>JANFOE010000885.1:0-471435 GCA_025667525.1 Glebionis coronaria
GAGCTTTCACCAACTGTACTGCTACGATGGTCGTTGTTTATCCTCTTGGATGTCCTGTTCTTGGTAGTTTGTGCATTATGGTGATATGCACATAACTTGGCTACTAAATCAGTTGCATCCTTTGCAACATTCACAGCAAGAAACCTGGATCAGAAAACATATGAAGCTTTTGCTCAATAATAGATAAATTCAAATTGCTTGCACATTGTGTAGGTGGTGACTACAAGAATTCTAATATCTTAGAGATGTAAGATATATGCAATTGTTGTCTTAAATTCTATACAGACTACTCAACAAATAAATTTGATTAAAAGTTATGAATAGACTGTTTCGGAGTAGGATAACAGGTAGAAGGATATTAGGTGAGTTCGCCACGGAAACAAGGGGTGTTTGGGGCATTAAACGAGTAGCATCCTAAACCTGCAACTAACTAACAAATCTCGATTTAAACAACCTTTGAACATAAATACGAAATTTATTGGGCATATTAGTATATCTTCAAATACTAAAAATATAGAATATAACTCATTTTTATTAAAGTCTGGTCGATTTTTGTAGTTGATAACCTGTTTACAAAACTAGAACTTATGATTACAGAACTGGGACTATGACTCATGTATGAGTCACAGTGACTCATACATGAGTCAGAGTGACTCATACATGAGTCATAGTCCCAGTTCTGTAATCATAAGTCCTAGTTCTATAATCATCTTATGAACTACAAAAATTGATTAGACTTTAACAAAAATGCTCATTCATAAATAAAACTTGCTAAATCACGTGTGATTGTCATATTGTCATTTCATCAAACACATGGTGTACATCAACAATCATACCATGTGCCTTACCTAAAAACATCACTAAACACCATTTAAAGTGATAATCTGATATAATTTATCGACACGTGATACCACTATGGTGACGCTGAGGCCAAACTGTCAAACCCATTACACTACATACACAATATTTTTAAACATGAATAGAATCAAGGTCATATGTGATTTTCCATCAAAACCAAAATCAACTAAAACAATAAAAAAATCACAAAAATACGCCTATTACATCTAGTCATGATCTACAAACTTTCAGTTGATTATTAAAATTAAAAGCCGAAATCAACAAATTGAGCATCCATCCATTTTTCATAAGATTTAGGGGTAAAATTATGAAATTAGGTGACCGTGTTACTTACCAAGTAGCGGCTGTAGTTTTTCTTAATCGCGGATGATTTTTAATAGTCAGTAGTTGGTGATGGTTAGTGGTGGGTCGAGGATAAAAGCACATACGTGTGTGTTAGTTTTTGTCTTAAATTAAGTATATGTAATTAATCTTGACCGTAGATTGCATATAAGAATAGAAGGTTCAGATTGTTTCATATAAGAATACAACTTCCAACATTTATATTATCTTTATTTGTTTAGTACCATAAATCGAAGAGCATCCTATGGTAAACTTGTAATTGTGCCATGTCAAGCAACATCAACAATTCATAAGCCTATCTCCGAAGCATAAACTTTTTATATAAACATCTCATAAACTCAAATGCATTAAACTATAAAGAGTGGCTACGGCGACCTCCAGAAACGGGAGGGCTTTACTTGTTTAAGTTTGGTTCAAACCCACGTAGATAAGCCAGTTGGCCAAGAGGTGGAAACCATACTTACCCAACGCGCACAGATACACATAAACCACCAAAAAACATAATTAGAAACAATGCTAACTGAGCTTACATGGAAAAATCAATTTGCTTGTCGACGTGCAAGTAACACGGAGTGTGAATATATGTCCTGAATAGTAATCTAGTAGCGGCCTGGAAGTGTTAACGTATGAGGAGCCGATGCAAGTTACTTTATAGGCTGAAGGTCTGTACTTAAAGTTATAAAAGAAGCTAGGTGGCATCTATGGGATCAAAGTTGGCCACGTATTAACTAAAACCAATACGTATAAACAAAAAGTATGTGGTTTCAAGACTCACTAAACAAAAAAAGGGGGAAGCAACTAAAGAAGTGCACTATAGGGTCAACTGGTTTGGTTTTGTTTTCCTATCCTACTATTATAAATTTGTGAAAAATGATCGATATGTGGGTTCTCAAAGTGGTTCTGTTTCTGTATCGGGTAAGTCAATCAAGGAACTTATATCTTAGAGGTAGGGTAGATAGTGATTTGAGGAAAAGAAACGAATGATTCCCTAAATGAAAACGGAATTCACAGTTAGGCATCAAACAAATAAAGAAGCAAATGTAGAATTCACATTTGGACTTAAAGCTATGAAAGCAATATGAACCTTTAGTTAAGTGTGTGAGTTAAGTGTGTGAGGTCTCCGATTCAATTCCTGTAAGGTGCAACACCATGACAGTGGCCGTAACCAAAGAATCTAGAAACCGGGATTATTGCATCATCTAATAAATAAACATAGTTCTTAAACACTTTCATAGGAATTTGGTCAGATGATAAGAACCTATATCTCTCGTACAAGACTCCTATCGGGTCCAAACTAACCACATGTCTTCTACTTTTATTAAATTTTATTTACTCTTTATTTTCAAACACAATTTTTTTTTCTTTTTTCCTTTTTCCATATTCAGAGTTTAAAACCAAACCCACCACGTGAGGTCATATCGCGATCCATAATGCATTGTCTCCCGCCGTGGGCTCGCGTTATGCCAATCATTTTGGGCAGATATCTACACGTAATACACTATAATGTCATCAATGATGCGGTGTCTCTCACCTTGGGTCTTGAGTTATTATGCCCATGGCTTGAGTCATTATTTACCATACCAAGTGCTCTGACCACTTATTAATTGCTAAATTTTATATTTTCTTCCGCATTTTAGTTTTATAGTTTTAAGATATAAATAAAATTAGAGAAGGGTTATTTTGGATACCTTGTATCCCTTGGATACAAGGGAACCAATCCTCACCTTCCATCCATCAAAAATTAAGAGCCCAGATTATCCCTTTTTATTAATAAAAAAAAAGCAGAGAGGTAATTTGGTCATTTAACACCCACCCATCCCACCTCACAAAACACATCCACCTCTCGTTCTCTTTTATCTGATCTTAACACACACACATTGTAACACCCCATTTTGATAAATGGAATGTCACACATAATTATGGCGTGTCATCAAAGCATGCAAGGTAATACGTACTAAACATACATGACCATAGGGAAAACCGGAATCAAACATCGGTTCCCAAACATAAGCCCAAAACATAAATAAAGTAAATGAACAAAAAGGAAGACCAAACAAGCATGAATATGAAGGCAATAGGAGAAGGAATCTAAGGTAGCTCCCATCCTATGCGCGTCCTCCAAATGCTCCAGTCAGTCCTTGAGTACTTGCCGTTTTGGGACATGGAAAGGAAAGTAACGTCTGAGCAAAACCCTCAGTGCACGGATATAGACATAGTATGAATGACTAAAACATGATAAAGACTTAATAGCAGCGGAAAAGTATAAGTCCTGGAAAACCTGGAACATGTTCATACAACTGGTTTTATAGTTTGAAAAGCCTTATGTTTATCTTATGAAAACTGTTTAACATATTTTACCATTAGCCAATATAGGTCATGAAAATCCATCGTGCATGAATACTTGGAGGGGTGACCTCATCATGCAAATTAGAGGGGCTGCCTCTAATTTAATATACTGGTTTTGGGTAGGAGGGATCAGCTGCTTGTGAAGGATGCAAGGCACACACCACATTCACCATGAAATCCTGACTGAAACATGTAACTAGGATGAACCCATACGCCCCACATGATAAATATAATAAATGGCCAAAAGCTGAAGGGACGCCACGAGCAATCACTCCGCCGTGGTGAAGTCATAACACCAGTGCCTCTAGTGTTATGGTTATGGTACCTCCATAACTAGGTGAAACTGGTCATGCATGTATATGGCTTTAGGTATTCTAATTAAACATAAGCAATTCAAAAAGATATAAAACATATACTGGGGAAAACAGTTGGCTGCATACGGGAAATCCTAATAAGGAAAGAATGTCCATACTGAAAGGACGAGAATCCGTACCTCATGACCAGTGAACGAAGAAGACAAACTGAGAGGAATCCTACTTCCGTATCACTAATGCTACATGAATACATACGTGAATAATTATCTGACTACTAAATACGTAACTGGTTTTATATCATGTCTTAGCTTATATTATATGTTCATATCATGTTTCACTGTTTAAAGCCTTAAAATGTGTTTATCTTATATTCTGTCTATTCTGATTAAGTATTTATGGTATTTCATGTATTATTATACTTACTGTGTATAATAAGTAACTTTCCAAAAATAGCAGGTTTCCTAAAATAGAAAGTTTCCAAAAATAGAAAGTTTCCAAAAATAGAAAGTTACCAAAAATAGAAAGTTTCCAAAAATAGAAAGTTTCCAAAAATAGAAAGTTTTCAAAAATAGAAAGTTTCCAAAAATAGAATTACTGCTTAAAATAGATAAGTTTCTAAAAATAGAAAGTTTCCATAAATAGATCAGCTGCCTTAAATAAATAAGTTTCCATAAACAGATTAGCTGCCTGATTAAATAAGTTTCTAAAAATAGAAAGTTTCCATAAATAGATTAGCTGCCTTAATTAAATAAGTTTCTAAAAATAGAAAGTTTCCATAATTAGATATAAGCTGGTTAAATAAGCTAAGTATATAAGCCTAAGTGTTTTTCTGATTATTTTCTAAGTCATAATGATATAATGTATAGTTTATTAATTATTTTATGTAATTTAAATAAACTATTGGTTAAAAGTATTTAATTAAAATATATCATGTTTTTAATTAAATAAAGTTAAATACTTAGGTTAAAACATGTATTATTATATTAATAATATAACCTAAGTCATGTTAATTAATTAATTATAACCATGGTTTTTAAATTATTAATTAATTATAAGTCTAAAAATATAAAATACTTAGGTTAATAATTTCATGATCTAATAATTAAAGTATAACCTAAGTCATGTTATTAAATTAATCATGTCATACTTATTAATTTAATTTTAACATACGATTATATAAAAAAATAATCTTAACAAAAACCGTGAACCGGATCTTGACTAGAAACCATGAACCGGACATGAAATCGACACCATACCCCGAACCACTTCGGGGTTCCCTTGTCTTGCTGCTGCCGTGGGACCCACACCACCCAACCGGGACCATATGGTCTCGGTGGTGGTCGAGTAGCCAAACCGAGACCCCCTTGGGGTTCGGTTTAGGCGCCGACTAAACAAACACCCCTAAAACAACCCTCTTTGATTTACCCAATAACCCTTTTTATGTTAGATCTATGTTTTTAATTAGGTTTTAAAAACATCATGTTCTTAATTAATTATTAGATCAAATCAAAAAGAAAAAGGGTAAAAAGAATATACCGAATGCGTGGATCTAAACGAGGATGAACAAACACGAACACTTGCACCAAAAACCAAGATCAAAATCAAATAAACACCTCCTTGGTGTTTTTATGTATAGCGGCCAAAAAGAAGAAGAAGAGGAGAAGGAGAAAAACTTTTTAGGGTTTTTGATGTTTTCCTGTAAAGTGAAAAATGACCAAAATCTTTCCTAATTCCTTGTTTTAGTAAAAATTGATGGGCTAAGCCCATCTTCCCTCCCTAATTTCGTGGTATGGGGCCCACATGGGGTAACCCATACATTTCCTGAGTCTAAATATTATAGTGTATTCTCGTGTTCGTAATTTACGTGTTTTAATTAGTTATCGATCGTGACTTAATATATTTGTTCGTGTTCGTAATAAATATATATACGTAATTAATATTAGCTCGTGATTTAATTACGTTCATGATTTCATGATCGCATGTTCGTGATTAATTATTGTTTAAATAATTATTGCGTGTTCGTGCGTAATAAATACTTATCGTGTTCTAACACGTACGTAATACGTAAAATCCTAACACGTAAACGTAATCGTACTATAAAAGGAAAGTTTTAATCTAGTACGTACGATCTTAAGGGTACTATTCATGGTAAAAGCATGCGGGTTTTACAACTCTTCCCCCCTAAATAGAATAATTCGTCCCCGAATTATAGATAAAGTAAACTGGAAAAGAAGAACATACCAAACCAAGAGGGTATGTAAGGTAAATGAACGTCATGGTAGAAGGAACTTGGAACGTACATGTCTTTAAAGGACATGAAACATGACTCTATTGAAAGGACATATCTAATTGATAAGAGAAAAATGGATAAGAAGTCCGGATGGACTTGTCCGTTTCCAAGTGGCTTCCCTCTTGGAATGG
Source organism: Glebionis coronaria (assembly GCA_025667525.1). Lineage (NCBI taxonomy): Eukaryota > Viridiplantae > Streptophyta > Magnoliopsida > Asterales > Asteraceae > Glebionis > Glebionis coronaria. The sequence continues at coordinate 6,282 of JANFOE010000885.1, forward strand.
TTCCTTCACAAGATCTTGCAACAAATCATAAATCTTGGTCCTCCTGACCTTGACTTGGAATACGAAGAAGTTCTTGATTATCAACTTAAGGTAGATCCCCTAAATTTGATCGAGGGAATAAGAATTAACGTGTAAGGGCAACTAAAACGTTATCGTGCAAAACACTTCTAACTTAACTGATAATTAGCAACGATGCGCGAGACATAAGGAAACGTAGTACGTGAAAATTTTTGAACGTAATACGTGAAAAATTTTGAACGTGATACGTGGAAATATGATGAGTGTAATATGAGTAAACATATCGTGATCCATGATACGTGTAACATATCTTGATCATGATATGAGGAACGTGGAATGTACATGACATGTGAAACATATCGTGAACATAGAATATAATGGCGGTAACGCCAAACGCTACAAGGTGAGACATAGAATATGACGAGAAACGTCTATCTGAGGATAGGGAGTTATACTAAACTTAGGTCTGGTCTCTCAAGTTCTTGCAAAACTTCCTAGAATGAGAAAAATGAACACAAAATCGTAAGCTGAGATACCATCATGAACGTGAATAGTGTCATGAACGCGAGCGCGAAAGCAAGTCGTGGAATAAGAATGAAGACGTGAAGTAATTAAGGAGTACAATTGCGAATCTTTATCTGACCCGATAACTGAGGGATTGCCAAGTTTAACACCCCCAAATTTACACGCAGCGGAATACATCTTTGGGTGCTAAACAATGATACAATAACACATAATTTATAAAGAACGACTCGAAAAAAGACGTTTCAAATTTATCGTTCCTAAAACATTTATCAGAGTAGCGTAGTCCCAAGTAATCGTTACCAAAAGATAAGTTAAAACAACATATTAGTTTGTTTTAAAAATGGAACGATAAATAAATAAAAGAGTTTGAACAACAAAAGCAGTGCACAACTTCATTCCCGTGACCTCCAAGCTTCCACTTCCTGATTACCTGAAATACATGTGAGTAAAACAATCAGCAAAAATGCCGAGTGAATCTATAGGTTTATGTAATCAATTTGAACACAAGCAAAGATTATAAGTTTGTGGCATGCTTATAAGCATCAAATAATAATTTGCATCAACAATGATAATTGTATATAGCATAAATTGCAATAAGCTCATGGAACCGAGCCCTTAAACACTCCCTTTAGAGGTCTGATAAGACATGAGATTTATTAATTGTCGATTACCTCCAGATTATTAGTACATTGCCGTATACCTGACTTCTCAATACAATATGTCCAAACATTGTGGAGGTCGGGCCTAAGCTTCTATGACAAGTCCACACAAACTGAACCGGGGCGGCTTCCCCCATAGATCTATTAATTGTACTAGCGGTTAACCCATCATAGGTTAATTAACGGGCCATAATTGAGGCTTTAACAATGGCAATCACTTAATGCAATTTAAAGGCAACCACGGGTCCATTCATAGAGGGACAAGCATACCATAAAAGACTTGTGTTCTAAGTTTATAAAAACATGTATTCCCCCTCGCGGGTTTAAAATCATTTAATAACTAGTATAAAGCGAGGCTATAGACTCACCTTAGCCGATAATGGTAATGAGACGATCGCCGATGATAGATGATGCCTTTCAAACACGAGAACCGCAACCTATCAAATGAGATGCGTTCATTAATAATAGACTCGAGAGATAAACCATACATAAGAATATAAAACTCGACTCATATAATCACGACAAACTCGAGAGAAAACGATACAAGTGATACTATTACACTCTCCTTATATTCATTTTATTATTCTATGTCAAAATCTGCCGGAACATACCGAATGTCCAAGCCGTTTTCCCATACTTAAACATATCAACTTTTTATGATACTACTCAGAGAACTTACTTACTATATGTAGAAAGTCCTACCAAGAGCCCATTAAAAGATTTTACTTCTAAAGTTCCCTGCCCAACTCATATTTGAATTACAAAATCCGGACAGTTTAGCGACCTTGACTTACGAAACCATTTTGACTATTCTAAACAACTCCATGTGTAAAACCGCCACTTGATTCTAAAAATAGACTCAAAATGCTAAACTTGGAGCCTGAGAACAGCCCTTGAATCATTTTGAAACTCATTTTATAGTCCCCGAGATTCGATCCAAATATCGACAACAATTTTCGAATTGTGTCGACACTCGTCTCCCGGTACACGAAAATCAAACAAGTGTATCTTCCACCTCGTTTGGAGTTGGAAGGCCTACTTTATGTCAAATCGAAGCTAACGAAATTCTCTACGACATAATCCCATAATATCATCCTATATTCAGACTTAAGACCCTCGAAAATGGCCTTAAACCTACTGCCCAAAATTGACCTTTTAAAAACCATACAAAATCAAGTTTTTGATCAAAACCTATCATTTTCATCATTCTAACATTCTAATATCACCATAAACCCATCCTAACACTCCTAAATCACTTGTATGTACAAATCTAATAAATCAAACTCAAAAACTCAAACATGCAAACACACCACTATGTAATATAATAATATTAACACCTATTTATTCCTTCAAAATAGATCAAACAAGTATAGTTCATCAAGAAAATAAATTTTGAAAAAAAATGTTAATGCATGTTGAAGAAAATCATACCAATGTGATCACAAGATCAAAACTAAGATGGGTCTAGCTTTAGATGATCTCAAATCATCCTAAATCTTGAGTTAAATTGAAAATGGTATGGATTTGGGATGGTGGTTGATGTTTCGGCAAAACAAGAGAGAGAAAGAGATGGTGGGTGAAATTTTAGAAGTGAAAAATGAGTTGTTTGTGTTTGGTTTGGGTTTTTATATAGTGGGGTAGGGTGTAGTTTGCAAATATTGGATAGTTATGGACCAAAAAGCAACATTTAAGTTAAAAAGTGGGAAATGACTAAAAGTAAATTTTACAAATATTTACGGGACTCGGGTTTCGTAAAAATACTTTTTAAAAGTTTAAACGCACACGAAAAATACTATAACGACTCGATACGTAATTAAAATGATGTCGTCGAAAGTATTAAATATCGAAACGATCGATAATAAAATATAAAATTTTAGGCATCCGTCGGTATCGCGATCACTAGTTGTCCTCGTTGCTCGTCAAAATATTAAAATATAATATTTAATATCGATTTCAACTTAAACCGTTAAACATAATAATATTTAACGTTATAAAATACTTCAAAATAATTGAAAAATATAATTAAATTATGACCTTATTTTTACGGGTTTTACATCCTCACCACCTTAAGGGAGCGACGTCCCGACGCTCAACTCACCTCATACACGAGTTGATCACTACCCGGAAGGATGACGTCATTCCTTATAAAAAAGTCTTCACGTTCCCACGCGAATCTCGATCCACGATCTCCATTGGTTCTTTTACAAAACGCAACTTGTCGTCAAGTTGTATCTCACCAAAAAGAAATAAATAAATCCTTATCCACCAGTCACCCGTCAAGCTCGACACATGAAAATTTAATGAATCACACGAAACTCATTCGACGACAAGAATAGATGACAGGATTTTCGGGTATGTCCAGTTAAAAGGAAAGTTGCAATTTAAAGGATATCCATCGGCCGGATAGCCATGGACACACATAAAAAAAGAACTAACAAGAAAAACATTTTCGTCGTCGGAGGGTGCTCATACGCGGGTCCCTACTCAAAAGATAATACAAATACATCATCTCACTTTCGCCAACGCGCATTAAAGTCTTAATAAACATCGTCGTTGAAAGTCAAAAAGATATTACATAATATGTGTTCTACATGATCGGACGTCATCGGATGATGCCGTCTCAAGTTCTCACAACTTAAGATCATTTGACTAGATCACACACCATATAAGTACATAAAAGAAAAGGTCGAACATAAACATCGAGTATAGATCTCCATCGTTAATCATCGAGAAAACCTTGAACGAACCCTTGATAATAACCACTTGATCTCTAGAGTCTTCTATGATCCTTCGATAGTAGGAAGTAAGATTACAAAAACTTCATATCCATGATAACTTGCCATTGATAACTCGGTCCTCAATCATTCCACAAGTACACACATAAATCCTGGTGACACTTATCGTTTCTTCTTATAACTGCTTCCCGAGATTCACTGTAAACTCAGAATAAAATAGTGATCTTCAATACGAGGAATAAAACGAGATAAAAATGAATTCAATAAACACATAAAGGGACAAGATGTGGTAAAATGATTTAAGGTTGACGATCGACGAGGGATCTCGACTCACGTAACCGTAAAACATAATAATTCACAATACTAGAAAAATGAGAGCGAAGAAAGAATTAAATATTAACATTAAAATAACGTTTGTCACAATTATCTGTCCCGAATTTGGTATTACCTTAAAATTCAGTTGAGGTACCTTCATGATAAAGATGATATATCAAAATAAGAGTTAAATAGCTTCATAATTTATTTTGGTTGTCTTAAGAAACTTTGAAAGAATGACATAAACTTATTAATTAAACTCATACTGATGGTTACGATTTAGAAATATAATTTCCAAATTAAATCATTATTAGGAATATAAATTAAACTGGAAATTTCATTACATTAAAAGTAAAGTATGACAAGTTAATTAGTTCAAAAGATAGAGCATAATTTATTTTAAACATTAGTTTTAGTTATACAAAATATGATGTATAAATATGACCTTTTTCTTATGATAGTTATTTCGATAATTGAAAATCATTGGAAATATATAAAAGTTCCATGAAAATTTTATAATACATTGTAGAAGTTCAGAAAGGTGTTTATTATTTCAAAATAAATATGGGATATATTCGGGTTTCAAAATGTGACAAGATAACAAACGAATACGAATGGGAATAATGGTCAACAATTAGTACGAAATGAATGGTACAAAAGAGGACGAAGCAAATGTCGTATGAATTCTTAAAGAGAATAATAAAATAAAGGCGTCGATGGTAAGGCGATAAGAAACAGTAGATTAAACAAATTGTCAATTTTGTTAGTGCGGTCGGTGGTTCACCAATATCAGTTTGTTAACTTAGCGGTGGTCGTACATTATCGGAAATAAGATCCATACAAAAATTTTAATCAAAGAAAATTCCTAATAATCACTTGTAATTAAAACAAATCAAATGAACGATGTTAGTGTTTAAAGAGAGAATTCAAAGCACGATTCACAAGAGTGGATTTCAAGACAAACGAGAGTGACGGACGTCATCCCAGATATACATAAATCACTCTAGTGATAATTCATTATTCACGTGCGGAGACATTCCAAAGATCTACCCAGTCGCATAAAGAAGATTGGACGAGAAGAAAGGATAAAACATCGAGACTTTCAAGTCATTTATCAACAGTCAGTAATTAGACGAACGGTCAAAAGAAATCAGTCATAAGACAAAATGAAGTAACAAGTAGAAAAACAATCATCGAGTAAAAACGTACCCGTAAACGTGTAATTTATCCAAGAGAAGGTAAGAAAACATATGCGGATGCATAGAAATTGCGCCACTTGCATAAAATTATGAAGGTTTTCAAAACTTCTTTTCATTTTATTTATCTTTATCATAAATACAAGTAAAAAAAAGGTTGATTATTATCAAGATTTTTAAGGTGACTACTATTCAACCTAGCATGGCTCCTTCTAAATTAGACATAGGTGATCAGGCCATGTATAATTTAGGAATAGCAATGCAATGCTCAGTTTCGTCGAAAAGTATTACGTTTCTTATGTTCATATATAAATCATACCATTTGTAAAATGGAATTTAAAAATAGTTTATAAATTTATAGGATACAAGTAATTTTTTAAATACTCAATAAGCAACTTTTAATGTTACGAAAAGTATTTTATAAGATCAAAGTAAAAACGATTGGTGAAAATAATCGTAAAACAATATCAGATTTATTTATAAGGTGACATTATGACAACGTATAAAGTAGCCAAAGGTTTGCAAAAAGTGGCAAATAATAGCTCATAAAACAACCAATGAAATGGTTACAAGTTGTTAAGGTTTCAAAAGATTATAAGGTTTAGACGAAAACGCCATGAAACACGTGATAAGAATGTCGACGAAGAATGTGAAGGCAAAACTTCAAAACTCAACCCAAATCAATGGAAGGTTAGAAGAAAATAAAATAAAATAACATCGAAGGACAAATGAGTCATATATATAAAAATAATAAATCAATCCATATGTGTATTCTATGTAAGATACTCAACACAACATGCTTTTAAGAAAGTATATTATTCATTTTCAAATTACACCATTAATCTGGTAATTGCTAATCCTGTAATGTTTCTATTTTTAAATATTTGCACATGCAACTAGTATTCGTTAGTTGTAAAATAATATTCGTTAAAATTTTACTATCTCAAATGAACTTAAAACTGCTTAGAAACGTTTAAAACCCATGTTCCGAATTTTCTATCAGATTTGACTTTTTAAATTTGAGCCGATTAATTGACCCGATACACGACATCTCCAAGACTCGAAGTCTAAAGCATTTTGATGCAAAACGATGTTTCAGACGACTTTCTAGTTTTACCCGAGACCTGAAACCCAATGTAAAATGACCAAAATACCCCTGCAAGTTATGTGCAGGTTTGACTATTTTATTTTAAAAACACAGGTTTTACTTTTAAGTTGTGACTTGTTTATACTGCCCCTGCAGTTCCTCCATTAAATATATTTTTCGACACTTCCTAACGGCTCAATATATATATATATATATACACACATGTCTTGTGGATTTTTCAACAACAAAAAATAAATCTCATAATGAGCATCAAGTAAAAATATAGTATAATGAATGACATAAGATGCTTCAAGGTATCCAACATGAAATTTAGGAAGCAAAACGGTGAAAGACGTTCGTAATTTAGATTTCAAAATGCAATGTAGGCAAATCTCCTTGGTGCCACGATTGCCAAAAACACAAAACATAACAAGAAAAGAATGGAACATTCATAGGTTGCGTTCCGAGAGCAAGAAGGTTAATGAAAGAGGATAATACAAGTTTATAGATGTAAAATCGTATTTCAATCTAGCGCCATAATCTAGACGATGATTTATAAAATGACTATGACGTTACCGAGATATAAGTGAACAATACACTTCGGAGTCGATACATATAACTGTCAACGAATTAAATCTTCGCATGTCGTGTAAAACGATAATAAAAATCAACAAAATATTATGAAAAAACATGATATTATTCAACACGATTTTAAGAAATGTTTCAAAATGTGTGACTCACACGATAGCGGTTAGTCTATTCCAAGGACACATTGAGCTATACAATGGTCTAGAGATTACGCTTCAAGACGTCCAAGCACAAACAGCCGGAAGACAATTTGGATATCTATATAGATATCACAAAGGGTTAAAAAATGAAAGTAACGCGCGTAGATGAAGGTATGTAAGGTCATAATATAAAAATTTTGCAATAAAATCAATTTAAATACTTCAAAAATAAATACAGAAAGATCATGAAATTCATTGTATTTATTTAAGTTAATCATTAATAAATAATAAACTTTTATCGGAAAGTTTAACGACATAAATATATATCGATAAAGGGATCCTAGATATAAATATATATCCATAAGTGGATCATAGTATTTATTTATAAATACTTGCCAATAAGGTATACGTAATAACACATACTAAAGTGGTAATCCCAGAAGTAGCTTGAACCTGAAGTCACGCGAAGTCCGGTGCACATGACTCTTTGCAAAATAAAAACTGACAGTTATAGTTTAGGTTTTTAAATAAAGACCTAGTTCTCTATAACTCATGGCTCTGGTACCAATCTTTGGCACATAATTTATAAAGAACGACTCAAAAAAAGACGTTTCAAATTTATCGTTCCTAAAACATTTATCAGAGTAGCGTAGTCCCAAGTAATCGTTACCAAAAGATAAGTTAAAACAACATATTAGTTTGTTTTAAAAATGGAACGATAAATAAATCAAAGAGTTTGAACAACAAAAGCAGTGCACAACTTCATTCCCGTGACCTCCAAGCTTCCACTTCCTGATTACCTGAAATACATGTGAGTAAAACAATCAGCAAAAATGCCGAGTGAATCTATAGGTTTATGTAATTAATTTGAACACAAGCAAAGATTATAAGTTTGTGGCATGCTTATAAGCATCAAATAATAATTTGCATCAACAATGATAATTGTATATAGCATAAATTGCAATAAGCTCATGGAACCGAGCCCTTAAACACTCCCTTTAGAGGTCTGATAAGACAGGAGATTTATTAATTGTCGATTACCTCCAGATTATTAGTACATTGCCGTATACCTGACTTCTCAATACAATATGTCCAAAAAGTGTGGAGGTCGGGCCTAAGCTTCTATGACAAGTCCACACAAACTGAAACGGGGCGGCTTCCCCCATAGATCTATTAATTGTACTAGCGGTTAACCCATCATAGGTTAATTAACGGTCCATAATTGAGGCTTTAACAATGGCAATCACTTAATGCAATTTAAAGGCAAACACGGGTCTATTCATAGAGGGACAAGCATACCATAAAAGACTTGTGTTCTAAGTTTATAAAAACATGTATTCCCCCTCGCGGGTTTAAAATCATTTAATAACTAGTATAAAGCGAGGCTATAGACTCACCTTAGCCGATAGTGGTAATGAGACGATCGCCGACGATAGATGATGCCTTTCAAACACGAGAACCGCAACCTATCAAATGAGATGCGTTCATTAATAATAGACTCGAGAAATAAACCATATATAAGAATATAAAACTCGACTCATGTAATCACAACAAACTCGAGAGAAAACGATACAAGTGATACTATTACACTCTCCTATATATTCATTTTATTATTCTATGTCTTTAATAAAAATCTGCCGGAACATACCGAATGTCCAAGCCGTTTTCCCATACTTAAACATATCAACTTTTTATGATACTACTCAGAGAACTTAATTACTATATGTATAAAGTCCTACCAAGAGCCCATTAAAAGATTTTACTTCTAAAGTTCCCTGCCCAACTCATCTTTGAATTACAAAATCCGGACAGTTTAGCGACCTTGACTTACGAAACCATTTTGACCATTCTAAACAACTCCATTTGTAAAACCGCCACTTGATTCTAAAAATAGACTCAAAATGCTAAACTTGGAGCCTGAGAACAGCCCTTGAATAATTTTGAAACTCATTTTATAGTCCCCGAGATTCGATCCAAATATCGACAACAATTTTCGGATTATGTCGACACTCGTCTCCCGGTACACGAAAATCAAACTAGTGTATCTTCCACCTCGTTTGGAGTTGGAAGGCCTACTTTATATCAAATCGAAGCTAACAAAATTCTCTACGACATAATCCCATAATATCATCCTATATTCAGACGTAAGACCCTCGAAAATGGCCTTAAACCTACTGCCCAAAATTGACCTTTTAAAAACCATACAAAATCAAGTTTTTGATCAAAACCAATCATTTTTATCATCATTCTATCATTCTAATATCACCATAAACTCATCCTAACACTCCTAAATCACTTGTATGTACAAATCTAATAAATCAAACTTAAAAACTCAAACATGCAAACACACCACTATGTAATATAATAATATTAACACCTATTTATTCCTTCAAAATAGATCAAACAAGTATAGTTCATCAAGAAAATAAATTTTGAAAAAAAATATTAATGCATGTTGAAGAAAATCATACCAATGTGATCAAAAGATCAAACTAAGATGGGTCTAGCTTTAGATTAGCTCAAATCATCCTAAATCTTGAGTTAAATTGAAAATGGTATGGATTTGGGATGGTGGTTGATGTTTCGGCAAAACAAGAGAGAGAAAGAGATGGTGGGTGAAATTTTAGAAGTGAAAAATGAGTTGTGTGTGTTTGGTTTGGGTTTTTATATAGTGGGGTAGGGTGTAGTTTGCAAATATTAGATAGTTATGGACCAAAAAGCAACATTTAAGTTAAAAAGTGGGAAATGACTAAAAGTAAATTTTACAACTATTTACGGGACTCGGGTTTCGTAAAAATATTTTTTAAAAGTTTAAACGCACACGAAAAATAATATAATGACTCGATACGTAATTAAAATGATATCGTCGAAAGTATTAAATATCAAAACGATCGATAATAAAATATAAAATTTTAGGCATCCGTCGGTATCGCGATCACTAGTTGTCCTCGTTGCTCGTCAAAATATTAAAATATAATATTTAATATCGATTTCAACTTAAACCGTTAAACATAATAATATTTAACGTTATAAAATACTTCAAAATAATTGAAAAATATAATTAAATTATGACCTTATTTTTACGGGTTTTACACCAAGTGATCCGATGAGCCTTGGCTGGAACATGTCCGATCAATCTGTTGGTTCTGAAACCCTTGCGGATGTAAGGATTCTGCAGACTTGATCAAACTGTTTGCAATAACCCAGATGGCATCATGCTTCTTCTGAGTTTGCGTTAATCTGGTAACCAAAATCCATGGAGATCTTGTCCCTTTTCGATTCACAATTTCAGATGATGAAAACATCACAGTCTGTTGGTGTCCTATCTTAACCTGTTTGTATGACAGGTATGAAGATATGAACGTAACTGTATCTTGCTTCATCGAACTTAATACATAGGAGTTTGCGAAACTCTGATTCCATGAATCTAAACTTCTCTTAGCGTATGATCTTCTATAACACCTAATGTAATGTAGGGTTATCCCCTTTACGCATAAGCTGAGTCATGGTAAGATTAACCCTGCAAATCCATGTGATCCAGCATGTCACTGTGATCAACCAGAACTGATATAGGAAATTTTCAGGGTGGAATTTCTCTTGTCATAGAATTTGCAACATAGTGCATATATGGTCTTCTTGTTATTCTTCTAGGCTTAAAGGAAATCAGGTTATCCTCAATAAAAACACTGATGAATTTGCTATGAGTTCATGGAAACTCATTCTTATAATGCCGTTGGAGCATTGATGAGACTAATTCAAAATCATAAATCTAGCATGACCGAATCGTGTACGAATAGCAGTCATGGACATGTCCTGCTCTTTCCCTCGTCATTGTTGGCAGCATGATCATGAGTTCAATCTTGGAAAAGTGATTAAAACTATAAGGTCGATTGGACATGTTGTCAATACGTGGAGGAGAATAACGGTCATGAATGCTGATTTGTTTAAGTCAACGGTAGTCGACACATAATCTCATGGCACCGTCCTTCTCCTTGTAAGTTCTTCTGGAATGTATGGGAATATTTTGGAATAATCAAATGGATATGCATAAAAGGACTTCATTAGTTGTGTCTTACTGACGGCTGGAAAATTTTAGCGACTATGGCTAACAATGCACATGCTTATAAGCATAGATAATTTGTACAGATTTTCCGGATGGAAAATCATGCTGAAAAATATTTAGGAGTCTGAACATCACCGTACATACTCATGAATCGTAGCATGGTGTACGGTTCGTAGTCCATAATTAGGATAAAATTCAACTCGTGTCTGTCCGAGGAAATGCGTTAGCAGCTTGTATCTCATCATTAAGCTGAAGGAAAACCTTCGTATACATGGGAATACAAAAGGCGTCATTCATGGTCATGAATCTACGAGCTATGGTTACATGAAGTGAAAGTGTCATCGTGAAACGTGACAGTTCCCACTGATGCGCCGGTAATGGTACTGAAATTCTTGTGGCTTGATTAATACATGGCACAACAAAATAGATATAACCTTGATGGGTACCCTGGATTTCTTAGGAATGTTCCATAATTAGACGTGAGTCATGTGTCTTGACTCGTGTCTTGGAAATATAAGCATGACATGTGTCTTGACTGGTGTCCTGACATGTGTCTTCCGAAAGTATACGTGAGACATGTGTCTTGACTGATGTCTTGACATGTGTCTTCAGAAAGTATACGTGAGACATGTATCTTGACTGATGTCTTGACATGTGTCTCGAGACGTAAAACAATAAAACTACAATATTAGGTTAATATGCCAGACTTGGCGGATCGGTTGGACTACTGATCCTTTGTATGTCTGATCACGTCCGCGGCCGGAGCCTCGGTTGCGATTTCTAGGATAGTTGCTGTCATAGTAGTGGTTACTATCATCCTCTCTGTCAGTTCCATGACGGTCATTCTCATGACCGTGATTCACGTAACTATTCAGCTGAGTGGCTGGCTGGTACCGGTTTGCACTCATATGGCTGAAATGACAGCCAAATGACGTGTGACATGTAACTAAGAATTTGGAACAATGATTGATAAAATCGTCTGATGGTGAAGTATCTTATCGTCCAATAGCTTTGCTCTGACGCCTTTGTCTTCGTCTCGTAGGATCTCAAGGTTGTGAACAGCATCCGCATCTCGTAGCATCTCTGAACGTCAGCAGCATCAACCTTTAGTAACATCTCCAAGTTATGAGCGACATCAACAATCTTGTAGAATGTCAGCAATTGAAAATACGTCTGATATGATTCAGAATTGACTAGCGAATACTCGGGAAGTATTGTAAATGAAATACACATGGATTTAAGTACATGTAATACATATGGAATACGGTAGGTAGAGTACACGTGGAATGCACCTGAAATGATCGGTATAGGGTCGATCATTTGTCATGATTTAAGGAAAATATATCGGTTAAACGGTTAGAAAAACCATCATGATAACCTGGCAATGCCAGTATATACCTCATTCTGGTTGCATAGAGAAACGTTAAAGTGTGGTTACACAAAATTCAAGATGATTTTCCTGACAACATGATCAATGAAAACCAACCATGACTATCATGAAAGCAGGATTTAATGAAATCCAACAATGCCTTGCATGAAAGCATAATAACAAAAGAGGCGTAAGACGTAATCAACATGAAGACGGAATTATCATGAAGAAACATGAAACCATCTATCATGAAGGAGTGTATAACATAATCAACACTAAACTGAAGTTAACCCTAATAGTATGACAACATACTTGACATAAAAACATATTAACTTATGAGGGGACATGAAATTTTTTTTTATGCCAATAAATGATGAGAAAAATTTTATGCATGAAAAACAGTGCATGAATGCGTAATGTAGTTTATAAAAACCTTTATATGTGCGAGGGGACGCCTATGGGTCGGTCCCAAAACAAAAGACATAGCGAGGGGACCCTATGGGTCGGTCCCAAAGTTAAAAGATTCGATAAAAGCACATGCGACTAAATAGGGCCAGTCCTGTACCAACCATTACTTAGTCATAATCCCTGCAACAGCGATACATGAAACATAAATAATGAACCTCATATGTCAAAACTTATCAGAAAAAATTTATGTGACTAATTATGAACTACTGGGGTTCAGTCCACCTAGCCACAGTTCACGAGGAACATTATGTATGAAACAATGACACATAACTAAATATGAATGACGGTTGTCCATCCATATTAGTAAAAAAATATCGATGAAAACATCAAGGTTAAAACCTCAAGGTGCTGAAAACATCATGGTTAAAACAAAAATATGCTGAAAACATCAATACGTATAATAACAAACGTTGGCTTAGGAAGCTCCTGGTGACTACCCACTAGTCACAGGTCGAGTTTTAGAGCCTACAGGTCGAAACCTGGCTCTGATACCATAATTGTAACACCCCATTTTGATAAATGGAATTTCACACATAATTATAGCGTGTCATCAAAGCATGCAAGGTAATATGTAGTAAACATACATGACCACAGGGAAAACCGGAATCAAACATCGGTTCCCAAACATAAGCCCAAAACATAAATAAAGTAAATGAACAAAAAGGAAGACCAAACAAGCATAAATATGAAGGCAAGAGGAGAAGGAATCTAAGGTAGCTCCCATCCTATGCGTGTCCTCCAAATGCTCCAGTCAGTCCTTGAGTACCTGCCGTTTTGGGACATGGAAAGGAAAGTAACGGCTGAGCAAAACGCTCAGTGCACGGATATAGACATAGTATTAATGACTAAAACATGATAAAGACTTAATAGCAGCAGAAAAGTATAAGTCCTGGAAAACCTGGAACATGTTCATAAAACTGGTTTTATAGTTTGAAAAGACTTATGTTTATCTTATGAAAACTGTTTAACATATTTTACTATTAGCCAATATAGGTCATGAAAATCCACCGTACATGAATACTTGGAGGGGTGACCTCATCTTGCAAATTAGAGAGGCTGCCTCTAATTTAATATACTGGTTTTAGATAGGAGGGACCAGCTCCTTGTGAAGGATGCAAGGCACACACCACATTCACCATGAAATCCTGACTGAAACATGTAACTAGGATGCACCCATACGCCCCACATGATAAATATAATAAATGGCCAAAAGCTGAAGGGACGCCACGAGCAATCACTCCGCCGTGGTGAAGTCATAACACCAGTGCCTCGAGTGTTATGGTTATGGTACCTCCATAACTAGGTGAAACTGGTCATGCATGTATACGGCTTTAGGTATTCTAATTAAACATAAGCACTTCAAAAACATATAAAACATATACTGGGGAAAATAGTTGGCTGCATACGGGAAATCCAAATAAGGAAAAAATGTCCATACTGAAAGGACGGGAATCCGTACCTTATGACCAGTGAACGAAGAAGACGAACTGAGAGGAATCCTACTTCCGTATCACTAATGCTACATGAATACATACGTGAATAAGTATCTGACTACTAAATACGTAACTGGTTTTATATCATGTCTTAGCTTATTTTATATGTTCATATCATGTTTCACTGTTTAAAGCCTTAAACTGTGTTTATCTTATATTCTATCTATTATGATTAAGTATTTCTGGTATTTCATGTATTATTATACTTACTGTGTAATAATAAGTAACTTTCCAAAAATAGCAGGTTTCCTCCAAATAGAAAGTTTCCAAAAATAGAAAGTTTCCAAAAATAGAAAGTTTCCAAAAATATAAAGTTACCAAAAATAGAAAGTTTCCAAAAATAGAAAGTTTCCAAAAATAGAAACTTTCCAAACATAGAAAGTTTCCAACAATAGAATTACTGCTTAAAATAGATAAGTTTCTAAAAATAGAAAGTTGCCATAAATAGATCAGCTGCCTTAAATAAATAAGTTTCCATAAATAGATTAGCTGCCTGAATTAAATAAGTTTCTAAAAATAGAAAGTTTTTTTAAATAGATTAGCTGCCTTAATTAAATAAGTTTCTAAAAATAGAAAGTTTCCATAATTAGATATAAGCTGGTTAAATAAGCTAAGTATATAAGCCTAAGTGTTTTTCTGATTATTTTCTAAGTCATAATGATATAATGTATAGTTTATTAATTATTTCATGTAATTTAAATAAACCATAGGTTAAAAGTATTTAATTAAAATATATCATGTTCTTAATACTTAGGTTAAAACATGTATTATTATTTATTAATAATATAACCTAAGTCATGTTAATTAATTAATTATAACCATGGTTTTTAAATAATTAATTAATTATAAGTCTAAAAATATAAAATACTTAGGTTAATAATTTCATGATCTAATAATTAAATTATAACCTAAGTCATGTTATTAAATTAATCATGTCATACTTATTAATTTAATTTTAACATACGATTATATAAAAAATCAATCTTAACATAAACCGTGAACCGGATCTTGACTAGAAACCATGAACCGGACATGAAATCGACACCATACCCCGAACCACTTCGGGGTTCCCCTTGTCTTGCTGCTGCCGTGGGACCCACACCACCCGACCAGGACCATATGGTCTCGGTGGTGGTCGAGTAGCCAAACCGAGACCCCCTTGGGGTTCGGTTTAGGCGCCGACCAAACAAACACCCCTAAAACAACCCTTTTTGATTTACCCAATAACCCTTTTCATGTTAGATCTATGTTTTTAATTAGGTTTTAAAAACATCATGTTCTTAATTAATTATTAGATCAAATCAAAAAGAAAAAGGGTAAAAAGAATATACCGAATGCGTGGATCTAAACGAGGATGAATAAACACGAACACTTGCACCAAAAACCAAGATCAAAATCAAGTAAACACCCTCCTTGGTGTGTTTATGTATGGCGGCCAAAAAGAAGAAGAAGAGGAGAAGGAGAAAAACTTTTTAAGGTTTTTGGTGTTTTCCTGTAAAGTGGAAAATGACCAAAATCTTTCCTAATTCCTTGTTTTAGTAAAAATTGATGGGCTAAGCCCATCTTCCCTCCCTAATTTCGTGGTATGGGGCCCACATGGGGTAACCCATACATTTCCTGAGTCTAAATATTATAGTGTGTTCTCGTGTGTTCTCGTGTTCGTAATTTACGTGTTTTAATTAGTTATCGATCGTGACTTAATATATTTATTCGTGTTCGTAATAAATATATATACGCAATTATTATTAGCTCGTGATTTAATTACGTTCATGATTTCATGATCGCATGTTCGTGATTAATTATTGTTTAAATAGTTATTGCATGTTCGTGCGTAATAAATACTTATCGTGTTCTAACACGTACGTAATACGTAAAATCCTAACACGTAAACATAATCGTACGTAATCGTACTATAAAAGGAAAGTTTTAATCTAGTACGTACGATCTTAAGGGTACTATTCATGGTAAAAGCATGCGGGTTTTACACACACACAAAACACACACAATACATTATTCAATCCATCATCTCGATCTAAAAAACACAATTAAAACACATATAAATCAAAAATCATCGACGAATCATTAATCATCCATTCGAGTTCATCAACATCAGGTGACTCGTCTCGATTTGTTTTTATTTATACTTTTTTAGCTTATTTAATATATATAAGCTTATGAATTAATCTTTTTTACCTTATTTGATGTGAAATTATCAACGGATTTTTAGTTTCAATGTGAGTATGATGATAACATTTTATCCTTTTATAACTTATTTGATGTGATTAAGTGTATGAATTTGTCATTATTTGGATTTATAAGCTTATAATTCAGCTTATTCAACGAATTATAGGAATCTACCCCTATTGAATGATAAGCTAACTTACTAGGCGACTCATTTGAATAATGTGAAATGATAGTAAATTAAGTTAGCTTATTATAGGCTTATAAGCTTATGTTATTTTGGAATATGTTTTATAATCAGTTTACACAGATTATCATATATGATACTGTTTGATATTTATTTTAAATGTGTAGTATTAGTGTTAACATGGCTTTACTAAGAACACAGGTAAAAGATCCGGAGGTCGGGGATGATAGAAGTGGTGTTTAGCCATTTTAGAGAGAGAAACAAGTAACTAGAAAAGTGTGTTTATTCTAGTGAGAGAAAGAAAAGAAGGAAATGATAAGCCTCACCCCTCCATGGAAGTATGGAGGGGTTTATATAGCACGGGACTTAGACTTTACATATGACAATATTAGTCCCTGCAAGTCCCGGCTATGAAACTAATGTAATTCCGTTAGTCGCACACATTTGAAAGCTAACAATCTTCCCCCAATGTGGTGACATACGGAATTACTTACAATGTTCCTAACAAATGCAAATACGACAAAAATATGACAGTATTAAGTTTGCTTTCAATGCTGAGGGTGACACCGTTGTCTTCAAGTCTTCTAGAAAAACTTATACCCTAGTTTGAATCCTCTTTGTCTTTGCTTGTTGAGGAACCATTGTATCATGTATGAACTGGATTAACTTCCCCCCCAATTCATACCACATGTCTTGAAAAGCTTTCTTCATTGACTTCTTTTTGACGAAGCTTCTGAATCAGCTTCCCCCAAACCAATATCCCTGTCTTGAGCAGAACTTGTAGCTCGAGCAATCTTCTATCTTTGACATTTAAAGTACACAACAGAATTTTGTAGAAGAAGAAGCAAACCACACCAAGTAACTACTACCTTGACATTTTTGATAATGATTATGAGTTTGGGGGAACATGTAATAAATCAGCAACAAATCTTCTCACGCTTGTAGAATACTTTTTTCTGAAAGTTGAACTAAGTACTCCAGAGTGGGAACTAAGTCTCCAAAGTACACGTTCTTCCCCCATGATGGTGACGAACTCTCGGAAGCATCATCTGACGTGTACGGTGAAAATCGTGAGATGTTCTTATCGAATGTATGATGGTGACGCACACTCGGTAGCGTTCTTGTCAAAAGAATGGTGGTTAAGAACACTCGGTAGCATTCTTGTCAAAAGTATGGTGGTTTAGAACACTCGGTAGCATTCTTGTCAAAAGTATGGTGGTAAAGAACACTCGGAAGCATCATTTGACGAGTACAATCAGAATCGCGAGATATTCGTGTCTGAAGCAGAAATCTTTGTTGACATTCTGTTGCTCAAGTTGCTCGTGAGAATTGGTTGCTGATCACATCTCTACTCTTGTACTCTCTGGCTAAACTTACCAACCTCGTATTCTTTCGGCTATCTGTAGTGACCACTGGTGAAGTAAACCTGATATTCCAAACTTGAAACTGAAGTACAATCTCCCAAATTTGTTACTTACGCTTAGCACTGTGTTGATTGAAGAACGGTGCAGAGAAACATCTCTTAGAATCTTATACATAAAGAGAGAGGCATAAGATGTAGAACACCTCTTGAAGTATCCACAACTCCCGGTGAGTGTGACACTGAGCACTACAACGAAACTCCTTAAGTGATAGTTGTCCATGTCATCGACCATCCACCCCTTGATAGTGGAAACTAGATAAATCAAGTCTTAATCATTAATGCTGAAGCGAATCATCAATCGATAGAGGGGGTGAAAAGGCTCGATGATGAATTGAGTAGACGCCTTCGTGATATTCTACTTCACCTTCAGTAATAAATACCAAATCCACTTCGTAATCACTTGACATTACTTTGCCTGAATACTAGCCGTTTTGACAATTTTAGTGAATCTTAAAGGATCGTTTTGGTGTTTGTTTGTTTTTGTCTTCGTGTTTGTTGTGTGTGTTGAGTATGAGTGAGTGTCGTTAACTAGGGAACCAACGATGACTAGAGGAAGAGAGGTCATCAACGTCGTCTAGCAAACTTGATTTTTGAAGCCCAAATCAATCATATACCCAACTGATGCGTGGATCGACCTCCACAGTGAGGTCGTTTGAAAAATTTCCGAAAAATAGGGTTTCAAAACGAGGATATTCTTTGGTCGATATGAGTCCGAAATCATCAAATACCCAGCATAATCTAAAAATAGTAAATCTATTTCCAACTAAGACTCGGTCTAATTCAAATTCATCAACCGGCCCAAGAGTAAGCATATCCTAGATTCCTTCAGTACATAACAAATATATACTCCCATTGCCTTAGAAGTTATTTTGGCCCACATTAATGAAGACGTGTAATCAGCCCAAGATAAAAGAGTATTGATCAAGTCCATGTGTCTAAACCAAGAGATGGTCGGTCAATATTCGCTTCATACCAACCCAAATTTTCAGCTATATAATACTAAGGTTAAAAAATGTGTTAACCCTAATATCATATCTCCACAGCCGCTTAATCACATAGCCTCCATCTCTATCCTTTTATCTCCAATCTAAAAAACAAAAGACCTGCTGTAACCAACAAGAAACCATCCATCATTACATGACTATCGAATCCTCATAGCCCTATCTGATCTCGACTTATCTCAAAGAACAAGCAGATCCCAAATCCATCTTGTCATTGACTATTCCAACACATACAACCATCCATCTTACACAAGGAATCACAAAAACGATTCATCTTGTTTAACTTCAAAACAGGACTTCAAAAACAAACCCCCTTCGAGAAAATCATCAATGTCATTAAGATCTAATGAAGGTCTCGGGTAGGTGATCTTTGATTTTCGTTTTATGAATGCTAAATAGAAACAAAAGGAAAACTATAACAGATTTGTTATTAGATGCTCTTTAAATTTCAAACATCAGTTGGATAGTAAAGATGTCACAAGGGTCTATGATGATGCTTCATGATTTGTTTAAGATCATTATTGATCTATGTCTTGCATGTGTAAACACGAGAAAAAGCAACTGAGACCTTTGATTTTTTCGTTTATGTTCATGGATCGAGTCTAGTGATGGTTTGAGTCTGGGTTTGGTTTGAGTCATCTGAAAGTAATATTATTACCCATCGCAATTGGTTCAGATCGTAATATTTTGGTGCATCCTATCGCAATGTTATCACTTACCCATCGCAATGAGTTCAAGCAACCATCGCAATATTTTAAAATTTTAAGCAACAAGTAGTCTTAAAATACCATTGCGATAGGTCAAACCACCCATCGCAATAAGGGACAGTCGGACCCATCGGAATGTTTCAAAAACAAACCCCATCGAAATGTAGCTGAGATTCCCATCTGAATATGCATCGGAATAGGACCATCGGAAGGGGGTTTGACCAACTTTTTGTAGATACCAAAAAAATTGATTGGACCATATTTTTTGTTTTTACAGTCCTTTTCCCAATAAACAAACCTGTTAATGTTTCCTTGTCATATTCCCAACTAATTAATAAAGTAGCAGATTTCGAGATCAATATAATGACACGCAACACCAAAAAAATGATGCTGAAGGAAACAGTAAATGAGGCATGAATAACAAATCATATAGGACAAAAGACACTAACGATTTGACAGATTTAGAGAAAGAAAAGGAATTCAAACCGTGAACACATCAAGCACAAACATGAACAAAATCACGAATCAAAAACATGAAACACCCCCCGCTTAGCTCTGATACCAATTGTTAACATGGATTTACTAAGAACACGGGTAAAAGATCCGGAGGTCGGGGAGGATAGAAGTGGTGTTTAGCCATTTTAGAGAGAGAAACAAGTAACTAGAAAAGTGTGTTCATTCTAGTGAGAGAAAGACAAGAAGGAAATGATAAGCCTCACCCCTCCATAGAAATATGGAGGGGTTTATATAACACGGGACTTAGACTTTACATATGACAATATTAATCCCTACAAGTCCCGGCTATGAAACTAATGTAATTCCGTTAGTCGCACACATTTAAGGCTAACAATTAGATGTAACATAACTAGAAAATTAGTTTGAGTAACATAACTATAGTGTAAGAGCATGGATAAGCATTTGTTGAAGTTGTGAGATAAGCATTAGTCGAAGTTGAAGGTTCAACTTATGTTGTACAAATGTATCATATATGATACATCCACTTATCATATCTAATAGATATATTATATATGATATACATATGTATTATACATGATAATCTACTTGCAAGTTAATTTAACACTATAATATATGATAATGTGATTGAAAACAAAATAAAAGTAAGTTTGTCATCTTTTGGTGAGTAATTCATATTTGGTTATGCGTAAATTATCACATGTGATATTGTACTTGAATTTTAACTTCTGTAATGTATCATATTTGATAATGTGCTTAAAACTAAAACCAAATCTTTTTATTTGTGTAGTGAAAGATATTTTCAATGCATTTTAAAGAACTTAATCATGTCAAGGCCAAGAAGTGGAACACTAGATATAACTGAAAATAAAAAGATCAAGTGCATGAAAATTACAAACAAGAGCGTCAAGTTTGCAACACAAATGTTGATGACTGAGATCAACATCCATTGATTTAAACATTTGAACAGTTTATCTGTTAGTGATTTTTTATGGTGATGTATTGGTTTAACTTCGCAATACTACTCAGTCATTATGATTTTTTTAATATGAAGATGGCGAAACATCTACATATGTGTTTTGGATAATATGGATACTTTGTTAAAGTTTTTATCATATTCCTGAAGCATAGTTTTTATCCTTTTTTGAATATCATATATGATAATACCTGTAACTCTTGTTGTATTATCATATATGATAATGTAGTATCATATATGATACTCAAGAAACAAATATGACAAATTAAACAAAGAGTGTTATATTCATGATTAAACACATTTCAGAAAATTAAAAAAACATTTTATGAGTATCATATATCATAACACATTATCATATATGTTACTAAAAAAAGTTTGGCAGATTAAACAAAGGTTATGTTAAATTCATGATTAAAACAAGCAGCCTATTGAACCAATGATTAAGCACTTGTTCAGAAAATAAAAAAGAGTGCTAGTTAAGAGCATACAAATAATGATCAAACACTCGTTCAAATAAAATAGTAACAAGTTATGATTAGAACACTTATTTATAATCAAAAGATACAAAATATAAGAGTATCGATTTCATAATGAAAACCAAAGCATTTTATTATTAAAACTATTATTCTTCTTCTTCAATCAATTCTTTTTCTTTTTTCATTTTCAACGAAATATACTATTCTCATGTAAGACATCCTCTTGGGCCACGTTGGCGACTTCATTTTATCTAACATCCCCTATTTACCTTGCGCAACGGAATATCACAATTGGGTGCTAGTCAAAGAATCATCACACACAAGCCATATTGAACGACTAAAAGAGACGTTTAAAAATTAAGTAAATTTAAACCATGTTAGATTACAACAACATCATTGTCTAAATTGTTTCCAAACCCCAAAAGCATAAACAGAGTAGCGTTAGGTCCCCACAAATCTCAACCCATAAAAAACCAACCAAATTGTTTTACAAGACATCATGGATATAAATTGTCTTTGATAAAAAGGGAGGAAAGCAAGTTAGACCGCCCACAAGCCACAACAACATCCATAGCATGCTCCACCACAATCATCCTCGATTACCTGAAACACATGCTTACAATCGTCAACAAATAATGTTGAGCGAGATCTATAGGTTTACAAAATTATAATTGAACATAAGTATAAAAAATCATTCACGATTATTCAATAGTATGTTGATCATTACAAACTATTATTGGGTATTACTCATTATAGCATAAGCTATTTAATTATGTTTAAGCTCATGACACCGACCCCATAAACTAATCACCCGCGCCAAATGCTGGCGTGATTTAAATAAAGTCATTGACCCTCTTAGGTATTCGTTGCCAATTATACCTTTTTCTCAACACAAGTTATCCATACCAGAGGGTACTTAACGTACTAGCTCTCATCTAGGATAGGGTCGTCAACCCAATAGTACTATCAATTGTTCAAGCGGCTATTTCTGTTGTCCCATATATTATGATGATTAAACAAGAAAGAAAGGTAGAAGATAGATGAATTCTAGAGAGAGAAAGTAGAGGAAGAAAAGAGAGGGAATGGTTGGAACTTTTGGAGGATTAGATTAGAGAGAGAAATTACAAATGACCAACACCCTACCTAACATGCTAGGAAGGGTATATATAGTCCACCCACATGCGGGCTTGTATATGGATAATATTCTAATGGGCCAGGCTTTCCTTTTGGGCTTTGGTTACTTATGAATGAACTTTAGCCTAAAGTCAAGCCCGTATAACACGACTAATCTACTACCTATTACAACGTTCTAAAATACGATACATAATAAACATATGACCGAGTATTCTTGTTTGACTCAATATTTTGAGGCTAACAATCTCCCCCAATAAGAGGTTATTACCCTTTATGAGAGGTCATTGCCCTTTGTCATTTGGAGATTTGTAGAGATTACTAATCTCGCCATAAATGAGTCCTAAACGTGTAATAGTAGTCTTTTTCTTCATGCTGTGATCTCTAAGCCTTTGTCGTTGTCTTTCGACTTTGTCTTTAATCTTGAGATCTTCAAATCATCCTTCACTTGTCTTTGCCATCTTGCGATTTTGTGTCTTCATCCACATGCTCACGCTATTAATTGTTGAATATGTCTGTTAGCCTTATATTTCATATAGTCGAACAAGAATGTAATAGGTCATCTAGTCGTAAAAGGTCTTGTATAGTAATAGGTTAGTCGGGAAAACCGGGCTTGGACTTTAAGCTAATATTGTATAAGTTAGGGGCGTAAGCCTAAGTCAAAGCCAAGCCCGACCCATGTTACTTAACCCACGGCCCAACAAAGCCTAGGGTATATATACCCTCTTCCATGTGTGGAAGAGGGTGTTGGTTCATTTTACTTTTTCTCTCTAAGTAAATATTAACCTTCCAAATTCTCTCTTGTTTCTCTCTCTACTTTCTTCTCTTTCTCTCTCTAAATATCTCTTCTAAATCTTGTGTTATGGATTGAATGGGATTAACATTTGGTATCAAGAGCCTATAGTGGATAGGTGATTGAAGATTGGTGTGGTGTGTTCTTGATTTTTCGTGGTTACTTTGATCAATATCTCACGTCCCAAATCTTTTCTTGTGTTTTTTATGGTTTTTTCTTGATACAAATCTTCTACATAGTTGTGGTAGAGATTTGGTATATTTACTTTGACTAAAAACACAAAATTTTTGGGTGTTTTGATCATTTTTTGGCTTAAAATCTCGAATTGGTTGAGTTTTGTCCGAGAAAAGTGGGATTTATTCCGATCAGGTCATCGGAAAAGGGCTTATAGTTATTCCGATTAATGTAATCGGAATAGGGTTTAGGGATTCCGATTTGGTGCATTCCTATAAGGACATTCCGATTTGGTATTCCCATCAAGTGATTCCGATTGCATTCCAATTTAAGCATTCTGATTTGTCATTCCGATTTGACATTCCGATTTGAGTATTCCAATTTGGACATTCCGATAGGGAGATTCCGACAAGGTTATTCCGACAAGGGTATTCCGATTAGGGATATTCCGATCAAGGTATTCCGATAGGGTTTATTCCGACAAGGTTATTCCGAAAAGGGTATTCCGATCAAGGTCATTCCGACAAGGTTATTCCGATGGACATTCTGATGGATATTTTGTTTGAGTAATTTTTAGACTTAGCCACTATCTAGACTAGTTTCGGAACATCGTTTACACGAAGATTTAAAAAAAAAAAGTTAAAATTTTTAGGTCAAGTAAAATCAATTTTTTTCCCTATTAGTTTTTGGCTATTTCTAACTCAAATTCAAAATTTGGCGATACAAAATTTTTCGGCTTACCGTTTTGTCAGATTGAGGAATTTATTGTCGGACTGAGAATTTTTTTTTGAATTTTCGGAATTTCAATTTGAACCACACATCATCACAACAAATCCACTAAGATCTGCAATTCATTCACAAGTATTCACCATGTCTAACAACAACATCAACATTGCAACTGCTAATCAAATTCGTTTGGAACAAGGTGGCAGCAGTAATCCACCTGTGCTCACTGCCGGTTGCTACGTTCAATGGAGATCTCGTTTTCTTAGATTTCTCGACGGAAAAGAAAACCGAACTGCTCTTCGTCACTGCCTTGAGAATCCACCTCCAGTTTTTGAATTCAGACCAATTACAACACAGGCAGAGGATGGTACTTCATCAACAATACGAGCTATGGAGGATTTTGACACATGTTCTGCTGAGAAAAAGAAACTCCTCCAAGTTGAAGCTGATGCTGTAAACTTCATACTCACTGGAATTGATAACGATATCTATTCAACAGTTGATGCATGTCCTAATGCTATGGAAATGTGGAATGCAATTCATCGATTGAAGCAAGGTGAGTCGATCAATGTTCAAGATCTCGAGACTAATCTACTTTGGGAGTTTGGAAAATTCACATCTGAAGATGGTGAATCCATTGACTCATATTACTCGAGATTCTACAAAATGATGAATGAGCTTGTCAGAAATCAGTGCACCATCTCCAACCATCATGCCAATGTTCAGTTTCTACTTCAACTCAAACCGGAATGGCAAAGGTTTGTGACTTTGGTTAAACAAAGGGAAGATATCAAGACCATCTCCTATCACAAAATTTATGATATCTTGAAACAACATCAGAATGAAGTGAATGAACTAAGGACTGAAAAGGCAGAATGGTCTGCTAATTCTATTGCTTTTGTGGCTGCTACTTCAACAAAACCCGTTCCCCGTCAACAACCACCTATTCCTCAAAATCATCAAGATCATCCACCAAACCTCTAGCTGCTGCTAAACACAAAGCAAAAGCAATTGTCCCCACTCCACCTCCAAAGTATGACACCGAGT
The DNA here is from genome assembly GCA_025667525.1 of Glebionis coronaria. Taxonomy (NCBI): domain Eukaryota; kingdom Viridiplantae; phylum Streptophyta; class Magnoliopsida; order Asterales; family Asteraceae; genus Glebionis; species Glebionis coronaria. The sequence continues at coordinate 32,234 of JANFOE010000885.1, forward strand.
CAGATGGAGACAGTGATGATGAACAAACTTCAAGGGACAAGAAGATTGAGGAACTCATGTCCTTACTCATCACAACTTATAAAAAGATCTACAAACCTACCAACAACAACCTCAGATCATCATCCAATGCTAGATATAAGGAAGTTGATCATGCACCTAGGTATGATCGTGATGCTAGGTATGATAATCAGAGGATGTTGAATCAGGTTGGGGCTAGAGATACTGTAGGCACTCCGGTGGTGCAGAAGACTGGGATTCAATGCTTCAACTGCAAGGGATTTGGGCACATGGCTAGGGAATGCAAGAAGCCAAAACGGGTTAAGGATTCGGGATATCACAAGGAAAAGATGCTGCTGTGTAAGAAAGAAGAAGCAGGAATTCCACTCACAGCAGATGAAGTTGACTGGCGTGATGACACTGATGATGAAGCCGATGATCAAGAGTTGGAGGCACATTATGTGTACATGGCAAAGATTCATGAAGTGATCCCAGAGACTGATGATACTTCTGGACCCATCTATGATTCTGAGCCACTTGAAAAGGTACCATCACATGATAACTATAATGTGTTTGTTAATGAACGACGTCATCCTGAGCAACCCGAAAGCATCAATGACACATATGTAATGGACACGGAGGATAGCAATATCTCTACGGATTCACAACATATGTGTAATGATGACGGAAAAGCTGTTCAGGATACTGACTCGGATGGGGACCGTGATTTGCTTGCGTCTATTATTGATTCTTTAAAACATGAAATTGAGGAAAACAAAGAGGCTAATAAACGTTTGAAGCAAGCAAACACATCCTTAGCCGAGGAGATAGACAGGCTTAAAGAGTGTGATTATGTAAAAGAAGCTGATCGACGGGTTGCGATAGCTAATGGTTTGGTATATGAACGTAAGGTGCTCAACGAACAATATTGTTCTGAAGTAACACACGAAATTCATATGTCAAAACAGAAGATATCGGAACTTGAAGAACAACTGCTGCTACATAAACTCCAAATTACTGAATTAGAGTCGGTTAACAAAGAACAAACTGAGCTTTATAAAACTCGTGAAGAAAAGGATATTGAAAAAATTCTTGCTTTGGAAAAGAGAGTCGACACGTTAAACAACATTGTTTACAAAACGGGCCAGTCTATTCAAACTATGAATATGCTCAATAGAAATATGAAAACGAGTTTTGTCAAGCCTGAATATCTCAAGAAAGCTCAAAGCACCAAGCCTGCTCTTTATGATATCGGTTGTTATGTTGATAATCTTGCTCTTATGCTTTCCCCTGACTGCGACGAAATCATTCGTCAACAAGAAGAAAGTCGATCAAACTTAAGTGATTTAATAAACCTTTCTGATTCTAACAATCATATTAAGTTTGTCCCTCAAAAAGAACTTTCAAAAGAACAAAAGATGTATAATAGTGTTCCACCACCAAGTGATGAACCACAAAAGAAAGTTTCTTTAAAAAGGAGTTTCAAAAAGCAATCAATTTTGTTAGAAAAGCGAATTTTGGATGACACACGTAAATGGGATGAGAAAAGCAAAAGTGTTCAGCAATTTGAGTTTATAAAACAAGGGGTTTTAAATTTGTACAAAGGTGTCGTCGACTATGAAAAAGTTTCTAGGGATACCATTTGGAATATTAAACCTAACCCACAAGTAGAAGTCGTCATTCAACAATGTCTTGTTCCAACCATTGATGATCTTTCAAAAATGTGGAAATGTTTTATACAGCTCTCACTGAGGAAATGTTAACTGATTTAAGTTATGTTAAATCTCTTGAAGATGAAGTTGATTTTCTTCAAACTAAATTAAAGACACAAGAACACCAACTTTCTAACGAAATTGATCGACTTTCTAAGGAATACTTTTATGCTGACCATATGAATGCTATACTTGGTGTGTATACCGATCTTGATCAATATTGTCATGTAGCATGTCTAGTGTCAGAATCGGACGAGAAATGTCGCAATCTTGAAGTAGAGCTTTCGAAACAAATTCAGTCATATAACAAACTTTCGAAAAGTTTTTCTAAACTTGAGAAACACTCCATTTCTCTTGAACTTGCTTTACAAAAAGGTGAAAAATCTCATAATCATAAAAAGTTTCAAGAAATGTCAACTTCTTCGTTTCGTCTACTAAATGAAAAAGATTTCGAAATAAATGATTTGAAAGCTCAGCTAAAAAAAGGGACATAGCCATAAGTGAGTTACAGAAACTCATTGAGAAAATCAAAGGAAAGTCTGTTTTGGGTAAACCATCCGCCGTTCGTCAACCGAATGCGGTTAAATGCCCTAAATCATCTATTTTAGGACAATCCCCACAGACTTTGCCTAAGATAGGAAATGATAAGAGTACAAATGTGATAGCACCAGGAATGTATAAGATGAACACTAAGCCCACTCAAACTGGAACATCGCGGTTACCTCAGAATATTAAGAAAACTAATCAACGTGTGTCTTCTTCTACAGGAGTAATCCCCACTACTAGCGTTAGCGGACCACAGCTTAAGAGCAATAGAATGCAAGATAAGGTCATGCCTAACAATAGTCAAGGAAATAAGTTGGAAGTAGAAGACCACCATAGGAATTTTAAGTTTTCTAAGAATAAACCGTCTGTAACTACATGTAATGACAGTTTAAATGCTAAGACATCGAATGCTGAATTTGTTTGTGTTGAATGTGGCAAATGTGTTCGTACTTTCAATCATGATGCTTGTGCTCTTAATCATAATGGCGTGAATACTAGAACTAGGAAGCCTATTCCTGTGCCCACTAGTACTAGAGAACCCACAAGAACTTTGAACCAATCCACTGATCAACCACTTAAGAAACTAAGTGCGTTAGACTCCACTACTCTGTGTAAACAAAACAGATTAAAGAAGCTATATGAGAACATGATTAGGACATGTACACGGGGGGTATTTGAGATTTACACCACCCGGATACAAATGGGTACCTAAGTTAACCACTTTAGTGATTGGGTCTAGGAATATCAGCTTGCCTGTAGACTTTGCATCTAGGCCCACTACTATTTTGGAACCCGTTTCTATCAAGGGACCCCATTTGTCAAATGCTACATTGTCTTCTAATTCTTCTGCAGCTCGTCGAAATCATCCTATTCATAATGGACTCCGGGTGCACAAAGCACATGACGGGAAATCTCAAGCTTCTCATTAACTTCGTGGAGAAGTTTCTGGGTACGGTACGGTTTGGAAATGATCAATTTGCACCGATACTCGGATATGGAGACTTGGTTCAAGGAAATCTCACTATCAAACGGGTTCATTACGTCGAGGGACTGAATCACAATTTATTCTCGGTTGGTCAAATTTGTGATGCGGATTTGGAAGTGGCTTTTCGGAAATCTACTTGCTATGTTAGAGACTACGATGGGAATGACCTTCTTTCAGGTTCTCGTGGTTCTGATCTCTACACAATAACTCTTCAAGACACATCTTCAACAAATCCAATTTGCTTAATGGCTAAAGCTTCATCATCTCAAGCATGGTTATGGCATCAACGATTGTCACATCTCAACTTTGACACCATCAACTTGCTTTCGAAGAACGATATTGTGACCGGTCTTCCTAAATTAAAATTCGTCAAAGACCATCTTTGTTCTTCTTATGAGTTAGGGAAAGCAAAACGGAAGTCTTTCAAATCAAAGACTACCCCAAGCTCAAAAGGACGATTAGAACTTCTACACATGGATTTATGTGGTCCCATGCGTGTAGAGAGTATTAACGGGAAAAAGTATATTCTCGTGATTGTTGATGATTAATCTAGATACACATGGACTTTCTTCTTAAGGTCCAAAGATGAAACACCAGAGGTTCTCAAAAACATTCTCAAGATGATACAACGCAATCTTCAAGATCAAGTCTTAACCGTAAGAACGGATAGGGGTACTGAATTTTTGAACAAGAACTTGCAGTCTTACTTTCAAGAAAAAGGCATCGAACATCAAACGTCTATTGCTCGAACTCCTGAACAAAACCGCGTTGTCGAAAGGCGGCACCGTACTTTGGTTGAGGCAGCTCGAACAATGCTTTCTGCTTCAAAATTACCGCTATTCCTCTGGGCTGAAGCAATTGCAACTGCCTGTTATACTCAGAATCGTTCTCTCTTTATCCCTAGACATGAAAAGACACCTTACCACATCATCAATGACAGGAAACCTATAGTTAAATTCTTTCACGTATTTGGATCTTTATGCTACATTCTTAAAGACGGTGAGAATCTCGACAAGATGAAAGAAAAAGGTGTTGCATGTATTTTTGTAGGATATGCTACATTGTCGAAAGGATATCGAGTTTACAACAAGAAAACAAAGATTATTGTCGAAACAATTCATGTGAACTTTGACGAATTTCCACAGATGGTACTTGATCACAACAGCTCAAGTCCCGCTCCTCAATGTCCAACGATGGCACCTACACAAAACAGTGTACGTCCCGTGCAAGAATGTCAACAAAGTACTCCTACAGCAGACTCGACGGATACGACACAAATGAGTGAGTTGGTTGATTTATATGATCCAATGTTTGATGAATATTACTATGGAAACAATCAAGTTGTGTCAAAGCCTTCCACTGTCAATACTGCTGATGCACCCGAACAAAATCAACAAGACACAACTGCCTCTACTTCAGCAACCTTTGCTCAAGAGACAGTTCCATTGGTTACTCAACAAACTCAAGAAACAATCATACAACCAACATCACCAACCGTCAATGTTGAAGGAGGAAACAACAATCAAGCAGTCGATGCAAAACAAATCTCGTCTTGTGGTTAAGGGATATCGTCAACAAGAAGGCATAGACTACGATGAATCATTCGCTCCAGTCGCTCGTTTGGAAGCAGTCAGGATATTCCTTACTTATGCTGCACATAAGGGCTTCACGGTTTTTCAGATGGACGTTCAAACTGCTTTTCTCAACGGTCATTTGAAGGAAGAAGTGTATGTGAATCAGCCGGAAGGATTCATCGATCCTCATCATCCTAACAAAGTCTATCGTCTCAAGAAGGCTGTATATGGACTTAAACAAGCTCCAAGGGAATGGTACGAAGAACTTTCAAACTTCTTGGTGTCCAAAGGATTCTCCAAAGGTTCTATTGATCCTACTCTCTTTACTAATAAATATGGGGATGACATAATGCTGGTGCAAGTTTATGTTGATGACATTATTTTTGGTTCTACGAACCCAAAACTTTCAAAACGTTTTGAAAAATTAATGCACAGCAGATTTGAAATGTCAATGATGGGGGAGCTAAAATTCTTTTTAGGCCTCCAGATTCATCAATCCCCACGTGGTATCTTCATAAACCAGGCTAAGTATGATCAAGAGATACTTAAAAAGCATGGTATGACCTCATGTGCTCGCGTTGGTACACCATTGTTGACCACATCCCTAGACGCTGACTTGTACTCATATCCCGTAGATCAAACGCGATATCGCAGTATGATCGGGTCACTTATGTACCTCACAGCCAGCAGGCCTGATATTCATCATGCCACATGCTATTGTGCACGATATCAAGCCAGACCTACTCAAAAGCACCTCAAAGAGGTTAAACGGATCTTTCGGTACCTTAAGAATACCATTCACATAGGACTCTGGTATCCGAGGGAAACCGGTTTTCATCTAACAACTTTTTCAGATTCTGATCACGCGGGTTGTCTTGATAGTCGAAAAAACACTTCTGGTAGCATACAATTTCTAGGGGAAGACAAGCTTGTTAGCTGGTCGTCAAAGAAGCAGGATTGCACTTCGCTCTCATCAGCTGAAGCAGAATATGTGGCTCTATCCGCGTGTTGTGCTCAAGTCCTCTGGATGAGAACTCAACTCACGGATTATAGCTTCCACTTTGATAAAATACATATGTATTGTGACTCAAAGTCGGCCATAGCCATATCTTGCAATCTGGTTCAGCACTCCCGCACCAAGCACATCGATGTCAGATATCACTTCATCAAGGAACAAGTGGAACGTGGCATCGTGAAATTATACTTTGTCAGAACTGAGTACCAGCTGGCAGACTTGTTTACAAAAGCTCTATCGAAAGATAGGTTTGCGTATCTCGTTGGCCGTCTTGGTATGAAGTATATGACTCCAGAAGACTCGGAGGTTTTGGCAATTGAAGCTGCTTGATATACTCTCACGATGACTTCTAAGCGCATCACAGCTTAGGATTCGGACCTCAACTAAGGAAAGTTTATATCGGACGATAACTTATCCTTCTTAACGAGAAAATCACATTTCTCGGTCATGAGCTTCTCATAAAAACATTCAAAGTTTTTAAGTTCATGAAAAAAGACTTCTAAGTAAATGTCAGCTTAGAACTCGTACTTCCACTTAAGGAAAGTTTATCACGGATGGTAACTTATCCTTCACAACGGGAAATTATTTTTTCTCGGTCATGAGCTAGTCACAAAACATTTAAAGTTTTGAGCTCATGTAAATCGGAATTTATTTTAAAACCGTTGAACATAATTTTTCAAGAATTTCTCAAAAGATTTTTCTAAATCTTTCAAAATTGTGTCTTCAACACTCCCTTCCTCATATGTGGTTTTCATATCTCAAAATTGTCATATTTTATTTTGATCAATTATTGAGGGGGAGCGTTTTAAAATCAAGCCTTTTAATGTTGTTGGGTACATCTCTAAAATTGTCATATTTTATGTATCCAACACATTCCAAAAATGATATTAAATCTGTCATATATTATCGGTAAAGGCATCTCAACTCCATACCTCAACATATTTTGTGGGGTCGTTTTTCTAAAATTTTGTCAAATTTTGTCTCAAGACACACATATATTGTTGAGGGGGAGCGACCCGACTGAATATGTTCCATAATTCATGCGTGCACACATGTTTCTCTCCCAATCGCTTTATAGAAAATGTCATATTTTATTCAATTGGTATCTCTAATATTATATTTATATATTAGGGATAGGGGGGAGAAAATGTGATTAAAATGTAATATATCTCAACAAGTGATCTTAAAGACTCAAGTGCAACTCTTTCCTTCACATGCCAAACTATTTCGTATATCGATGCATGTGTGTAGGGGGAGCTTTTCGGAAATGTAAAACTTTCAAGTGTTAAAAGTTTTGATTTTTATCAAACACTTTGAATGGTTTTCAATGGTTTATGGTTACGATCTATACCCAAAACAACCTACTATCCACGATGGAACGATGGAGTCAAAAGGTGGTTTAGGATAGGAAACTAAGTCCTATGATCCAACCAGAATTGGAGGGATCTACCCAAGGACATTCCACAACTAGAAATAGTTGTCCTTAGGAAAGATGGAGTTGAATGAAGCTGAATGCGGACCAATCACTTAAGTTAGCACTGGAACAATCACAACAAGGTGCTAATGATGACGTATTGGTAAGCATTGAAGGAGTTGAATATTCTATGCAACTTAGGCAGAAACCGGGTTAACACATCTATCGAAGATAAGTGTCATGGACCCATTGATGCGATGCACAACCCTTCCCCAGCCATTCGAGTTTCTCTCAAAAGAAACTTGTCTCATTGTCACGGAGATCAACACGTATCTATTGACTTTCTCACTCTGAGTCAGTTAATATTGAAAAGGTGGCAGTCTGCTCCAGCCTCCGATTACCAAAATGCACTTATTGAGTCTAGAGCCAAAAGAGATCAAATTATAATCTCACTAGGACACAATCGAGTCTTACGCATTATCCTTGTGATATTGCCAGAACATCTGAGTGATACGATTCACAGTGAATATGGAAATCCTGCTTGAGCCAACATCAAACAAGCTCATGGTAGGTAACTTGTGCGATTCTACACGAATCAAACTTGTGAGAACTGGAAAGCAACTAAGTTTGGATTCCTAATTGATTCAAACTTGATTCCAGGTTTCTTCGCAAAATCCGTGTGATCTTGCCAGAACATTCAGAGTGACACTCATTAGTGTTCACAGTGACGAATGGAAATCCTTCCAGTGTCAACATCAAACAGCACTGCGGTAGGTAACTCGCAAGATTCTCTATGAATCAAGCTTGTGACAAACTGGAAAGCAACAATGGTGCGATTCTTTTTTAATCAAACTTGTTCCAGGAACTCTGAATTGACGACTCTAATCAGACGGATAATTTATCCTTATGATTCACTCTTTACGTTCGCAGTCTGCTTTGAGACGATCGAGTAAAGAGGACTGGCTACTACCGCCGGGAAACCCTGTCAAGGAGGTTCTTAATCGAATCTGCCCGATCACAGGTACGGTATCTAATACCGTCTAACGGTCTTCACCGACCGGAGGTAAAACGCTACCGAGTTAGGATGAAATGTTCAAAACCATTTTATCCGTGTCTATATATGTTGTTGCATATCAAGAAGGTGGCGTAGTTGTGCTACCGATGTCGATTCAGAAGTCACAAGAGCACAAGATGGTGATAATCAAGATACCTAAGAATGTAAGAATGTAATAGGTCATCTTAGTCACAAGGAGCATAGATGAAGATTTCAAGCACTCAAAGTCAAATGACAAAGGCTCAAGATAAAGATCACGAAAGCATGAAGGAACAAAGCTGTTACAAACAAGATCAAGACCAAGATACACGACCAAAGCAGGAAGATCTCCTCTACAAGAATGTATTCACTCAATCATCTTATGATTTTTAAGCTTTTTAAGATGACCGATACATTGGGGGAGATTGTTAGCCCTATATTTCATATAGTCGAACTAGAATGTAATAGGTCATCTTAGTCGTAAAAGGTCTTGTATAGTAATAGGTTAGTCGGGAAAATCGGGCTTGGACTTTAAGCTAATATTGTATAAGTTAGGGGAGTAAGCCCAAGTCAAAGCCAAGCCCGAACCATGTTACTTAACCCACGGCCCAACAAAGCCTAGGGTATATATACCCTCTTCCATGTGTGGAAGAGGGTGTTGGTTCATTTTACTTTCTCTCTCTAAGTAAACATTAACCTTCCAAATTCTCTCTTGTTTCTCTCTCTACTTTCTTCTCTTTCTCTCTCCAAATATCTCTTCTAAATCTTGTGTTATGGATTGAATGGGATTAACAATGTATTTTGGCATGAGTATGTGGTTTTGAATCTTTGACTTTGCTGAGTACACAGTGACGCCACCTTCTCGAGACAAAACATAGACACGGAATTACTGGCTTTGACATTAGTCCTAAATGGATAGCGTTTTTACCTCCGGTTGGTGAAGACCGTTATATGATGAGACTGCTTTTATACATAGTCTCATCGTCCAAATCGGGCTTAAAATGCATAAAATATCATTAAAACTGCCAAATATATGCTCGTGTTTGTTGCTTGTGTATTTTAGGTACGGATATTGAGGAAATGACAAAAAGATCACAAGAATCAATCAAAAACGAACACGGGAAACGAAGCCGCACAATGAACCGGACCCGAATCTAGAATTTCCAAAATGGTCCTTGAAGAATTGAAGATTGTCAACATTGGTCCCTCATTTTTGAAGATTTGGCAAGATAAGACCTTGAAGAAATCATCATTGGCAAAAGAAGACCTCCATGTTTTAAGATATTACAAGAATGACCCTTGAAGAATGCAAGTTATGCATTTAAAATCCTTATTTTAAGTTTGAGAAAGTATTTGTGCCAAAAGTGTCAAACTGCCAAAGTTGATATAAAAGGAAATGGGATTAGTTGCTGTTTCTTACAAAGTGAAGAAAGTAAGGAAGTAGGGGGGCCAAAACTGCCCAGACAACAAATTCCCTCCCACCACTCATAAACTGACACCTCACCTAAACCCGACCCTACCCATTTACCAAACCCAATACCCAAACCCACCACCCAGTTTATTAAATAAACTGGGTTAACACCCAGTCAACCCTCTTATTTTTCCCACTTAACACCATATTTAAAAAGTTAATCCCCCAAAACGGATCTAATCCCCCATTAAACACCCCATAAACCCTAGTATCCCCCAGGCACAATTAACTTATAATCAAAGGGGTTTTTGTTGCATCTTTCCGGATGGGTAATTTATCCCATCCACATCACATCCCCACCTTCAAACTTGCACCCCGTGACCTGTGTGGGTCCCCACGTGGCTCCCCTGCTCCCCCATTTTGGGCAAAATACGAATCTTACAGCAAATCAACGTCTCTAGTGCAATGTCTTGCTCCCAAAGATTGGATAAACGACTCAGATTGGTCCACAAACAACTGGCATCACATGATCATCCTTGACCAAGTTCAAACAAAAGGCAAGACTGGAAATTTACATCTAGGGTTTAGGGTTTTCCCTCTTTTCTGTATTATTTTATTCCTAGTTCTAGATTATTCTTAGCTCATGTATAAAAGGAAGTCGCATGTGACTCCTTCATTTTGTTCCAGATTTTTACTCAAAAAATTGTAATCCCTTTTTAAATTTATAAAGTTGGTATTTTTGTGAAAAATTGTAATTCCTTTTATTACTTTTAAAAGTTGGTAAATGCTTGAGTAGAATCTGAGTTCCATTAACATTTTTCAAACATTTTGTGTTTGAAGTTCTCAGAAAAAGGTTTCTGAAAAATTGGTTTTTTTTGGTGAAATCTTGTTTCCAAATTTGGTTTTCCAGATTGTGAGTGTTTTGTGTAAGTGATTTAAAAGGAAAAGTGATTAAGAGAAATTTGTGAGAAAGGTTTTCAAAGGGTGAAAAAAAATATCAGATTTTTGGTTATTGTTTGTTCATTGATTTTAGTAGGAATCCATTGGGAGCTTGTCGTCCAAGGTTCAGCTCAGGCTGCAGCCTGATTGGAGGTGACTTTTCAGTCACTGAGGGACCTGGATGTAGGTCCCTCTAGGTAAATCCCTTGTTTCCATTTTTCAGTTTTCAAAATTTGATGTTTATGTGATTTGAATGGATGTTGTTTGTTTGTTTGTTACATGGTTTGATATTTGCTCAATTAGGTGTTATCTTGCATGTTAGAAGTAATTCAAGTCTGTTAGGTTAAGTATTTTAAGCTGTTGGTTTGATAATCTTGATTTTCAGATTTATAGGGGTGTTTGGGTTAAGGTTTAAGTTGGGTTAATCGACTTCAATCTAGCTTAATAACATCTCTAACACACTAAATAGGTTGTATTTAGGTGATATTAGTCATAGGGTTTCTGTTTGGTGAAGTTTGAAACTCATTTGCATGTTAAAATGTTGGAAAAACAGTCAAGATCAAAAAGTCCCTTTTTGGACTGTTTTTGTTGAAATTTTACCACCAATCTTGATAATCTGTTAGGGTTAAGTGATTAATAGGATTGTGTATTGCTTATTTGTCATTTGGTTGGACTGAGTACAAGATTTGAGCTGTTGAAATCTGTTTTTGTGCATGTAGAGTTACCCTTCATCAATAATCAGTTTGGCTTCATCAGTAAGCATTTGTGTGCCTTTTGTGTTGATTCTTGTGAAGTGACTTGCTGATTTTTGTGCATTAACTGACTCCCCACAACCCAATTGGTGTGGGGGTGCCTTTTGTTCCAAAAGAAACCAAGCCAAGAGCTTTCCTAAGCTCAAAAGATCACCAGACCTTAAAAATACACTAGCAGTGGGAACAAATTTCCCACTGATAGCACAAAAGTTAGTACTGCTTCACTACTGGACAAATCCAGTCACATGTCACTTTCAGTAACTTTGGTTTTTTGTCTTTAGTGCCTAAAAATAGGATTTAGGACTTAAAATTAGTTTCAATATTTTTCTAATTTTATTTGTAATTTTTCAGTTTAATTAGATTTTTTATTACTGTTCATTTACTATTTTTATAATTAATAGCTATTTTAATTAACTTTTAATACTTCTGTTTTTGGCATTTAGTGCCAAAATACTTATTTTTCAGTTTTAACATTTTTTATAGATTAAGAAAAACATTTTAAGAGTTTTAGTATAAAAAGTTTCTACTGTTCATCTTTTTAATTATTTTTAGAATTAAATTAGTTTAATTAGGGTTTTAATTAATACTGATTTTGTCTTTTAGTGAAAAATTTAATATTTTTCAAACTTTTTCATTTTTATACTGTTCATTAGAGTAATTTAGGATTTTTAAAAGTGTCAACTTATTTTTAGCATTATTTTATTATTTTTAATAATTATTTTAGTTTAAAAATAATTTTTAGTGATTTAAAAATAGAAAAATAGTTTTTAAAATTTTGGAAAAATACTTTTTAGTCTTTAGATAATATAAGTAAGTTATTAGTTCAATAAAATAATATTTTGGACATTTTGATTAATTATATTTAATTTTAGGGCTTTAATTAGCATTTAAAATTGAATATTTAATTAATAAAAGGTTTTAAAATATTTTATTGGATTTTTGTTCTTATTTATATTCTTTTAGACTACTTTTAGCTTTTAATTAATTTTTAGGTTTAAAATTTTTAATTTTGTAGTTTTTACTGTTTTACGTGAACGCCTTTTCGTTTTAGCTCGATCCGTTTTCGTAGCCGTCATTCTCTTCTCACCCCATTTCTATTTTATTCTTTTCTCAATATAATCACAAACATTAATCAATTCATTACACAACGCACTAGCCTCCTCGAGAACGAACTCACTTTACTTTTAGGGTCATTCACACACGGTTTTCCTAAATCGTCGTGCCTACTTGTCCTATTTTGTTGCTCTTTTCCTAAAGGGTATAAAAACCTCTACATCATTATACGATATTAAATATCGTACCTGTGATAGGTAGATTCAGTTAAGAATTTCCACGACAGGGTTTCGCGGCTGTAATAGCCGTTCTCTTTACTCGACCGTCTCAAAGCAAGACTGCGAACATAAAGAGTGAATCAATTGGATAAATATTCGCTTGATTAAAGTCGTCAATTCAAATTCCTGGAACAAGTGTGATTCATAAAGAATCTTACCATTGTTGCTTTCCAGTTGACACAAGCTTGATTCATAAGAATCTCACAAGTCACCTGCCGTAGCGCTGTTTGAGGTTGACGCTAGAAGGATTTCCATTCGTCACTGTGAATATTAATGAGTATCACTCTGAATGTTCTTGCAAGACCATAAAGATATTGCGTAGAAACCTGAAACGAGTTTGAATCAATTCAGAATCAAACCACTGTTGCTTTTCAGTTTACATGTGTTGAATTCATAAAGAATCTTACACATGACCTACCGTAGTGTTGTTTGATGTTAACACTGGAAGGATTTCCACTCATCATTGTGAATACCAAGTAGTATCACTCTGAGTGTTCTAGCAATATCACAAGGATATAGCGTAGGACTCTCTTGTTCGTCATCCATGTGTCCTAACGAGATTTGATTGATCTCTTGGCTCTAGTCTCGATTTGTGCACTTTTAGTGGTCGGAGGCTGGAGCAGATGCCACCTATTCAATATCAACTATCTCGGGGTGAGAAAGCTAACAGAAGTCATGTTGTTCTCCGTGAAAATAAAACAAGCTTCTTTTGAGAGAAGCCTGAGTAGCTAGGAAAGGGTTGTGCTTTACATCACTAGGTCCATGATGAGTTTTCTTCATGATGTGTTGACCTGGTTTCTGCCTAAGTTGTATGGAGGGCTTCTTTCTTTACACCCTTTATCCTTACATTACTTTTTCATTCTTCAACCCCTTCAATGCTTACCAAGACACCATTATTAGCACCTTGTTGTGATTGTTCCAGTGCTAGCATCAGTGCTTAGTCGGCATTCTGCTACGTTCACATTCTACTCCATCTTTCCTAAGGACTTCTAATAATCTATTGGATTGTCCCTGGGAAGATCTTTCCGGTTCTGGTTGGATCATATGACTTAAACCTAACCACCCTTTTGACACCAATAACGTCGTGGATTAAAGATGTTGTGGGTATTTGATCGTAACCATAAAAACCACTTCAAATGTCTAACAAGGTGTTTGAAAAAGATTTAACACCTTGATGGTTTTGTCGTTTCAGAATTGCTCCCCCCTTCACATGTGCATCGATAATCAAAAGTGTTTTGCACATGTAGGTAAGAGTTAAAGTGCTTGAGTCTTATATAAGATCACATTTTAATCACATTTTCTCCCCATATCTCTAATATATAAAATCTTTTGATATTAGAGATACCAAATTTGATTAAAATATATTTTGACAAAATAGTCTTGAAAATCTTCAGGAGAAAGATGTGTCAATCTTTGCATGAAGTTGAAATGCTCCCCCTCAAAAATTGATCCAATTGAATTGTCATTGTGAGGATGTGATCCACCTTTCGCTTTTTGAGGATGGGAGTTGTTGAACACACAATTTTTGAAAGATTTTGGATAGTCATTGAAAAATTCTTGAAAAAAATGTGTTCAACGCTTTTTGAAAAATCCTATTTCGTTTTGGTGAAGAGGTTTTCCTAAAGCATAAACTTGAGTTCATAGACTTTGAATGTCTTGACAAATCCACTCAAGTGTAAGAAGATTTCTCTTCTTTTGTTGAGGGGAAGCGCACTAAATCGTACACTCCCCCGTGAATATCGATCCGGGTTGCAACCAGAATATGATTACAAGCCATTGTGTTGAGCTCAAAACGTTGAATGTTTTGTGAAAAGCTCAACCCAAGATAGATTGCTCTACCCGTTGTTGGAAAATTTATCCAAAATAGAGATTTTCTTTTATTAAAAGATAGAAATGGCATGTTTTGAAAAATATTTACAACTTTCATTCAAGCTTTATGTACACACCTGTGTCGTTATTGCGCGACATTTCTAGGTGCGCCCATATTATCGATACTGAAAGACATGTCGACAAGAATATTTTTGGATTATGAAAGATTTTTAATTTTGTGTTTTGTTTTTATATGTTTTATATTTTTGTATTTTGCTTTTTCAAAGATATTTATAGGTTGATGTTTGATAGAAAAGTCAAGCAGGCACCTTTTCTAGAATCTCCAGGTCTGCTAGAGTCAAACATCTCATACCAATTTGCCTAACAAGGTACTCAAACCTATCTTTCGACAGAGATTTCGTAAACAAGTCGGCTAATTGGTAATCCGTTCCAAAAAAGTATAGTTCAACAATACCTCTTTCAACTTGTTCCTTTATGAAGTGGTATCTGACATCAATGTGCTTCATGCGAGAATGCTGTACCGGATTACAGGAGATGGCTATGGCCGACTTTGAGTCACAGTACATAGGTACTTTATCAAAGTGGAAGCCATAATCCGTGAGTTGTGTTCTCATCCAAAGAACTTGAGCACAACACACAGATAAAGACACATACTCCGCTTCGGCTGATGAAAGTGACGTGCAATCCTGCTTCTTGGAAGACCATCCCACAAGCTTATCTTGACCTAGAAATTGTGCACCACCAGAAGTACTTTTTCGTGTATCAAGACACCCTGCTTGATCAGAATCTGAATAGGCCGTTAGAAAGAAACCGGTTTCCCTCGGATACCAGAGTCCCAAATGAATGGTATTCTTGAGGTATCGAAAGATCCGTTTAACCTTCTTGAGGTGCTTTTCGGTGGGTCGTGCTTGATATCGTGCACAATAACACGTAGCATGTGAAATATCAGGTCTGCTTGCTGTCAAGTACATGAGGGAGCCGATCATTGAACGATATCTCGTTTGATCTATGGCATTTCCCTCCATGTCAGCATCTAGGGATGTGGTTGATAATGGTGTCCCAACGGGTCACATGAAGTCATACCATGCTTTTTGATTATCTCTTGACAATACTTAGCTTGGTTTATAAAGATACCACTTGGGGATTCGTGAACTTGAATTCCTAGAAAGAATTTTAGTTCGCCCATCATTGACATTTCAAATTTGTTGTGCATGATTTTTTCAAACCATTTTGAAAGTTTTGGGTTTGTAGACCCGAAAATAATGTCATCAACATAAATCTGCACAAGCAGAATGTTATCCCCATATTTATAAGTGAACAGAGTTAGATCAATGGAACCTTTTGAGAAACCTTTGGATACTAGAAATTTCAAGAGTTCGTCGTACCACGCTCTTGGAGCTTGCTTTAGTCCATATAGTGCCTTGTGGAGACGATACACCTTGTCAGGATAATGAGGATTAACGAATCATTCCGTGTTGGAAATACGTTTTTAACGTATATTAGAAGTATCGGTCACTCTAACAATATTGTAATACGTTTAGTAGCTCGTAGTTAAATGTTACGTTATATTAATGCTTAACCCGGCCCATGGGCTTGTCATGGGTTGGAGGCCCAAGTCCATTAAGGACTTGGGTATATAAACCCCTTTCCACCATGGAAAGGGGTGTTGGTTGTTTTATTTTCTCTAGTAATACACATAGTTTTTCTCTCACTTCTCTCTCTAGTTTCTCTCTCTAGAAAAACATCAACCCTCTTGCAATACAAAGATTATCATGATTCAACAATTGGTATCAAGAGCTATGGGATGAAATATAGATTGGTTTTGTGTTGTTCATACTTTTCTAAGTGTGTTCATGTGTTTTTGATTGATTTTTCCAAAGTTTCAAATTTTTTTCGTGTTTTTGTGGTTCTAAGTGATCTATATCTCTTCTAAATAGTTTTAGTAACGATTTGGTGACATTCGTTTGGTTAGAATCACGAATTCCAAGGTAAAAATCCATTCTTTCTTGTTGCTTCCAAGTCTCGGATTATTTTTGTGTTACGATCTGATTTTGTGATTGCAAAAATCCTGGGGGTTTCTACTTGCGATCCATAGTCACGATCACATTCTACGATCATCACTACGATCACAACTGCGATCCCAAGTACGATCAAGGTTACGATCAGTGACTACGATCACCACTACGATCACAGGTACAATCACAAGTGCGACAAGTGACTACGATCATCAATACGATCAAGACTACGATCACTTCCTACGATCATCAATACGATCAGGGAGTACGATCGTTGGATACGATCGTTGAGTACGATAGGAGAGTACGATCGTTGGATACGATAGGGAGTACGATCGTTGGATACGATCGTTGAGTACGATAGGAGAGTACGATCGTTGGATACGATAAGGAGTACGATCGTTGGATACGATCGTTGAGTACGATAGGAGACTACGATCGATAGGATACGATAGCTGAGTACGATCAGGGAGTCCGATCTAGGAGTACGATCGTAAAGTACGATAGGAGAGTACGATCAGCCATCATTTGCAACACTTAGAGGATTTTTCAACTTTGCATTTATTTGGAGACATTAACAAAAACACACAACCAAAAGATCATAACATCTTTATTTAAAACAACACTAAAACACATAATCTTATTTCATTGATCGATCATTTTGATAATCTTTATTCAAGTGTTCAAAAAATGAATCTTCATTCATTCATGCCAACAATGACATCGCTTACCGATATTTCAATCATATCGGGTACCGACACTCGCCCACCGTTGCTCATCAAAGACTTATTTAAAGCATGGCAAGGTCGCATGAAAAATTACAGCATGGGTAAACCCAATGGTAGACTTATGCTTCAATCCATTGAAAAAGTTCCACTAGATTGGGGAGAAGTTACTGTCAACAATGTGACGCGGACAAGGTTATATCATGAGTTACCGGATGCTAACAAACTCATTGCCGATACAGATGAAAGAGTCGTTCAGACAATACTTCAAGCTCTTCCACCCGATATCTATAGAATGGTAAGTGAACACACAGTGGCAAAGGATCTTTGGGATCGCTTAACTGTTTTGCTACAAGGGACTTCTCTAACTAAGCAAGAACGAGAGTGTCAATTGTATGACTTGTTTGATAGGTTTACATACATTCCAGGAGAAACTCTTCACGATTACTACTGGCGTTTCACTACTTTGATGAATGATATGAACGTGTACAATCTAAGGATTGCTCAGTTTCAACTAAACACCAAGTTCTTGAACACGCTACCCCAAGAGTGGAGTCAATATGTCACCGATGTCAAGATGATTCAAGATTTGCACAAGTCAAACTTAGATCAACTCTATGCTTTCTTGCAGCAACACGAGAAGCACGTGATCCAAAAACGCATCTCTCAGGGATCTTATCAAGAACCATTGGCATTAATGGCAAATCAACCAACATTGTCATATCACAACTCTCCGTTTGCTTTGGGACACCAATCTTCCTATCAACCATTATATCAAACACCAAGCTTCCCACAGTATTTGATCTTGCCACAACCGCCTACATCTTATCACCAACAATACAAGCAACCAACAACATCATTACAAGCAGACTCACATCAGTTACCTTATGTTGCACAACAGTATTCACCTTATCAACCTCCAACAAACCCTGCCATCACCTATCAACAACTTAAGGCTCCTCAACCCCATTACTCACAACAAGTTAGTGTTCCCTCAAATCAGCTTGTAGCTCAATCAACACCAGCATTCTATTGTGATGATGAGATTCATGTCCCTGAGTTTAGACCATGGGATAATCCTACTAATATACTTGCTCAAATGTCTTCTTACCTCACTCAAACATTGAACAAACGAGGTTACAGAGGACCAGCTCCAACAAACAATCAGTTAAGGAACTCTTCAACTCTCGACAACAAGCTACAATTCAAGATGGCAGAGTAATGGTGCAACCACTTCAGGGGAGACCAAGTTCATCTAATGCTGGTGCACGTCCATCTAACACTGCTGCTACAAGGGGTAATAACACTGGCAAAATGAAGATGATTATATGTTATAACTGCAAAGGGGAAAGGCACATGGCTCGAGTGTGTAAGCAGCCCAAGAGGAAAAGGGATAGCACATGGTTTCAGGAGAAGATCTACTTGGTGAATGCTCAAGCCCAAGGACGTGAGCTCGATGAAGAAGAGTTAGCATTTCTCGCAGATCCAGGAGTTGCGGACACTGACGATCTCAAAGCAGCCATCACAAACAATGGCGCATATCAATGTGATGATCTGGATGCATACGACTCTGACTATGATGATCTCAATACCTCCAAGGCAGCTCTCATGGCAAATCTTTCACTTTATGGAGCTAACAAAATTTCTGAGGTACCAAATACTGCCACGGATACTAGTATCGTACCTTATCAAGTTGAGCAAGTGTCTGAGTATCCAGAACAGCCTCCGGTCGTTAGTAACCCAAACGAGGAGACAAACAATGATAGCAATATCAATGCAAGTCCCTAGACTTTGAGTGAACCACAACCGGGAGCTATTACGACTACAAATTCGTTTTCTCAACCCGATTTGGTTATGGTGTCGGCATCTATGCTTGGCCAAATGAATAATGTGGTCCTTGAAACCCTCAGTGTTAATCAGACTTTATCTGCCGAGCTTGCTTTGTATAAGGAAAAGGTTAAAACCTTGGAATTAACTCCAGTGACCACTACCTTAACCAATCCTGAATTTGATAGGTTTAGGAAAGTCCAAATGGATAATTTGATAGAAATTGAGAGTTTAAGAGCAAATCTTTCAAAAGAACTTAAAGAAAAAGAGTCAGTCGTTAATAATTTTCAAAAACTACAAACGGATTTCGAAATTCTCGAGTCTAAAAGGGTTGAAACAGAAATTAAGGCGTCTGAGAAAGTTAAAAAGACTGAAATTTTGCTTTTAAAACAATACTCTGCTTCACATTTAGTACACTTGTTTCATTCTTCTTTTCAAGTCAATCTATCGCGTCTAATAGACCTACCACCTAACCCAGGGTATGCAAAGCAAGCATTTAACCACAACCCACGACTTTATGATGCAACCAAGTTAGGATTGGTCTTAGATCCGATTGTGTTTTTAAATGAATCTGAGAGCATGTCACTACATGAAGAGAATCGGTCAAAAGTAATTTTTACATATCCTGAGTATGATTATGCACAACTTAATGCAACATATGCAAAAATAGATCTTAGAACTCGCTTTAATATGCAAAAGGAATTTATCCATACACCAGCTTACATGCCTACTAGAGAAAGCCTTAGTATACTTCCTACACTTGTTAATTCAGATGAACCTAAGGAAATTCCTAAGAATCTTCCACCGGTAAGTACGGTATTGCTAAGCTCGGAAGAGATTCAGTGATACCTAACCGAGTTTGACAAGGTCATCCTGGAATGTACGACTTCAACGGCTCAAACCGCTGGAGAATGGGCTTTCGAACACATGAAAACGGTGTTTGAGAAAGAGATCGTTCCGTTTGTAGACAATATTAAAGAGGGATTTTACGATCTCGTGGAAAATCTTAGTTTCGAAATGGGTGAAGTTCGAAAAGTTTTCTATGAAATGGATGATGCTTATGAACAACATTTAATTGAGAAAGAAAAGATTTTGTCCGAATATGACCGATTCTTAGAACATATAGTGTCTCTCGAAGTGATGCAAGTTGTTACTATTGAATTTACTTTTGTGATGACATCTGGTATGAATAAATGTGATGATGTGCATGATATATCTGTGAATATTGTTGAACCTGTGAATAATGTAGATAATCATTCTTGTCATGAATCTAACGCTGAATTTTTAAAGCTTCAAGATTCTTATAACTCACTTTCAAAACGTTGTTATGAGCTTCAACAACATTGTATATCTCTTGAAATTGAAAATCAATCTAAAAATGAAACTCTTTCAAAAACAAATGATTGTGAAAACTCCGTTGAGACTAGTGACAAGATGATTCAGGTGGTTCAGGCATTAGAGGAAGAAATTATGAGACTTAAGAGAGAATCCATAGCAGAGAAGTTGGAACTAGAGGCTGCAAAGATTAAAAATCATGCCCTAGAAGATATAATTACTTCTATGCTAGGGGAGTTTGATAAAGTAAAGCAGGGTTTTTCACAAATTTATGGTTCGTTAGAAGATCGCTTCGCTATTAATGCGGCAGAGCAAAAGTCACTCGTTGACCAACTGAACCATAAGTGTGAGGAAATCTCTGACTTAAATATTCAACTCATAGACAAAAACATGGTTTTGGCTGAATTAAAGGAGACACTTCAACTCAAAGGACAAGAAGTTGTTGATAATCCAGCTACAATCTCTGCCCCGACCTCTAGTGCTCCAAAAACCAACAAGGTGGTGATCACTAAGAACCTGTATAATAAGAACAATCCACTGTCATATAAGTTATATTGGGAGCATGTAGTTAAGTACGCGGATCTTGCTAGGGAAGTGGTAGATAATCTTTATGAACTTGATCCTAGGAATAGTGAATATTACCATGCCCAGGCTTACATTGAGAGGGTACAACAATGCTTAGAGCACTTGAAGTACATAGGACAACCGGGTTATGCACCACTTAAACAACAAACCACCACCATTGCCATGACTCCATTCAATAAGAATCCAGGATCTAAGCCTATATTAAACACACCCATCAAGGCTAAATAAAAATCTGTAACTAATGTTCCCTTGGCTTCTACAGGAGTAATTGTATCTACTAAGGCTAAAGGATCTCAAGACAATAAGAATAGGATCAAGCCTCCCACTAGTAGGACTGCGAAGAAGAAAGTAGAAGTTCACCCTAGGAATGTTATTTAAAATTTGAATAAAAAGAATCATGTAACTAAGACTAAAGGCCCTGCGTTTGTGCAACAACCTAAGCAAAATGTGAATTCTAATTTGCGATTTTGGAATTGTAATGAATGCATGTTTTCTCAGCGTCATGATTTATGCCTTGTTGATCACGTGAATGAAATGTATGCAATTAGGAACAATCTTGAATGGATTCCAACGGGGAAGAAATTTACCCAAGTGGTTGGCAATGGAAACCCACTGGTAGGACCTTCACTGTTAATGGAACTACGTGCCCTTTAACTAGGATCACATCCACGGAAGTTAGGTCTCAGCGTCCTTTAAATAGGAACACTAGCACTAAGAAATGGAAAAGCGCCCTTTAACTAGGTTTGCCCCCACTATTGTGCCTACTAGTGAAGAAGTACATCAGGATCTTAGACAACTAGAATTTAAGCCGGCATTTAGGAAGCAAATTTGGAAGCCTAAGAATTCTTCGGTTTGCAAATTGAAGATAAATATATCTGTACCTGCTAACATAGAGGAACTACTAGATTCTGATACATCGTCTTTGTCTGGTGATATTTTCAGGTGGTCCCTGTCATCCTCTAGTACTTGGACTCTGGATGCTCAAAGCATATGACCAGAGATCGCTCGATGCTCAGAAATTTCGTCAGCAAGTTTCTAGGAACGGTTAAATTTGGCAACGACCATATTGCGAAGATTATGGGTTATGGTGAATACCAAATTGGTAATGTTACGATTTCAAGGGTATATTATGTGGAGGGACATGGTCACAATTTATTTTCAGTGGATAATTTTGTGATTCAAATCTTGAGGTTGCTTTTCGACAACATACTTGCTTTATTCGCGATCTTGCAAGAAATGATTTGTTAAAGGGTTCTCGAGGAGATAATCTCTACACACTGTCCATTCAAAACATGATGGCCGCCTCTCCTGTATGCCTTCTTTCCAAACATCTAAGACAAAGTCATCGTTGTGGCAAAGTCGGTTATCTCATCTTAACTTTGATGCTATAAACCATTTGGCTAAAAACGAACTTGTTCGTGGTCTTCCAAAACTTAAGTTCGACAAGGATCATTTCTGTTCCGCGTGTTCTTTGGGGAAAAGAACCAAGAAATCATACAAACCTAAAGCTGAAGACACCAACCAAGAACCACTGTATCTTTTGCACATGGATCTTTGCGGGCCAATGCGTACGGCTAGTGTGAGTGGTAGAAAATACATCCTCGTCATGGTGGATGATTTCTCAAGGTTTACATGGGTAAAATTTTTATTATCCAACGATAAAGAACCAAAGTATATTATTATCTTTTTAAAGATGATCCAAGTACGTCTTAATGCTACGGTTCGCCGCATTCGCACTGATAATGAAACTGAGTTCGTTAATGAAACTCTACGAGACTATTATGAAAAGGTCGGTATTTCACATGAAACTTTTGTTGCTCGCACTCCACAACAAAACGGTGTCGTGGAAAAACGTAACCGTACACTAATGGAAGTTGCTTGAACTATGTTGATTTATGTGAATGCTCCTTTATTCTTATGGGCTGAAGCAGTGGCAACCGCATGTTATACCAAAAACCGCTCCATCATTCGTAAACGCCATGGTAAAACTCCATATGAGCTACTTCATGGACACAAACCCGATTTTTCATTTCTTCATGTGTTTGGTGCACTGTGTTATCCAAATACTAATAGTGAGATTTTGGGCAAACTTCAACCGAAGGCTGATATTGGAATTTTCATTGGTTACTCACCTGCAAAGAAAGCTTACCGAATTTATAACCGTCGTCTTGGCAAGATTGTAGAAACTTTGGATGCCAATTTTGATGAGCTGACAGCGATGGCTTCTGAGCAACACAACTCTGAACCCGCGCTTCATGAGATGGGAACCTGTACAATTAGTTCCAGATTAACTCCCAACAATCCTACTTCTCCATCATTTATACAACCTACAAGGCCCGAGTGGGATGAGTTATTTCAACCTATGTTTGATGAATTCTTTGATCCACCTAGTAAGGATTCTTCAGCACCTGCAGCAGTAGCTCCGATTCCCGAAGTTGTTGCTCAAGATAATGGAAATCGGTCCTAGGCATCTACTATTACTATTGAACCAGATGTCCCATCCCCCACCAATTCACAAACTACACCTGAATCATCACCCCCACTCGTTCCTAATGATGTTGAAGAGGATCACTATGATCACGATTTGGAATTTGCTCACTTACAAGAGCTTCTTTTCTTTGTTTCACAAATACTTGAAAACCCTAACGGTGCGTCTACCTCAGAGGAAGCTCCTGCAATCGTTCACTCCCGACCACCACGGATTAAAACTCACAACACAAAATGGACAAAGGATCACCCAATCCGCAATATTATTGGTGACATCAATCGACCTGTCTTAACACGCCACCAACTACAAGAACATGCATTATATTGCTACTTTGATGCATTTCTTTCCGATATTGAACCAAAAAATTAACAACAAGCCGTGACAAAATCATCTTGGATTGAAGCCATGCAAGAGGAACTTAATGAATTTCAGCGTCTTGAAGTGTGGGAATTAGTTCCTTTACCCAACAACATTGAAATCCTTACATTGTTGTGGGTATATAAGGTTAAACTCGATGAGTTAGGTGGAGTGCTGAAGAACAAAGCTAGATTGGTTGCTAGAGGTTACAAACAAGCTTTGGGTATTGACTTTGAAGAATCCTTTGCTCCTGTGGCAAGATTGGAGGCAATGAGACTATTCCTTGCTTATGCTGCTCACATGAACATGATCGTCTACCAAATGGATGTTAAGACGGCATTTCTTAATGGTGAACTAAGGGAAGATGTCTACGTAAGCCAGCCGAATGGATTCGTCAACTCGGAGTATCCTAATCACGTGTACAAGCTCATGAAGGCTCTTTATGGGTTGAAACAAGATCCATGCGCGTGGTACAATCTCCTATCGTCGTATCTCATCTCAAAAGGCTTCTCCAAAGGCAAAGTGGACCCAACATTATATATTCTCAAGGAGGACAACGACATGATACTGGTACAAATTTATGTTGATGATATAATTTTTGCTGTCACTACTCAAAGACCGTCTGAGCATTTTGAGGAAATTATGTCCACACGCTTTAAGATGTCGATGATGGGAAAATTTTCATTTTTCTTAGGGTTGCAAATTTCTCTGAATCCCAGAGGCATATTCATTAATCAATCCAAATTTTCTCTTGAATCATTAAAGAAGTATCATTCTAAAAATTGTGACCCCGTGGATACTCCAATGGTGGAGAGATCCAAGTTAGATGAGGATAGGGATGGGATAGCTGTCGATCCTAAAATTTACCGTGGAATGATCGGCACCCTTCTCTATCTGACTGCTAGCAGGCCTGATTTGCAATTTTCTATATGCATGTGTGCTCGGTATCAGGCTCGGCCTATCGAAAAGCACTTACATGTTGTGAAAAGGATCTTTCGGTATCTTAAAGGAACACTTCATCGTGGTCTGTGGTATCCGAAGGATTCCTCTATTGCACTAATATCATATGGGTGCCAAGATACTAGACATAGCACTTCTGGCAGTGTGCAACTTCTTGGATATAAACTGGCTAGTTGGGCATCTAAAAGGCAGAAAAGCTCTACGATATCAAGTACAGAGGCTGACTACATTGCTATGTCCGGTTGTTGTGCTCAAGTTCTTTGGATGCGATCTCAATTAACTGACTACGGTCTTGGATTCAACAAAATCCCGATGTATTGTGATAACAAAAGTGCAATTGCCCTTTGCTGCAACTACGTTCAACATTCCCGAGCAAAGCACATTGACATACGCTACCACTTCATCAAAGAGCAAGTGGAAAACGGAGTGATCAAACTGTATTTTGTCAACACTAAGTATCAGCTGGCGGATATCTTCACAAAGGCCTTAGATCGAGGACGTATCGAGTTTTTTTATCGAAAAGCTAGGCATGAAATCATTCTCACCAGCGACACTTAAGGAGTTGACAGAAGAATCTGCAGAATAGTGGTGGCAAACTATTCTAGAGTCTCCTTTGATCGTGATCTTGTATATTATCGTATATATTTAAACCACCAAAAGAAAAATACAAAAAATATAAAACATACAAAAACCATAAAAAAATATAAAATCAAGAAAATCCAAAAATATTTTTCATTTTAAAACGGCCATGTCTTTTAGTACGGTAATATTTACGGCCTTAGAAATTTCGATTAAAATTAGCACGGCGCCATAAATAGAGTCCGTATAAAAGTTGTACATATTTTAAAACATGCCCATATGGCTTGTAGTTATTTCAGACTGCAACCCGCTTTTCGCATTAAAGTCACGTATTTCTAACGAAAGCGTTGGCTCACAACGGGAATTAATTCTATCGGGTATGGTTTACTTTAAAACCATACAAGGGATCAAGTTTACTTTATAACTTGATCTAACACAAATCTATGTACGTTTCAGTGCACTTATTTTGTAAAAATAAGAGAAATCTTATTGCCACCAAGAATCGTTCTTTTAAATCATTAAACGAAAAATGCTTTCATTGGTATTCGAATCCTTAAACAAATACTATAGTTCTTTAAATAGAAAACGGGTCAATGTTTAAGGGGGGAAAAATCTTAAATCATTTTGTCATCAATATATCGCCTTCCAGAATCTTTCTCAGAAAATAAACGGTTAAATGTTGTTCATCATGTGTTTGTCAAGTATGTGGTATTTGGATTTGCTGTAGACTGTTTATCATACATGTGATTGGACCTTAGACATTCATGGTTTTTTAGGCAAATCATTTAAGTGCGTTGATTGGTTGTGTGCTCAATAGTTTATAAGTATATTGAAGTTATAACGAGCGTTAAGTATTTCCTTAATAAAAGTGGAACTTAAATAGGCTTTAAACTTAAATGAAAATCAAAAGGAACAAGAAGGGCCAAATTGTATAAGTTGCAAAACTTAATTTTAGGTCAAAATTTTAACCCCGCCCCTTTCTTTCTCTTTCGTTTCACTGTGCATTCAAACAAACAAACCTCCAACTTGCCGCCATTGTTAAAGATTAATTAATCAAGTTCCTGCTTTGATTTTCGTTCATAAACATCCAAAGTAAATCTCATGTTTCTCATTCCATCATTCCAGTAAACGATCCCCTCATGTCAGCTTAGGGTTTATATAGATTTAATTGGTTTGATTAAGGTTGACTAAAAAGGGGGTTTTTGTTACGAATAATCAAAGGATCTTGCGTTGTTTTGTTTTTCTGCCCAAAATACATGTGTGTGATGCTGAAACAGTCAAAAGCCATATCGATTTCAGAACTTAGGTTGGGCATTGCCATATTCCGAACTAGGTAAGCAATGCTCAAAATCCGAACTAGGTCAGAAATGTGAGAATTCCGAACTAAGTCACGAATGCTCAACTTCCAAACTAGGTTAGAAATGTGAGAATTCCGAACTAAGTCACGAATGCTCAGATTCCGAACTAGGTCCCATTTGCCTGTAATCCGAACTACGTCATGAATGTCTGTATTCCGAACTAAGTCATGAATGCATGTATTCCGAACTAGGTCCCATTGCCTCTTTTCCGAACTAAGTCATGGATGCCTGGATTCCGAACTAGGTCCCATATGAATGCATTCCGAACTAGGTCTCACTTGTTTGCTTCCCGAACTAAGATGTTGGATTCCGAACTAAGTCACAGATGTTAGATTCCGAACTAGGTCACATATGAATGCATTCCTAACTAGGTCTTATCCATTTGTATTCCGAACTAGGTCACATACTAGTATATTCCGAACTAGATTGGGTATATTGCATTCCGAACTAGGTTGGAAATATGGATTCCGACTTAGGTCTGGCATACACAGATTCCGAATTATGCTTCATTTTTTTTGGATTTTTGTTTGCTATGCTTGTTTAGGTTTCTGTTTTTGCATGAATTTTAACTTGTTGATTCTTTTGGGCAATGATTGTATGGTTTTTGTGCTAGTTGCTATGCTTTAATCAAATTGCAATAGGATGCTTTCAAGGTTAATACTACATGGTATATATCTCTTGTGTATCAATGTGTATATTTCATCTTAAGCAGATTTCATGGCTCGCACTCAAGAGCAACAAATTCAACTTGACAATGATCTAGTACGAGACGAAAACTGTCTACCAATCACTTCCAATAATCAACGATTGAAAGAAGGCTTCATTCCTTCATAAGCAGCATTCAGAATAGCTATCGAAATCCTTGATCTCACACCGATAAATCTGCACTTCGGATTTCAGCAAGTGTTCCTGAAATTTACATGCATGAGTTCACATCCTCTCTCAAAGCCATCACAAACACAAAGTTTTCCTTCAACATCAATGGTCAGAAGAAGGAATTTTCTCTTAGACAGTTTCGTGAAATCTTTGCCTTTCCTCCTCCTAAAGGGAAAACATATGCTCCTGTTCCAGATTTAAAACAAATATTAGATCTGATTATGTCTCTTGGTTATGAGGGAGAATTGCCAAACATATCCAAGTTTAACACCTCTAGACATGGACAACCCTGGAAAGAAATATTTAGTATCATTATCCGATGTCTTACAGGCAAATTCAAAGGGTATGATTCTATGAGACTTTCTCAGGCTCGTATTTTCTATGGCATCTACAAGAAACTCGATTTGGGTTATGCTGCTCTCATATGGGAAGAATTTCATTATCAAGCCTTTAGAAATGCTAAGAAGAAATCTAAACACTTTCAGTTTCCACGATTCACTAAGCTCATTATCAATTACTTTATGAAAGCCGATGAAGCTATAGATCGACGTGGAGGATTCTTTGTTAACTTAGAAGATGATGATTTCTTCATAGTACACATGAGACAAGAAGGACAAAAGATTATTTACTCAGGTATTCCTGCTCCTGTTCCAGATCATATGATGAATGACAAATCAAAAAGAGTGCTTCCTATAAGACTCTTCTGAAAAAAAATGAAGATCATTCAAAGAGAGTAGATTTGGGTGAATCCACTGCAGACTTCAAAGCACCAAAAGCCAAAGGCAAAAGGAAGGAAACTGATTCCTCTGAAGCTGAGACACCAACACAAGACAAGGGAAAAAGAATAAAACCAGTGTCTTTATGGGAGAAAAAGGCCAAGGGAAAGAAAACACTTCTCTTCGATGAAGACTTGCTTGAAGACACTGACGAACAACAACAACCCTTGACTAAGAAACAACAATCCAAGAAATTGAAGAAGGCTTTAATACAAAGTAGACGGGAGACGGGAGGTAGTGGATCGAAACAGACAACGAAAGTCGTCTTGCTTGACATTGCTGAATTTGGAGAACCAGATAATTTCGTTGACGAACCAGTTCAGGATGACGAAGATGATCAACAATACGAACAACAAGATACGTTCCTTGATGATATTCAACCAGAGACAACAGTTATAGGGAGCATCCACAAGGTCAAGAGTGTCACCAAATCCTCATCTTTGTCAGATCCAGTAGGTAAATACTTGAACCTTGACTCACTTGAATTTGAAGTTACTAACACTGATCTTTCAACAAACCCGAACATGGTAAATGTCCCTGTAACTATGGCCACTACATCAGTACTCAGCACCAATGTCACAAATCATGTCACACCTACAAAAGCAACTCCTCATCCAACACCATTGCTGGTATATCCACCCGTCACCCTAGATTTTATGCAAATCATCAAACAACGCTTGAAAGCTCAAGAGGATAAAACTATTCTAGTTAAAGAGCAATTAGAATCTTCAAAGACAACCTATGAAAAGGAACTCGCTCATCTTCGTGATGAATTAGCAAGCAAGAAGGATTTTCAAAAAGAAATCGACCAGCTTCGAAAAGAATTAACAAGTCGTCAACAATCTGAAGAGTCAATATAAGAAAATTTAGAAGCTGCAGTGGAAAGGAAGCAAGAATCAATTAAACGTCTTTGTGCACTCAGAAACAAATACAAAGAGGAGAAAGAAGAACTTGTTCAAGCTAATGCCACACTGATCGAAGCAATAGATGAAAAGGTTCAAGAATCTATTGAAACTGTACTTCCTCCTCTACAAAATGAACTAAAAGACATCGCTACAAGCAAAATGATGATCAAGTCTTCCGACACTTAGCAGTCCGACTTTCTTATAGCTCAAAGACTCACAGACTACGAGTTGAAGAAGCTGTTGCATGCTAAGATGATTCAAGTCGGGTCCTACAACCGAACGCCAGAACAACAAGCACTTCACAAAGCTTTAAAGACGGCAATGGATCAAGACACCGAGATCTTTGAAAAACATGGCACCGTCATCCCACACAGCACTCTCGATCTAGAAAAAGACGATGAAGAAGAGGATGAGTCCGACAAACCCGATGAACCATCCGAGAATGAAGATGACGATGTCGATGGCGCTGACGATGAAGATGACAATAATGATGATGGTGACAATGATGATAAGGGTAAGCGTAACGATGATGATGATGACAGCATGGACGAATGAATACATGATGAAGATGAACCAGAGAATGATGATGAAGAGAAAAAGAATGATGAAGAAGAAAAGAATAAAGAAGAGGAAGAGGATGATCACAACAAAGATAAGTCAAATGGTGAAGGAGATCAAACTTCAGGAAAAGGTGACAAATCTCAAAAGGATTTTGTTACCAAAGATCAAACAACTTCACCAGCCGAGGAAACTCCAGACTCTGAGTCAACTCCAACCGGCAAACGCACTAAACACCGTCATGATGTTGATGCTAATCTGACATTGGGTTCACTTCAATCAGCTTCAGCTATCACATCTACAACACCACCACAACAACTACCCATCCAAGAACCCGATCAACCAATACCTGAAACGTCTAAGTCTACACCAGTGAAGGACACTCAACGTACTTAGACAATTCGAGTAATTTTTCCGAATCGAGATCCAGAATCTGCGCAAAGTCATGATATTCCAGAATCAAGCGAACCGGCATGGGTGGATACAATTAATGTATATGAAGATGCACTCAAACAACCTTGGGTCATAAAAGCTGCTAGCATTCGTCCGCTAACTCGAGAAGATGAACCAGATTTCGCCCAAATCCTCAACAATCCCATCGACTTCTCAGCATATCTAATCTACAGGTATGGTACTGACAACGTGACTCCAACGATGGTAACTCGAGCTTTTCATGATCCCACCATCATTCCCACTTCAAAAATCAGTAGAATGGAGGCTGAATACAATGCGAATGAGCTGTTGAAAGCAATGAACCTTCCTCAACGAACATGTCGTCACAGGCCTGAGAATGCTCCTCTCCCGATCGCTGATACTGACAATCAAATCATACGTGATTTCTTTGGCTGCTATGACTTTGAGTATTTAGTAAACGGCGCCAACAAGTATGCAACTTCCTTAACCTTGGTCAAAGCTGCAACTTGGGGTTCAATACCCCAGATTGAAGAAAAGGTAGATCGTATATGGGTAAGGAAATTAATTCCTGAGTATGATCATTATGCTGAATTGGGCGCATCACATTGGGGAGAAACCATACAGAAAGCCTACAGCTACGCATGTGGTTTCAAGTCAAAGACTCCAGTAAAATCCGAGTTCAGAATCAAGGCTATTTTAGGAGTAAGAGTTGAACCCAAAGTCGGCTATCATCATATAACAGAGATCAGATTAGAAAGAGAAGACGACAAATCATATACCATCATGGAAGGAGACTTCTCGGAGCTTCCTCTTGTTGACATTGAAGACATGTTACTGTTGATGACTCAAGACACACTCAAACACTTGTGCACTTAAGACTACATTGCCCTAAATTCAGCTCTTCGAATGTATACTCGTCACATCGTGATCAAGAAGAGAGTTGAAGACTTGCAACTTGGAGTTGAGAGCTACCTTTACCACATCATGGGGGTTTACAGGAGATCCCAGAGGCTCGCTCGGAAAGGCTCAGAAGAAGTTGAACCTCACTGCTCCATATACTCAGGTTCTTGCTATTCATCACGACAAAAGCCCGTACACAAGCACTACAAAACCGGTTCCAGACACTTTCTACTTGAATAGATCCGGTGAGAAAAAATTCCTGAGAATAGCGGAACTCTCCAAGTTTAGTGACGGGACTCTTGAGCAAGTTCGGGACACAATGATTCAAATCAACAGAACCAAGAAGCATCCTCAACTTACCGTCCGGTGGCACACAGGGTACAAAACAAGTGCTAGCTACCTGATAAACAAGATTAATGAAAACCTGCAGGAAAGACGCTTGATGAGGAGTATTGAACGATTCGTTGGTGGAAGACCATATGGAGCGCACCACAAGCTGATGCAACGATCCATCTGATGGGTCGTACTATCTCAGGTCTATTCCATATTGGTTAATTTGTGAATATGTAAATATTGTAAATGATGAGACTGCTTTTATACATGGTCTCATCGTCCAAAACGGGCTTTAAATGCATTTAATATCATCAAAATGGCCATATATATGCTTGTGTTTGTTACTTGTGTATTTAGGTACGGATATTGAGAAAATGACACAAAGATCACAAGAATCATGCAAAAACGAACACGGAAAACGAAGCCGCACAATGAACCAAGCCCTAGTGTTGAATTTTCCAAAAAGACCCTCAAGTTTGAAGATTATACAAGTTTGGTCCTTCAAGTTTTGAAGTTTGTCACTTTATACCCCTAAGAATATAAAAAATAGTTTGGGGTCCCTAAATTGTGATAACATTGCAAGACCAGCCCCTCAAGTTTACAAAAGGACAATTTCAGTCCTCCAATGTTATATAGGACTAACCATGCAATGGCAAAAGGATAAACCATGAAATGACAAAGGACCTTGTGTGCAAACCCACTAAAGAAAGGCTGTTAGATGAAGGGACTAACTTTGCCAACAAGCCAAACATAGTTAACCAAGAACCCTGTTAACCCGCTACCCAAACCCATTTCCAATCAATCCACCATTAACTATTTGACACGTCACCTCCAAACCCGTTACCCATACCCATGTCAACCCATAACTCAAATTAACCCCACTCAGTTTTATTGAAAATTGTTTAAACACGATTTAATATAAAAACAAAACGATTAACAAACCACCGTCTTCATCTTTTTCCCCAAATCCAAAACCTCAACTTCACTTAAACTTCAATCTTGTGCAATAGAACCCCTAATTAACAAAAAGGGTTACCAGTCTGAACCCCACGCGCCCAAAATGCCTCTCGGACCCCACCCCAGCTCACGGGTTGTTTCAAAAAGAAGAACAAGACAAAGACCTGGCAGAGAATCAACGACTTGGAGGATTTGCTTATTGCCCACACCAAATCCAACGTCTAGAATCAATTCATCACAGCTAGCATATCACGGGTACCCTCTTTTGACCAAGTTAAAATTCAAAACGAAGCATATTCCTGAGGAATATACAAGGGCTCATTGGGAAATTTAGCAAATTAGGGTTAGATGTTTTTATTTTCTAGAATCATCTTGTAACCCCTATAAAAAGGGTGATAGGATTAGCTGTAGTTTTTTTGTTCTTGTTTTCCTGGTTCACTCCCTTGTAAAGCCATTTTATTTTTCAATGAATGAAAAAATTATTATGGTTTAGTGTTTGTGAAGAAAACGAGTTCCGTCCTTTAATTCCTGTTTTGTTTACATTATAATCGTTTGGGTTTGTGTTTGTTCCAGTAAGATCACTTTATAAACTTTGTTCCATTTTTTACGAGTTTCAAGTAATCTGTGTGTTAAGTTGTTAAAATCTTCAGGTTTCATTAGTAAAGACTGAGGTTTAGTTAAGCTGCATTGGTTTGGTATTCAGGTTATTACACGACCAAGGGTACCTAATATATATTTATATCAAGTATCAGTGGGTGTGATAACACGGGTAACAAGCCGTGAGGCGTAAACGCTCAAGTTTTGGTTTTATTTCCTTTTATTTAAAAAGAGTTAAAAAATCCATTTCGTGGGTTATGTTTACTTGTATTGTTCACGTTTGATAAATCTTAGCAGGATTGGAAGCTTGTGCTTGTTTCACTAGCACATAAGCTCGACCATTCCAAGGTGTGGATGTACACCTTGGAGGTTTGTTTTGTATCCCTTTTTCACTTTTATCCTTTGTTATGAATTATATATGTGTTATGTATCTGATGATTCTAAGTGGTTTAAGATCTTGCTGATGACTTGTGTAAATTGTGTTTTTGTGAGATTGGTTGCATGTTGTATATGCTAGCTAAGGATTTGAGTAGTCATTGCATGCTAAACCTTTGATTATTTTGGATACATGTTTTATTTGCTGGTTTGATTATGTTGATTTAGTGTTATATTTAGTTCCATATAAAAAAAAGAGCTCAAGAGGCTGTTTAGGGATTGTTTAGACGTGTGGGTGTTTATGTTGTTGATTGAGCATAATCGATTCCAAATTCATAGCATAATTTGTGTTTTTGATGTTTAAGTACTGGCAATCGTAGTTTATGTGCTTGCATTCATAAGCTATAAGTAAATTCGAAAGGGATCCCAAAAGAGAAATCAAAAGCTGCTGGTGTCTTTATTTTGTTTTTACAGACCTACATTCGTGTTTTAATCTTCAATATTTGGAGTGCATTTTGGAATTTTGTTTCATGTTTTGGTTAACTTTGAATCATAGCTAAAAAAATATATAAAAACCAAGTTGAGGTGCCTGTTTGATTGATTCATGTTCTTCTGTGAATAGATAACAGCAAATCGTGGTCACGTTGATTGTGTCTTTGTTTTACTGGCGTGTTTAGTATCCTTGGGAAAATATTTTACTGTCTGTGTGTGTTCTTGTGCTTACCTGTGCACACATTGTCCGAGTCATGGTGTGGATCGTGTATTTGGATTGTGTTCTAGGATTATCATGCTAGGAGTCTAGAGTTTGTCTTACCCCTTTGCATCCTAACAGAAAGAAGCAAACGCAGAAAGTATTTACTGCGTGAGCGGTTCCTGCTAGTACTTAGCTCACTGTCGATCGATTATTTGCTCATTCGTGTGCCCACGGTCTGCTTATTTTCATCTTATTGAGTGCTTTTAGGCTGTTAAGTTTGGCTGTGTAGTGTTTCGGTGTTTATTTAGCTCAATCTTGGGTTCATTTGTTGTTGGTAGTGCTTACTGTGAGTTTTTATCGTGTGCTTGTGTTCCCACAACAACCTAAAAAGGTAACCAAGAATCAACCAAGTGTTCCTGAATGTATGTTTAATATTCAGTAGGGGTCTTGATTTAAACACCTTGGAGTTGTTGTTCTAAGTTTTCAGCCTTAGAAATAGATTTTCTTGTCTGCGTTGTCTGCGTTCATGGTTTTATGTTGATTTGATTGGCGACTGTTGATTTGCTGCGTGTTTGTTTACTAGTTTGACTCCTCACTTGCAAAACGCAAGTGAGGGTGCCCCCATTGTTCCAAAATTCATCAGTCAACAAGAAGTAGAAAGAAACAAAAAGATAGAAAGTGAAATCTGGGTTTGGAGAATCAAATTTGAGTTTAAGTTGAGTGTAATTCTCGTCTTAGTTTGTATTTTGAGTTGGTTGTGTAACTGTGAACAAGAACAAAGAGAGAAAGGGGAGAGGTCTGAGCAGTTTTTGCTGACTTATCTGTTAAATTCGTGGGCTTTTGAGTATAGGTTTGAGATTTGGTGGTTAAGTATCTGTCAACACAAGTGGGTAAAAAGAAAAATTAAAAAGAAAAGTTTAAAATTTTTTGGGTTGCACCAGCCTTGAACCCGTGACCACTCGCTCAACAGCACAACACCTTAACCAACTGCCCTTGGGTCTTTTACTGGTAGTAGTTTACCTAGTATTAGATTTAAGGGCCTTTTGGTCTTGGGCTTATTTAAAAAGCCGTAGCTTTAATAGCTCATACCAGCTTATTCTATAAGCTCATCTCCCCAATTCGATTTTTCTTTTGTTTCTTATACAGTTAGTAATTTTTTGGCATTAAGTTTTTATTTTTCCCTTTGTTTAATCAATTTTTAACATTATTTTTAGGATTAAAATTAGTAAAGTAATTAAAAAATAGATAAATTAGTTTTAAAAATTTCAATAAAATATTTTTGGGTTTTAATTTAATATTTGGAGGTTTACATCTTTTTAACTTTGCATTTAAGCTAATTTTTTATTTTATTTAATTTTTAGGTTTTTCTTTTATTTTAAAAATCAATATTAAATTATTAAATAGTTTTTGGAAATTTTGGTTTTCAAAATAGTGATTCTTGTATTTTTCTTTGTTTAAGATAAAATTTTGGTAAATTTTGGTACACTTTTTTGTTTTGTCGAATTTTACGTTTTTGCGTTTTTTACGTCTTAGGGTTATTTTTAGCGTAATTCATCTTTTTCTTTCTCTTTTCTCATCAAATATAATCACAAATCATTTATCATCTCTTAACACAACGCACCAAGCCTCCTCGAGAACGATCCCACACAAAGGGTCATAAGTGCTTTCGTTTTCCTAAACGAACACTTAATACTTACCGCTTTTTACGCTCTTTTCCTAAAGAGTAGTAAAACCACTCAACCAGTAAATATTATGCTTTTGTGGCTTGTTGTAGTGTGAAAGTATGATAATGTTTCAAGAATTTCTTACGAGATTCTACATCTTTCAAAATCTATCATACTCAAGCACTACAACTAACCCTCATTAACTTGAGGGGGAGCATTAATATGTTCTATGGCCATAGATTGATTTCATTTTTACCCAAAGACTGGTTAATCCATTCAATATCCCAAATATTAATGGTTAACATTTTAGAGAAGGGAGAAAAGGGGATTAAGGAGACTTAATGATATTTAGCTAAAAAATGAAAGAGACTCAGATGATAAACCAACTTAATATGTGTAATGCACACGTTAAGGGGGAGCGTTTTTGATGAACAAAACACTTAAGGCACAAAAACGTTCTAAAATCATCGAAAGCGTTCACTTCACGTGATCGTTTTCATTCCTTGAGGCTTCTTTAATCAAGAGATTTGATTAAGGGGGATATTTGTAGATTTTT
Organism: Glebionis coronaria; assembly: GCA_025667525.1. Taxonomy (NCBI): domain Eukaryota; kingdom Viridiplantae; phylum Streptophyta; class Magnoliopsida; order Asterales; family Asteraceae; genus Glebionis; species Glebionis coronaria. The sequence continues at coordinate 68,607 of JANFOE010000885.1, forward strand.
GTCTACTTAATACATTCACCAAAATCCAAAAAGGTTAATACAATCAAAAACCACAAAAAAAAATTGAAAAATACAAAACACCAAAAAGAATCTTCTTTGCTCACCCCCTCGTTGTACATGACGTTTATGCAAACTCGCTCCAAAGCAAGACGTGCACGTAAACGTCATCAAAAGGAAGGAAACCAAACATCTTCAAGTGAAGAATCTCCCATTGTCGAACCCATCGTAGAACAAGAAGTCACCATGGCTAATCGTACTATGATGGAGTTGCTTCAAGCACCCACCGAGGGTTATGGAGAAGCGATTGTGATTCCCGCTATCCTTGCGGAGAATTTTGAGGTTAAGACGGGTTTGTTGTCCGTGATTCAAAACAACAAGTTTCATGGTGACGAAAAGGACAACCCTCATAACCACATTCGCCAATTTAATCGTCTTACCGCCACTTGCAAGTTTAAGGACGTCTCTAACGACTCGATTAAGATGATGCTTTTTCCGTATTCCTTAGCGGGCCCCGCAAAAATTGGTTAGATAAAGAGCCACCCAATTCTATATTGACGTGGAAGGATCTCGTTTCAAAGTTCGTGAACCAATTTTTTCCGCCCTCTAAGACTACGCATTTGAAACACGAGATTTCAAAGTTTTCACAAGAATATAATGAGAGTTTTTCAACGGCTTGGAATAGGTTTAAGGAAATGTTGCACGAATGTCCTCATCATGGTTTTTCCGACTTGCATCAAATTGACACGTTTTACAATGGCTTGAACGATCATGAGCGTGATTATCTTAACGCCGCCGCGGGTGGTAATTATTTGTGTAAGACTAGGTGTGAAAACACCCATCCTTTTACCACTTAATTCTAGCTAAAACGAGACCAAAACACGTATTTAATATCATTTGTTTGGAATTATGCGTGGTTTTTGTGTTTATTGTGTTTTCAGAGTCAACCGGATGAATATTGAAGAAAACATGGGATTGCACGAGTTTTATCGAAGAAAAAGACTCAAGACGAAGTCTATTGTCCAAGAGATGCAAAGGATTTGAAGTCGTTGTGCCTATTTGAAGATTTATCGAAGAATAGAGCCAAAGATGGAAGATTCATATATGTCGAAGAACTCGAGTCTATTAAACAAAATATTATAAGACGAGTTGGAATTATTCACCGACACTTCTCAAATCCAAGTCGGAAACGTTTATTTAAAGAAGCGTGAAGACTAAAGAAGAAAGAAGAAAAAGAAGCCCAAACCAAAGCCCAATCACAAGCCCACCACCACAAGACTTGCCTATAAATAGGACCTTACTTCACAAAAATGGAACACTTAGTTTTTAGGTAGTTTTTAGTTTTCATTCTCTCTAGTTTTAGAGAGAGAAAGTTCTAAACTTTCTCTCACTAGATTTCATCTTTTTCTCCTTCAAGATCAAAACTTTGTATTATTTTCATTAATCAAGTTTAGTTTCAAGCTTTTAATCTTTAATCTCATCCTTCCTTTCTTTTACTTTGATTGATTTTGGTACAAATCTCGTATGATCCGTGTTGTTCATCAATGATTTGTGCTTAAAAAGTAGATTTCTTTTAATGTTTCCTTAAGTTTATACACGAATAAGCTTTAAGATCCTTGTTCTTATTGGCTTATTTGTTGATTTAGCTTATTTACCTTTTAAAGTTTTTCTTAAAAAGTTTATCTTTTTATCATTTGATTTAAGTTTTTGCTTATTTGAAGTTTAGATAAATTGTTATTTGAGCTTATTTAATTGGATTTATTTTAGATTCGTTCTAGTATTGGGTTATAGCTTATTCCAATAGCTTATTACCCTTGCAAAAGTTTCGGATTAGCATAGTTTTCGGAAAGGGCAAAGCCCTTTTCCGATCGGGTATTCCGACCAAGCACACCCCCTATTCCGATCCATAGATCGGAAAAGGGTTTTCAAGTTTCCGATTTTCCCCATTTAAATACATTCCGATATGCATAGTTAAGAGTATTCCGATTGCTTCTTTGTCCCTCATTCCGATTTGATTGGTTTTAGATCATTCCGATTTGGTCTCCTTTTAAACACATTCCGATTGCAGCAAGTTTTCTAGTATTCCGATTGGTGTAGTTTTTGAATATTCCGATTGATCCTCTTAGTCCATTATTCCGATTTGCCAACCCCTCAACATTCCGATCAAAGTGATCGGACTATATTCCGGTTACTCCATTTTCCATTATTCCGATTTGAGTTGTTTTGTTCCGATCTTACTTTCTTTTAGTATTTTCCAACTAAGTTCTTATTTTTCACAAAGTTTTCCAAGTGTTAGTTTTTATTGAATGTTCATTTATTTTTCTAATATAATCTTTAAGTTTCAAGCATTTATTTTGAAACTCGTCTTTTTACTTTAATCATTTAATCATTTAAGTTTACTTTTCGACACTTAATTACTTGTTATTAGTTTAAAATAGATAAACAAACCAACCACTTTTCATTAACCAAGAACAAATCATTCCACTTAGAGCCGAGATCAATTCGAGAGGATTCCGAGAGAATATAGAGAACCCCATACAAAATCATTGTATCAAATGGCGACGCTGCCGGCTCTTCTCGTTAAGATCAACAATTTTTTGTGAGAACTTGGATTTTGGGATCCGTTCACCGTGAACGTTACTTTTTCATAAACATTTTCAAAAAACCCTAAAAAATATAAAATTTTCAAAAATCCTAAAAATTAAAAAACATAAAAACCAAAAATATTTTTGCTTTGTTTTTGCCTTGTTAATTCTTTTGCAGGTGCATGCGTACACGCTCAACGTTTTATCCCGAGCCCGAGACTCTCGATAACTTAAACATGGCCGGTGTACACAACAACAACAACAATAACCCACCTCAAAATAATAACAACAACAATGAGCCTCAACCGGATAATCGCCCGATGATTGAACTTCTGCAAGCTTATGTAGACGGCAACAGTGATCCAATTGTTATACCCACGTTTGCAGCCAACAACTTTGAACTCAAATCAGGCTTTATCCAGATGGTCTCTGCTCAACCATTCTTGGGGCGTACCATTGATGATCCACATGACCACATCAAGAGATTCTTGTAACTCACCAATACGGTCAAATTCAATGGTGTTCCACAAGAGGTAATCCGGTTACAACTTTTTCCCTTTTCTTTAGAGGGACAAGCCCGGCATTGGCTTGCTAAGGAACCGCCACAGAGTATTCTTTCGTGGACGGATTTGGAGACCAAGTTTATCAATTACTTTTTCCCACCCTCTCGTACTACCGCTTTGCGGAATGAAATTATCAATTTTGAACAAAAGTACGATGAGTCGTTTAGTGAATCTTGGGACCGTTTCAAAGATCTTTTAAGAAAATGCCCACAACATGGTTTTACCAAAGTGCACCAAATTAACACTTTTTATAATGGTTTAAGCATGAATGACCAAGATTCGCTAAACAGTGCTTCGGGGGGTAATCTTTTGGCTAAGACTTCCAATGCTGCTTGGGATATCATTGAGAATAAGTCTCGTGTGCAAACCAAGAGTGTTCGGACCAATGTCGCTAGTGCTAGTACTAGTGACAGCGACAAGCGAATTGACAAAATCACTGCGCTTCTTGAAACACTTGCTACCCAAACCGCCAGCAACACTAACAGCATCAACGCTAACAACGCTAAAGACGCTCAAGTCAATGCTGTTAGCCAACCATGTGAGATATGCGGGGGTCCTCACTCTTACACCACTTGTACTGCCACCCAAAACTACCCTTCTGAGAACGTGAATGCGGCTTACGATACCTATCCTCAACCTGCTTATCAAGCTCGACCTCAAGGCGACCGTAACCTGCTTAGCTACCGTTCCAACAACTATCTCTCACCACCTGGTTCTACTCCTAACAACCCAAACCAACAACAAAACCTCAACCGCCCTCCTCAACAACAACAATCTCGTGGACCATACATACCACCTCATAAACAACAACATCCACCTCAAAGAAACAACCAAGTTTACCAGCAACCTGCTTATCAACCACCCGCATACAATGCTCCTCCCAACCAACCCCCCGCTTTACACCAAGAAGTGGAAACCTACATGAGGACTAACGATGTGATCGTGGAGAATCTTCAACAGGAAGTGCGCAACTTGAAAGCAGACCTGATGAAACAAGGGAACGATCTGAGAGCTGATATGAGAAACACTATGGATAGTCAAACGAATGACTTAAGAAACATGATGGCTAGTTTCTTCCATGGAAATCAACCCTCTTATTCGGGTACTCTTCTGAGTAACACCGTTGCGAATCCAAGAGGGGAGATGAAAGCAATCACCACTCGTAGTGGCAAAGGTACCAAGGAACCCGAGCTTCCTATACCTCCACCGGTGGTTGTGACTAAGGAGAACGAGTCACCTTCTCCTATTCCTCATCCTTCTACTTCCCCAATTTCTCCACCTCTTACTTCTACCCCTCCTCCACCCAAGGATGTGAGTGATCCTTCGATCCCAAAGCCTTCCTCTTCTTCCGATATACCTTATCCATCAAGGTTGAGGAAAGAGAAGCTCAAAAGCAAGGACGATATTCAGGTTTCGAACTTTCTTAAAATGTTCAAACAATTGAACTTTAACATCTCTTTCGCTGAGGCTCTCACTCACATGCCTAAGTACGCGAAAATGTTCAAAGATCTTCTGAGCGACAAGGAGAAGCTTCTTGATATTGCTAACACCCAACTTAATGAGAATTGCTCTGCAGTACTCTTAAGGAAATTGCCAACCAAGCTTGGTGATCCGGGTCGTTTCTTAATCCCTTGTAACTTCCCGGGAGTAGAGAATTGCATGGCCTTAGCTGATCTAGGTGCCAGCATTAATCTAATGCCTCTAAGCGTTTGGATGCAATTATCTCTCCCTGAGCTAGTCCCCACCAAAATGACTCTGGAATTAGCTAACCGTACGGTTGCTTATCCAGTGGGGATAGCCGAAGACGTCTTTGTAGGAGTCGACAAATTCACTTTTCCTGCCGATTTCGTCGTCGTCGACTACGAGATGGACCCTCGTGTGCCATTAATTGTTGGTCGTCCATTCCTGAGGACCGGTCGCACTCTCATCGATGTTGAAGCCGGTGAGCTTATCATGAGAGTGGGTGACGATAAAATCGTCTTCAACATGGGAAAGTTGTCTAAACAACCTTATTCATACGAGAGCGTTAATTGTATTGACGTTATTGATGAGGCTTGTGAAGAACACTTCCAAAATGCTTGCAAAAGTATTCCTACTTCTCTTCCCAATGTTGAAACCGTTTCCTCTATTGATTCATCACTGTCTCTATTTGGAGAAAGTGATTTGTTTTGGAACGATCTTGAAGCCACCATGGGAGATGTGAACTTAGCTAATGATGATTCTCCCACCGATAGGGATGAAGACATGCATTTCTTTGAAAACCTTCTCAACGAAGACAATCCTTCTCCACCATATCCCACGGTTATTGCTATCGATGATCCGACTTTGAAAACGCCTCCCATCGAAAATCCTCCGGATTCAGAACTTAAGGAGTTGCCGCCTCATCTCGAGTATGTGTTCCTTGAAGAAGAGAAGAAGCCGCCAGTCATCATTGCTAAGGACTTGAACGATGAAGAGAAAACTCGCCTCATCGCCGTGCTTAAAGATCATAAGAAGGCAATTGCTTGGAAAATTTCTGATATTCGCGGAATTGATCCTCACTTCTGCACACACAAAATTCTCATGGAGGACGACTTTAAGCCCACAATTCAAAGCCAACGAAGGGTGAATCCAAAAATCCATGAAGTTATCAAAGCAGAGGTTATCAAACTTCTTGATGCGGGTATGATTTACCCTATTTTGGATTCACCATGGGTTAGTCCAGTCCATTGTGTGCCCAAGAAGGGCGGAATAACCGTTGTTCCCAATGAACAGAACGAGTTGATTTCCACTCGTCTCGTTACTGGGTGGAGAGTTTGTATAGACTACCGCAAACTCAATGATGCCACGAGAAAGGATCATTTCCCTCTACCTTTTATGGACCAAATGCTTGAACGTTTAGCGGTTAATGAATATTACTGCTTTCTTGATGGTTTCTCGGGTTATTTCCAAATACCCATCGATCCCCAAGATCAAGAGAAGACAACATTCACTTGTCCCTATGGCACATTTGCTTACAAAAGGATGCCTTTTGGCTTATGTAATGCCCCCGGGACTTTCCAAAGGTGCATGTTGGCTATCTTCCATGACATGGTTGAACAAACCATGGAAGTCTTCATGGATGATTTCTCGGTCTTCGGGGATTCCTTCTCTTCTTGCCTTGCCAATTTGGAACGTATGCTTAAGCGGTGCGAAGACACTCGCCTTGTTCTGAATTGGGAAAAATGCCATTTTATGGTAAAAGAAGGCATCGTGCTAGGACACAAGATCTCCAAAGCCGGTCTTGAAGTAGACCGTGCTAAAGTCGATGTTATCGCTAAGTTGCCTCCACCTTCTACCGTGAAGGGTGTGAGAAGTTTCCTTGGTCATGCGGGCTTTTACCGTCGATTCATCAAAGATTTTTCTCAAATCGCTCGCCCGATGACCCACCTCTTGGAAAAAGATACTCCTTTTATCTTTTCCAAAGAGTGTATCGAAGCCTTCAACTTGCTTAAGGATAAGCTTACTAAGGCACCTGTCTTGGTTACCCCTAATTGGGAGCTGCCTTTCGAGTTGATGTGCGATGCTAGTGACTTTGCTATTGGTGCGGTTTTGGGCCAAAGAGTGAATAAACACTTCCAACCAATCCACTATGCTAGCAAGACAATGACGGGGGCTCAATTGCATTATACGACAACCAAAAAAGAGCTTTTAGCTGTTGTCTATGCCTTTGAAAAATTTCGCCCCTATCTTGTCCTTTCCACCACAATCGTGTATACCGATCATTCCGCGCTGAAGTACTTGTTGACAAAGCAAGATTCCAAACCAAGACTTCTTCGCTGGGTTTTGCTACTCCAAGAATTTAAAATCGAAATTCGCGATAAAAAAGGAGCTGAAAACCTAGCCGCGGATCATCTCAGTAGACTTGAGGATCCTTACCAAGGGGATCATCCGAACAAAGAAATCAATGATTCTTTTCCCTTGGAGACCTTAATGTCTATCAACTCGACTGCTGATGAAACCCCGTGGTTTGCGGATATTGCAAACTACTTGGCGGGTGGAATTCTCGTTGACGGGTTAACATCCCAGAAAAAGAAGAAGTTCTTTAACGACATTAAGACTTACTTTTGGGATGACCCGTATCTATTCAAACAATGTGCTGACTTGATTATTCGTCGTTGTGTTGATGGACCGGCAGCTTTAGAAATCCTTGACGCTTGCCACAAAGGACCCACCGGTGGTCACTTTGGTCCCAACTACACCGCCAAAAAAGTGTTTGACTCGGGATTTTATTGTCCCACCATCTATCGTGATGCTCACGAGATGGTTAAACATTGTGATGCTTGCCAAAAACAAGGCAAGATCACACATAAAGACGAGATGCCTCAAAATTTCATACAAGAATGTGAAATCTTTGATGTTTGGGGTATCGACTTTATGGGGCCATTCCCTTCTTCTAAAGGAAACAAATACATCCTTGTAGCCATTGACTACGTCTACAAATGGGTGGAAGCCAAAGCTTTACCCACTAATGACGCAAGGGTGGTTTGTAACTTTTTGAAATCGCTGTTCGCTAGATTCGACGTTCCTCGTGCTATTATCAGTGACCGCGGGACTCATTTTTACAAGATCAATTTGCAAGAGTCATGGCAAAGTATGGTGTCAATCACCGTCTTTCCACCGCCTATCATCCCCAAACCAATGGGCAAGCCGAGATATCCAACCGTGGATTAAAGCAAATTTTGGAGCGTACTGTGGGAGAGAATCGTGCCGCGTGGGCCGATAAGTTAGATGATGCTCTGTGGGCTTTCCGTACTGCTTATAAGACCCCGATCGGTTGTACACCTTATCGTCTTGTGTACGGGAAAGCATGCCACCTTCCCATCGAGCTGGAACATAAGGCGCACTAGGCCTTGAAGTGGGCTAACTTCGACATCAACAAAGTCGGTAATCATCACAAGACTCAACTCAACAAGCTCAACAAACTGAGGAATGAAGCTTATGAGAACTCGCTGATCTACAAGGATAAGACGAAGATCCTTCATGACGCAAAAATCAAGAACCGAGAGTTCCACGTTGGTGATCAAGTCTTACTTTTTAACTCTCGGTTGAAGATCTTCTCTGGCAAGTTGAAGAGCCGCTGGTCTGGTCCATTCACCGTCACCAAAGTCTTTCCCTATGGGACCATTGAGCTTTCTCAGCCAAATGGGCCCAATTTCAAGGTGAATGGCCAGCGTCTGAAGTTATACTTTGGTGAGGACATCTCTCAGGAGATGATTCCATCCCTCACCACGTTCCCCATGAACTAATTTTGGGTCGAGTCAGGCTCGTGACTCGGTTATCAAAAACAAGCGCTCCTCGGGAGGCAACCCGAGTATCTATCCTTTTATGTGTTTACCTCCTAAGTGTAGGGGGACCTGTATAGGTGTTTGTTTTTGTGTGGTGATGTGATTACAGGGATGAATGCACTCTTGGAACCTTTGAAGAACCGTGCTCCCGTGTTATCCGAAATCCGGTTCTATCTCTCAACTATCGTGATTCAATTTTCTTCATACTCACATATTGAAATTGATCACTTTAGTCGTCTCTTCCTTAATTTGAGTTAACCAACGTGCACAATGTCATAAGTGTAGGGGAGACTTTTCCCACATGCTTAAACATTGAGGACAATGTTTATCTTAAGTGTAGGGGGGACTTCTATCGAAGTTTTAAGTGGACTTTTCCATGAAAATGCCTTCATTTAACTGGAAAATCATCTTTTTCAACATTTTTCAAATTTTTAATTAACTTTGGCCATGTAGTCGTAATTTTTAAATTTTTATCGTTGCTTTCATATGTATATACCCCGTAATAAAGTCAAAAATATTAATAAAGTGGTGTAGCTAGTTTAGAAGTCTTTGACATATTAGGCCCGTTGCGTTTATTTTGACTCAACCCGAATAGACTTATCCAAGTTTATTCTAGCTAGTATCCTTAACCATGTAGACCTTAATTGGTTTATTAGGCTAAGTATCCACGAGTCTCATTACTTGAGATTTTAAATTGTGGAGAACGAGAAATGATAGAGTCAATTATAAGTCGGTATTCTTGCGCAAGCTCACTTGGTGTAATTATTTGCCTATTCTCCCATCACTTGATAATAATTTATCTGCAATAAGTAAGGTCGTATGATTTGAAAAGTTACTTAGCTTCTAGCCCAAGATCGTTTAAAAGTTGCTCGATAATGATAAGAGTTCATAGCCAAGGTATAACTTATGAAGCGGGGCGCGAAGATTGGCGAGTCCGAAAAGGCCCTAACAAGGCATGAGGATTCAATTTTATTGCTGAAGATCCAAAGTGATGTGAAAAGCATTATTTCCAAAATCAATATGAAGGATCAAGAATCACGACGAAAAGCAATCAACTCCTATAAAGATCATGGAGAAGTCTATCCGAAAAGACCCTAACAAGGTATGAGGATAAATAGATCCAAGTCCGAAAAGGAGGTGGATCGTTGTATCTCAAAATCCTAATTAGAGATTGAAGAAATAATCATGAAGTCGTGGTCAACAAAGTTGGAGTACCCCTCAAAAGTCTCCAAGTGAAGAAACTCTATTACGATGAGAAGACCATTATCTCAAGAACGTCTCTCAAGATATGAAGTATGAAGTACATGCCAAATATCGGCCCGAGAAAGGTCTCAAATCGCGAACCAAGTTATGCCTAGATATGAACTTTTTGATATCCCGAGAAGCAGTTTTAAGAGATTTTGTCCTTTAGCTAACTATTGATCAAATCGTCCTACTTTGCTTTCAGCCTAAATAAACTATCGAAATAAGTCCAAAAATGCATCTTCATGATCATTCTAAGACAAAAATAAAATATAAGAGATACACCTAGGAATAAGGGAGTTTAAGCATTTAATTAAGCCATGTGTGTAAGTGTTTGAATTGCTAACTTATAATAACAATGATCTCGTTTTTAAGCTTAGTTTGGGGAACGTGAAACTTGAGGGTGATAAATCTTCGCAGCACCAAAGCCCTAATGTAAGTCCTTGATCTCTTTGCAAGTTATTTCCATCCTTTTGTTTACTTTAAAGTTTTAATTTCTCTTAGTACTTTCATTTATGTTTAGTAGTATATTAATAAGGCTAAGGTTGATTGATTATGAGAAAAGTGTAAACTTGCTTTAACTCTAAGCATTGCATGAGGGCATGGCAATGGTTAAGTGTAGGGGATTTGATAGGTGTGAAAACACCCATCCTTTTACCACTTAATTCTGGCTAAAATGAGACCAAAACATGTATTTAATATCATTTGTTTGGAATTATGCGTGGTTTTTGTATTTATTGTGTTTTCAGAGTCAACCGGATGAATATTGAAGAAAACATGGGATTGCACGGGTTTTATCGAAGAAAAAGACTCAAGACGAAGTCTATTGTCCAAGAGATGCAAAAGATTTGAAGTCGTTGTGCCTATTTGAAGATTTATCGAAGAATAGAGCCAAAGATGGAAGATTCATATATGTCGAAGAACTCGAGTCTATTAAACAAAAGATTATAAGACGAGTTGGAATTATTCACCGACACTTCTCAAACCAAGTCGGAAACGTTTATTTAAAGAAACGTGAAGACTAAAGAAGAAAGAAGAAAAAGAAGCCCAAACCAAAGCCCAATCACAAGCCCACCACCACAAGACTTGCCTATAAATAGGACCTTACTTCACAAAAATGGAACACTTAGTTTTTTAGGTAGTTTTTAGTTTTCATTCTCTCTAGTTTTAGAGAGAGAAAGTTCTAACCTTTCTCTCACTAGATTTCATCTTTTTTTCCTTCAAGATCAAAACTTTGTATTGTTTTTCATTAATCAAGTTTAGTTTCAAGCTTTTAAGCTTTAATCTCATCCTTCCTTTCTTTTACTTTGATTGATTTTGGTACAAATCTCGTATCCGTGTTGTTCATCAATGATTTGTGCTTAAAAAGTTGATTTCTTTTAATGTTTCCTTAAGTTTATACACGAATAAGCTTTAAGATCCTTGTTCTTATTGGCTTATTTGTTGATTTAGCTTATTTACTTTTTAAAGTTTTTCTTAAAAAGTTTATCTTTTTATCATTTGATTTAAGTTTTTGCTTATTTGAAGTTTAGATAAATTGTTATTTGAGCTTATTTGATTGGATTTATTTTAGATTCGTTCTAGTATTGGGTTTTAGCTTATTCCAATAGCTTATTACCCTTGCAAAAGTTTCGGATTAGCATAGTTTTCGGAAAGGGCAAAGCCCTTTTCCGATCGGGTATTCCGACCAAGCACACCCCCTATTCCGATCCATAGATCGGAAAAGGGTTTTCAAGTTTCCGATTTGCCCCATTTAAATACATTCCGATCTGCATAGTTAAGAGTATTCCGATTGCTTCTTTGTCCCTCATTCCGATTTGATTGGTTTTAGATCATTCCGATTTAATCTCCTTTTAAACACATTCCGATTGCATCAAGTTTTATAGTATTCCGATTGGTGTAGGTTTTGAATATTCCGATTGATCCTCTTAGTCCATTATTCCGATTTGCCAACCCCTCAAAATTCCGATCAAAGTGATCGGAATATATTCCGATTACTCCATTTTCCATTATTCCGATTTGAGTTGTTTTGTTCCGATCTTACTTTCTTTTAGTATTTTCCAACTAAGTTCTTATTTTTCACAAAGTTTTCCAAGTGTTAGTTTTTATTTAATGTTCATTTATTTTTCTAATATAATCTTTAAGTTTCAAGCATTTATTTTTTAACTCGTCTTTTTACTTTAATCATTTAATCATTTAAGTTTACTTTTCGACACTTAATTACTTGTTATTAGTTTAAAATAGATAAACAAACCAACCCCTTTTCATTAACCAAGAACAAATCATTCCACTTAGAGCCGAGATCAATTCGAGAGGATTCCGAGAGAATATAGAGAACCCCATACAAAATCATTGTATCAAAGACGGTCGAGGAAGCATTGTTAATCATTGAGAATAGGTCTAAGGTTTATAGTCCTCGTAGCACGTCGAGTGTTCGTAAGACTTCGTCTTCACCTTCGCCTTCATTGTCACATACCATTGATGCTTGCCAAATCGAGGCTAATTTGGAAAACAAGATTTTTGATAAGCTTAAAGGATTGTTAATTGAGTTTAAAGTTGGTGAACAACCCACTCCCGCTACGGCTAAAGCGGTTGAGGTTTCTTGTATGTATTGTGGTGGAGCTCACGATTACTCCGAGTGCATTACCAACGGTGGTAACACTTCGAGTGCCTACGCGGCCGCGGGAACTTACAACCAAAACGGTCAAGTTACCCGCACTAATCAATTGACTCCACCGGGTTTTCCACCAAATCCAAATGCTAACAATTATCAAAACAACCAAGTTGGTTACCAAAACAATCAAAGAAACAATTACAAGGGTAATAACAACTATGGGAATCAAGGGAGTAGTAGCCAATTGCAAAATCAAAACCAAAACCGTAATTTTCAAAACACAAGTCAAGGTCTTCAAAATGTTTACACTAAAGAACTTCCAATGGACTTTTTGAATTACGCTACGGCAAATGATAAGATTTTGGAAAATATTCAAGAGCAATTGGCTAGTCAAGCTAGGGAAACAGCTAAAAACACAAAGGAGTTAGCTAATTTTGTTAAGGAAAATGTTAACATGAGAAATGAGTTGAAAAATGATTTTGCTAATCAAATTAGAGGTCAAAACAATAAAATTGAGCAAAGTCATGCTAGGCTTGAACAAAGGATAGACCACAAAGCCGCTAGTCAAGATGTTAAGCTTAATGCTATTTTAGAAGCGGTCATGGGGAACAAAGCCTCTACTTCGGGTAGTTTACCTAGTAACACCATATCAAACCCGAAGGGAGAGATGAAAGTGATTACCACACGAAGTGGTAAGACACTTAAGGAACCGACTCCTCAACCCATTACTCCAACGGTGGAGGAAATTGAGGAAGAACCCGAGGTGGTGGTCGAAAAGGAGCATATCTCAAGCCCACAAAGTACCGCTCATGCCACACCTACGGTTGACCCATTACCAACATTGGAACCCGAGATTCCAAAGGCTATGTGATGAGACTGCTTTTATACATGGTCTCATCGTCCAAATCGGCCTTAAAATGCATAAAATATCATAAAATATGCCAAATATATGCTCGTGTTTGTTACTTGTGTATTTTTAGGTACGGATATTGAGGAATTGGCAAAAGATCACAAGAATCAATCAAAAACGAACACGGGAAACGAAGTCGCACAATGAACCGGGCCCAAGTTTGGAACTTTGCAAAAAGACCCTTGAAGAATTGAAGATTGGCAAATTTAGTCCCTCATCTTTGAAGAACTTGTCACAATTGACCCCTCAAATGTAAATTGTACAAGTGTAATCCTTAATGTTTGAAGATTGTACAAGATCAGTCCTTGGAAAATCAAGAAAATACAAAAGGAGCCCTTGGATAAAGTTTTAAAAGGTTTTGTGCCATTTTTGACAACTTGTGCAAAGTTGACAAAGGCAAAATGAGCACTGATGGGATTTATTACAAAGTGCAAAGAAGTGAGAAACTTGGGGACTCAAACTGCCAACTATCCAAACCTACCCACCCATGCAGGATGTGACACCTCAGCCCTACCCACCCATCAACCCATATAACCTACCCATATCCTAACCCAACCCGTCCATACCCAAACCCTTTTAAACCCGGTTTTAGCTACGGTCAAATGGTCAACCTACCTTTTTCCCACCAAACACTTTATTTAAAAAGTTAATCCCCAATTAAGATTAAACTCTCACCTTCTAAAAACGTTTTACCCCATAAACCCTAGTTTAATCCATCCACTAAACCATAGGGGTTTTACCTATATCATTCCAGATTAACAATTTACCATCCCCTAAACCTATCCCACCTCACCCAACACACTCACATGCTTTGTGGACCCCTCCCCAGCCTTCCCCTGCTACATCGTTTTCACACAAAACCCCACACCCGACCAGTTTAACATCTAGGATCAACTCCTTTGTCCCCAAGGTTCATCCAACGTCCAAGAATCATTATTCCAAGCTGGCATATCACATGGGCAAGTTTTGACCGATTTTGAAGACCAAGAACTCAAGGGCACTTTTGGCAATCCAAGAGCTAGGGTTTTATCATCTAGATAGTTCTATTGTTAGCTATAAAAGGAGGATGAGCCTGTTCATTCTCCTTTGTTCCAGTTTTTCTTCAAAAACATTTTGTAATTCCTTTTATATAAAATTAAAGTTTGGTATTTGTTTTTGAGCAATTTAATTCCTTTTAATATTTATTTAAAGTTGGTACTAATTGAGAAGAGAAACTGAGTTCCAATTCAAGATTGTGTTTGATTTCCAAAAGTTTTTAAAGGTTTTTAAAATTTTGTTCAAATCTTATAAATCTAATTCCTTGGAAGTGAAAGTGGAAAAGGAAGGTGATTTATGAGTTTGAAGAAGTTTTTAAAAACGTGTTTTCAAGGTTTGAAAGGTTTGTGAAAAGTTTTTAAGGAAAGAAAAATAAAACAGAATATATACCTTGTTCTTGTTCTTCTTTTGTTTTTGATTTTTCAGGTTGAAGGATTGTTGATTATTGATCTGCATACACCCGGGTGTATGGGAGGTGGTATTGCAACCACAAAGAGCCTTGGATGTAAGGTTCTTAGGTAAGAAGCCTTTTCCCTTTTGAAATTTTCAGAAAAGTTGTGTTTTATGTGATTTGCATGATTATTTGATAATTGTTGTTAATTCTGGTTTGAATTGTGTTCTTTTGAGTTTGTATGCATGTTAGATGCTATTGGGATTAGATTGAGTAAGTTTTAAAGTGTATTTGTTTGCAAAAGTTGGAAAACTAAGTTTTAAAAGGGTGTTTGGATACATGTTTTAGCAGAGTAAAGGTTTTGATTTGTGTTTTAAAAACGTGTTAGAGTAAGTAAGTAGGGTTGAGTAAGGTTGCTTGTTAGTATAAGAGTAGATTGGAGCAAGTTTTGAGCTAGTTGTGAATTTAAAAAGTGAAAAGTGAGCTTAAAAACTGCATAATCTTTTTCTGCTTGTTTCTCTTGCTAATTTGTTCTTGAATCTTGTTAAATCTGCTAAGATATAGGTTGATAGAGGATTGTAGTTGGTTTGCTAGGTGATTGGTGCTATTGTGTTCATGAATTGGGCCTTTGAAAGTCACAAGTGTGCTAGTTGTATGCTTAATTACCCCCTGGTTTAGTCATATACATCAGCAACATTCATTTGCTGCTATACTTGATTTTGTGCCTGTTGATTGCTTGTGAGTGCTTATTTTCTACTTGATTTTGACTCCTTGTGCTTCAAAGAGCACAAGGGTGCCCCCTTTGTCTAAAATCATCCACCAAGTAAGCAATGCCAAGCTCCTCTTGGCATCCAAATTGCTCTAAGTGAAAATTTCACTTGTGTTCTTCAAACAATTGGAACCTGGCCACGTTTTTGATCTTCATCTTGGCATTAATCATAGTTAAAAGTGAAATTGGATTGTGTTTCTAGCCTTATGAGGTCACAAATTGGTTTGAAAAAGTAAAAAAATAAAAAAGAAAAATTTGGCAAAAAGTCGCCCGCAACAGGACTCGAACCCCAGACCTCTCGAAGGAGGAGTAGGGGAACTACCGTTGATCTAGACGTTTTTTTACGTCTAAGTTTGTTTTCAAAGGTTATTTAACCCCACTTTCAAGTCAAGGCTTATTAATAAGCCGTAGCTTATTTAGTGTGTTTTGGGCTTATTCTATAAGCGAATTTGGTTCTTTTTATTTTTCTTAGGAAAGTATAAGGTTTATAGACTTTTCTAGATAGTTTTTAAATTTTTCCCTTTATTTATTTATTTTTATAATTTATTTATTAGCCGTAATTTAAAAAATCATTAAAAAATAGAAAAAAAGAGTTTTAATTTTTAGGAAAAATAATTTTTAGCTTTTAAAATAATATTTTGAGGTTTACAGCTTATTAGGTTTTCAATTTGGCTTATTTTTAATTTTATAAGATTTTAGGATTTTTAAGCAACTTTAAAATTCAATATAAAATTATTTAATAGGTTTTAGAAACTTTAATTTACATTTTATTCTTAGTTAGAATATTTAGGATTTTTGAGAATTTTTCAGAATTTATTTAAGACTTTTAATTTTTTTAGATTATTTTAATATTATTTTATTATTAAAAATAAAAAGTTTTATTTTTATATTTTTTTTCATTTTTCCTAGATTCTAGACATTAAAATAGGAACTTTTTCACTTTCCAATTAATTTTTAGGCTTTTAAATTAATTTTTAGAATTAATTTAAGATTTAATAGATTTTAATAGTTTTTAGGAGTTTAAAAATAGTTTAAATTGGTTTTAAAATTTTTAAAAATAGTTTTTAGTTTAATTAGGTCATTTTTGAGGTTTACAAGCTATAAAATCTTGTCTAGGGCTTTTTAATATTTAAAAGTGATTTTTAGGGCTTTAATTAGCATTAAAAAGTCATTATTAAATTAATTAAAAGGTTTTGGCAAGTTTGGATTTTTTGTAAACTCTTAGAATTTTATTGTGGATTTTTAGTAATTTTTAGGAATTTTTAGGTTAAAATTTTAAATTTTGCACTTTTTACGTTCTACGTCGTAACTTTCTAGTAGTGTTTTTGCCTTATTTTTCTATTTTTTTCGTCTTCGTCATTTTCTTTTCTCTTCTTCTTGTTAATAATCAAAAAACATAAATCAATCATTCATCACACAACACACGTGCCTCCTCGAGAGAACGAACTCACTTTTAGGGTCATTCACACACGGTTTTCCTAAATCGTCGTGCACGCTTACCCTATTTTATTGCTCTTTTCCTAAAGGGTAGTAAAAACACTACATCATTTTTGGCGCCGTTGCCGGGGAGGCGTGTTGTGTTTTGATTGAACCATTGTTGTTTTTTATACTAGCCATAATAGTATTTGTATTAATAGCACTCTATTAATACGTATTATCGTTTTTCGGTTTTGTGTGAATATTATTACTATATTGTATACGTAGAACAATAAATACACAAGTACTCCAAATACGTGAGCAATCACAACCTTGATTCGGGATTTCATCACTCGATCATTGTATTCGAATCTCAAACCAAAGAAAAAGGCAAAAATAGATAAATACTTTCGTGAAGCTTAATCTTGATAATACAAACTATAAGGTGGGTATAAGGCGGTTGTATTTCACGACCTAAAGGAAAAAGGCTCTTAAGTGCTTCGCGCCACCTCGTTTCCTCCGCTTGCTTGTGCGTATTTGATTTTGAGAGTGAATCGAGGGTTTTGCCGCCCAAAGTATTATTACATATCATATATATTTTCTTGGTTTCCATTTGATTAAACCCTCTTGAACGATTTGGTGTTCCACCATCGTTCTAAAGTCATCGAAGGCGTTCACTCCACGTGATCGTTTTCATTCCTTGAGGCCTTTTTAATCAAGAGATTTGATTAGTGAGGAGATTTGTGGACTCATTGTCTACTTAATACATTCACCAATTTCCAAAAAGGTTAATACAATCAAAACCACAAAAAAAATTGAAAAAACACAAAATACCAAAAAGAATCTTCTTTGCTCGTCTCCACGTTGTACGTGACGTTTATGCTCACTCGTAATCAAGCAAAACGTGCACGTAGACGCAAGAACAAAACTCCTACTAAAACTCATTCTAGTGAGGAGTCTCCAAGTGAGGAACCTATTGTAGAACAAGAAGCTATCATGGCTAATCGTACTATGATGGAGTTGCTTCAAGCACCCACCGAGGGTTTTGGAGAGGCCATTGTGATTCCCGCCATCCTTGCGGAGAACTTTGAGATCAAGACGGGTTTAATGTCTATGCTTCAAGCAAACAAGTTTCGCGGTCACGAAAAAGACAACCCACATTATCACATTAGGCAATTTAATCGTCTTACCGCGACAAGCAAGTTTAAGGATGTACCACACGATGCCATCAAGATGATGTTGTTTCCTTACTCGTTAGATGGACCCGCCAAGATTTGGCTTGAGAAAGAACCGCCGAATTCGATTTTGACATGGGCCGATCTCGTGTCTAAATTTGTGAATCAATTTTTTCCACCATCTAAGACAACACATTTGAAAAACGAGATTTCACGTTTTACACAAAGACCAAATGAAAGTTTTTCAATGGCTTGGGAAAGGTTTAAAGAAATGTTACATGAATGTCCACACCATGATTTTTCCGAATTGCATCAAATTGACACTTTTTATAATGGGCTTAATGAACATGAACGAGATTATTTAAATGCCGCCGCGGGTGGTAATTTTTTGTGCAAAACGACCAATGAGGCTTTGAAAATCATAGAAAATAGGTCTAAGGTCTATAGCCCTCGTAACACACCGAGTGTTGCCAATTTGGGCTCGTCATCATCTCGTTCCATTAATGCCTTGCAAGATGAAGCAAATGAGGAGAATCGGTTTTTCGATAGGTTTTCGACTCTTATGTCTCATTGGAAAGCTCAAGAAGCTTCAAACACCGCTTCGGTTAAAGCGGTTGCTAAGAGTTGTATTTCATGTGGTGGAGCTCATGATTTTTCCGAGTGCATTACCGCGGATGGTAACACTTCGAATGCTTATGTAGCCACGGGAACTTATAACCAAATCGGTCAAGGTTCCCGCCAAAATCAAGCTCCACAAAATCAAAATGCTAATAACTATCGAAACAACAATCAAGGTGGAAATTACCAAGGAAATCAAAGGAATTATAACAAGGGTAATTACCAAAGTGGTAATGGGCAAATTTCAAACCAAAACCAAAACCGTGATTTTCAAACTCCTACTCAAGGTTTTCAAAATGCTCACACTAAAAATTTGCAAGGAGAATTTTTAGATTATGCTAAGGCTAATGATGCTAAATTTGATAACATGCAACGTGAGATGATTAGCTTAAGATCCGAGTTGAAAAACGAGCTTAAAACCGAACTTGCTAATGAACTTAAAACTCATGCTAATAAAATGGAAGGAAATGTCACACGACTCCAACAAAATCAACAAAAAATGGAGCAAGGACAACATGAGATTAAGCAAGAGTTGTTAAAAGCGGATGCTAGGCAATCTAAGTTTGAAGACCGAATGGCTAAAATGTTTGAAGCTATCATGTGTAAGCCCTCTTCTTCGGGTGGTCTTCCTAGTGATACCATCGTGAACCCGAAAGGAGAATTGAAGGTTATTACTACTCGTAGTGGTAAAACTTTCAAAGAACCCGCTTCTCGTCCAAGTACTTCTATGGAGAAGGAAAAAGAGAAAGAACCCGAGGTTGTGGTTGAAAAGGAGCACATTGCAAGCCCACGAAGTACCGCTCAAACCACACCTACGGTTGAACCAATACCCATCATGGAACCCGAGATTCCAAGGCCGATGCCTATGCCTAATTTGCCCCAACCCACACCACCTTTACCCTACCCATCAAGACGAGACAAGGAAAAGGCACAAGAACGAAATAATTATCAATTTGAACTCTTTATGAAAATGTTTCGTGACTTGCATTTTAATATAAGTTTTGCCGACGCCTTAGTCATGATGCCTCGATTTGCCGCGAACTTCAAAAGTATGTTGAATAACAAAGAAAAATTGCAAAAATCGTCTAGTTGTTCATCGGTTTTTCTAAGCCGCATACCTCAAAAAGTCGGTGATCCTGGAAAGTTTTTAATCCCATGTGCTATCCAAGACATGGAAGAACGCTACGCCTTGGCCGATCTTGGTGCTAGTATTAATTTGATGCCTCTTGAGATTTTTAAATCGCTCAATCTTCCAAATCTCACTCCTTCAAGAATGTCAATCGAAATGGCCGATCATTCTACGATTCTAGCTTGTGGAGTTGCCGAGGACGTCTTTGTGAAAGTTGGGAAATTCTATTATCCCGTGGACTTCATTGTTGTTGATATTCCCATCGATCCTAAAGTTCCGTTAATTTTAGGTCGATCTTTTTTGGATACCTCGAGAGCACTTATCGATGTGCATGCAAGAAAAATCACTCTTCGTTTCAATGAGGAAGAACTCGTCATTAATGCAACCCAAAACTCCACTCTTTCTCATGTTTATTCGATCACATCTTTGTACAATGTCAATCCCATCAAAAGCATTTGCAAAAAGATTTCCAATAGAGTTTTAGGAGTTGATAAAAATGAAGTTCCGTCCCCTCCGCCGATGGAGGTTAAGAGTGTTAAGCCTATGATTCCAATCTCGAGTGATTCTTCAGATGATGAATACGTTGATCCCGATGGGGAGGTTTTCTTTGTTGACAAAAGATTTGAAAACTTGCCACCACCTAAGCCAAAAAGATTTCAAAATGTGAGAATTTTTAGTGTGACTAACATTGTTTTAGATACACCAAATATTTTTGACATAATTAAATCGGGTTTTCACAAGGAGAATGTTAAAGATGAAAAAGGAAAAGATTTTGAATTTAATTTAAAAGATTTTTCTACAACTCTAACTCCGTCATCACCGCGTGTCTTGAGTACTACAAGCTCGTCTTCTCCTTTTGACGATGCTTTGTGTGGATTTAGTGTGGGGGAAGCCCCTTATGTTTCCTTCCCTTTCTCCACCGAGGACGAGATATTTGATCCTGGAATTGCTTTTATAGGGAAATCTCGGTCTTCCACCGATGCAATAAATGGAAAATCTTTTCATTTGATTGGTGCGAGTCTACCTCGAGTAGCTCAATGTTTTGACTTACCCATTGTCCCACCCTTCTATTTCTTCTCTCCTATTTTCTTCTATCCCATTGGGATTTGTGTTGGAGTGGTGTTGTCTCGTCTTTCATCCGAAAACGAGGACGCTATCTTTGACCCCGGTATACGTTTATCGGATTTTTAAAGTACTCCACGTACTTTTGGGCCTTGTTTATCATGTAAGCCCCACCAAAAATTGACCAAACCATGATTATCCCTAAATAATCACATTTATGGGGATTCAAGTCGAGCTTTTGACTCGGTTATCAAAAACAAGGTGCCTCGTGGGGGAGACCCATGCTTATCCATGTACATATTATTGCTTTCTAATTAGTGTAATGTGAGGGGATTTGTGCCCTTCCAACCTTTGTTCCGTGGTTGTTTGTGAATTGTGTCTTTTAGATCATCATCTTCACGATTGGAGCCTCTCGTGTTCGTTTCATGGGAGCACTCGATCGTTTGCTTTGGAGGCCTTTCCCAATATCCATCATGATATATCCTTTTATGTTCTAACCTTAGGTTTATTAGCACACTTCATAAACGGCTTTAAACTTATTGGTTACACCCTTTCTATGCTAGATTAGGCATTCGACTACGTCTCTAGTATGGGGGTGTTTGCACCCCTAGACTCGAAACATTGAGGACAATGTTTAACTTTAGTATGGGGGGTGAATAGATACTTGCCTTGCCAAACCTTCACGCTTTCCAAAGTTTATCGTTTTGTTATCGTTTTCTTGCAAAATAAGGCTAAAAATTGCCAAATTTTAATTTTTTTTCTCATATTTCATAAGTGTTTGAAGACACGAATGTAGAATTTCCGATGGCGAGAATAAGAGTAATTTTTGATTCGACCGTGCGTGTTGAGCACTTAGCTTTGATTCCTTAACTACATATTAGGCTAAGTCTCTTAAATGAGGACGAGAAATGATAGAGTTAATTATAAGTTACTATGCTAAACGTAGAGTACTCGTATTCTTTCAAAAACTCATGTGTTCTCGTTGTTTGCTTATTCTCCCTTCGCATGTAAATATTTTTTTTTGCTTAATAAATATTGATTTAGCGGTTTAGTTTTGATCGTTGGGTTTCTAGTCTTTTCTAGTAGCTTCCGTGTAATTAAATTGGGAAGACATTAAGGTATCGCCAGCGTCAAGGTTTTGAAGTATTGGCACCCCAATAATCGAAAGCTTCACCCAATAATAAGATTTCAAGTGCTCACCTAAATCAAGCAAACAATTTGAAGCCCCACAAGGCCTAAAATCTATGCAAAATTGAAAGTGAATCAAGCCTTAATCTTCGAAGCTTTAAAGATCCAAAATTCGCTTTAGCGTGAGGATATACGTCTTTGGCTAATAAAACCACCGATGATGGCGGATAATAAAAGGCAAGGCAAGACCGAAGTCATAATAAAAGTTTCATGGCGAAGTTGAATAAAAGATGGAGGTAAACCAAAGATAATAAGGCCCTTCCGTTAGGGGGCATATAAAAGTCTTGGTAATAAGTCTCATGTTCAAAACCGTTATAAAACCGTGTTTATCGATTCTTCTTGTCAACTTAATTTTTTAACATCGTTGTCTATTAGGAGGGGTTATTGATTTGATGGTCTTGGTTACACCGTTAGGACTCTATTTTTAGACCTAAATCTCTATTATCACATAAGTCAATGATGTATCCTCGTGATCATTAAGACAAAAATAAAATATAAGAGATACAACTTAGGAATAATGGGAGAATAAGTACGTGATTAGGGCATATGAGTAGTGTTAGCATTACTAACTTATAATGACAATGATCTCGTTGCACGCTTGGCATGGAATTAAGGTGAAAATCGAGGACGATGAAATTATTTCTAACGAAGCATTCACGTGTTCTTATTCTATGAACCTAAACGTCCCATTTTGCGATGAAAATCATACATTATGTCTAAAACGCAAGTAGTAGTAATTATAGTGTGTAGCTAGTTTCCATTTCAATAAAGTGAATAAAATTAAATTTTGGAGATGCTTTGATACTTTATTCTAGCATTGCGTGAGGGCACGGCAATGGTTTAGTATGGGGGAGTGATGAGACTGCTTTTATACATGGTCTCATCGTCCAAATCGGCCTTAAAATGCATAAAATATCATAAAATATGCCAAATATATGCTCGTGTTTGTTACTTGTGTATTTTTAGGTACGGATATTAAGGAATTGGCAAAAGATCACAAGAATCAATCAAAAACGAACACGGGAAACGAAGTCGCACAATGAACCGGGCCCAAGTTTGGAACTTTGCAAAAAGACCCTTGAAGAATTGAAGATTGGCAAATTTAGTCCCTCATATTTGAAGAACTTGTCACAATTGACCCCTCAAATGTCAATTGTACAAGTGTAATCCTTAATGTTTGAAGATTGTACAAGATCAGTCCTTGGAAAATCAAGAAAATACAAAAGGAGCCCTTGGATAAAGTTTTAAAAGGTTTTGTGCCATTTTTGACAACTTGTGCAAAGTTGACAAAGGCAAAATGAGCACTGATGGGATTTATTACAAAGTGCAAAGAAGTGAGAAACTTGGGGACTCAAACTGCCAACTATCCAAACCTACCCACCCAACCAGGATGTGACACCTCAGCCCTACCCACCCATCAACCCATATAACCTACCCATATCCTAACCCAACCCGTCCATACCCAAACCCTTTTAAACCCGGTTTTAGCTACGGTCAAATGGTCAACCTACCTTTTTCCCACCAAACACTTTATTTAAAAAGTTAATCCCCAATTAAGATTAAACTCTCACCTTCTAAAAACGTTTTACCCCATAAACCCTAGTTTAATCCATCCACTAAACCATAGGGGTTTTACCTATATCATTCCAGATTAACAATTTACCATCCCCTAAACCTATCCCACCTCACCCAACACACTCACATGCTTTGTGGACCCCTCCCCAGCCTTCCCCTGCTACATCGTTTTCACACAAAACCCCACACCCGACCAGTTTAACATCTAGGATCAACTCCTTTGTCCCCAAGGTTCATCCAACGTCCAAGAATCATTATTCCAAGCTGGCATATCACATGGGCAAGTTTTGACCGATTTTGAAGACCAAGAACTCAAGGGCACTTTTGGCAATACAAGAGCTACGGTTTTATCATCTAGATAGTTCTATTGTTAGCTATAAAAGGAGGATGAGCCTGTTCATTCTCCTTTGTTCCAGTTTTTCTTCAAAAACATTTTGTAATTCCTTTTATATAAAATTAAAGTTTGGTATTTGTTTTTGAGCAATTTAATTCCTTTTAATATTTATTTAAAGTTGGTACTAATTGAGAAGAGAAACTGAGTTCCAATTCAAGATTGTGTTTGATTTCCAAAAGTTTTTAAAGGTTTTTAAAATTTTGTTCAAATCTTATAAATCTAATTCCTTGGAAGTGAAAGTGGAAAAGGAAGGTGATTTATGAGTTTGAAGAAGTTTTTAAAAACGTGTTTTCAAGGTTTGAAAGGTTTGTGAAAAGTTTTTAAGGAAAGAAAAATAAAACAGAATATATACCTTGTTCTTGTTCTTCTTTTGTTTTTGATTTTTCAGGTTGAAGGATTGTTGATTATTGATCTGCATACACCCGGGTGTATGGGAGGTGGTATTGCAACCACAAAGAGCCTTGGATGTAAGGTTCTTAGGTAAGAAGCCTTTTCCCTTTTGAAATTTTCAGAAAAGTTGTGGTTTATGTGATTTGCATGATTATTTGATAATTGTTGTTAATTCTGGTTTGAATTGTGTTCTTTTGAGTTTGTATGCATGTTAGATGCTATTTGGATTAGATTGAGTAAGTTTTAAAGTGTATTTGTTTGCAAAAGTTGGAAAACTAAGTTTTAAAAGGGTGTTTGGATACATGTTTTAGCAGAGTAAAGGTTTTGATTTGTGTTTTAAAAACGTGTTAGAGTAAGTAAGTAGGGTTGAGTAAGGTTGCTTGTTAGTATAAGAGTAGATTGGAGCAAGTTTTGAGCTAGTTGTGAATTTAAAAAGTGAAAAGTGAGCTTAAAAACTGCATAATCTTTTTCTACTTGTTTCTCTTGCTAATTTGTTCTTGAATCTTGTTAAATCTGCTAAGATATAGGTTGATAGAGGATTGTAGTTGGTTTGCTAGGTGATTGGTGCTATTGTGTTCATGAATTGGGCCTTTGAAAGTCACAAGTGTGCTAGTTGTATGCTTAATTACCCCCTGGTTTAGTCATATACATCAACAACATTCATTTGCTGCTATACTTGATTTTGTGCCTGTTGATTGCTTGTGAGTGCTTATTTTCTACTTGATTTTGACTCCTTGTGCTTCAAAGAGCACAAGGGTGCCCCCTTTGTCTAAAATCATCCACCAAGTAAGCAATGCCAAGCTCCTCTTGGCATCCAAATTGCTCTAAGTGAAAATTTCACTTGTGTTCTTCAAACAATTGGAACCTGGCCACGTTTTTGATCTTCATCTTGGAATTAATCATAGTTAAAAGTGAAATTGGATTGTGTTTCTAGCCTTATGAGGTCACAAATTGGTTTGAAAAAGTAAAAAAATAAAAAAGAAAAATTTGGCAAAAAGTCGCCCGCAACAGGACTCGAACCCCAGACCTCTCGAAGGAGGAGTAGGGGAACTACCGTTGATCTAGACGCTTTTTTACGTCTAAGTTTGTTTTCAAAGGTTATTTAACCCCACTTTCAAGTCAAGGCTTATTAATAAGCCGTAGCTTATTTAGTGTGTTTTGGGCTTATTCTATAAGCGAATTTGGTTCTTTTTATTTTTCTTAGGAAAGTATAAGGTTTATAGACTTTTCTAGATAGTTTTTAAATTTTTCCCTTTATTTATTTATTTTTTATAATTTATTTATTAGCCGTAATTTAAAAAATCATTAAAAATAGAAAAAAGAGTTTTAATTTTTGGGAAAAATAATTTTTAGCTTTTAAAATAATATTTTGAGGTTTACAGCTTATTAGGTTTTCAATTTGGCTTATTTTTAATTTTATAAGATTTTAGGATTTTTAAGCAACTTTAAAATTCAATATAAAATTATTTAATAGGTTTTAGAAACTTTAATTTACATTTTCTTCTTAGTTAGAATATTTAGGATTTTTTAGAATTTTTCAGAATTTATTTAAGACTTTTAATTTTTTAGATTATTTTAATATTATTTTATTATTAAAAATAAAAAGTTTTATTTTTATATTTTTTTCATTTTTCCTAGATTCTAGACATTAAAATAGGAACTTTTTCACTTTCCAATTAATTTTTAGGCTTTTCAATTAATTTTTAGAATTAATTTAAGATTTAATAGATTTTAATAGTTTTTAGGAGTTTAAAAATAGTTTAAATTGGTTTTAAAATTTTTAAAAATAGTTTTTAGTTTAATTAGGTCATTTTTGAGGTTTACAAGCTATAAAATCTTGTCTAGGGCTTTTTAATATTTAAAAGTGATTTTTAGGGCTTTAATTAGCATTAAAAAGTCATTATTAAATTAATTAAAAGGTTTTGGCAAGTTTGGATTTTTTGTA
The DNA here is from genome assembly GCA_025667525.1 of Glebionis coronaria. Classification (NCBI taxonomy): domain Eukaryota; kingdom Viridiplantae; phylum Streptophyta; class Magnoliopsida; order Asterales; family Asteraceae; genus Glebionis; species Glebionis coronaria. Next base: position 94,911 of record JANFOE010000885.1, read on the forward strand.
AACTCTTAGAATTTTATTGTGGATTTTTAGTAATTTTTAGGAATTTTTAGGTTAAAATTTTAAATTTTGCACTTTTTACGTTCTACGTCGTAACTTTCTAGTAGTGTTTTTGCCTTATTTTTCTATTTTTTCGTCTTCGTCATTTTCTTTTCTCTTCTTCTTGTTAATAATCAAAAAACATAAATCAATCATTCATCACACAACACACGTGCCTCCTCGAGAGAACGAACTCACTTTTAGGGTCATTCACACACGGTTTTCCTAAATCGTCGTGCACGCTTACCCTATTTTATTGCTCTTTTCCTAAAGGGTAGTAAAAACACTACATCACTATGCCTATGCCTCAACCCACACCACCCTTACCATACCCATCGAGACTTAGGAAGGAGAAACGACAAGAGCGCGACAATTATCAATTTGAGCTTTTTATGAAAATGTTTCGTGATTTGCACTTTAATGTGAGTTTCGCCGATGCTTTGGTCATGATGCCTCGATTTGCCGCTAACTTTAAGAGCATGTTAAACAACAAGGAGAAATTGCACCAATTGTCTAGTTGTTCGTCGGTTTATCTTAATCGCATACCTCAAAAATTCGGTGATCCCGGTAAATTTTTGATCCTTGTGCAATCCAAGATATGGAAGAATGCTATTCCTTGGCCGATCTTGGTGCTAGCATTAACTTGATGCCACTTGCAATCTTCAAGTCGCTCAATCTTCCTAATCTTACTCCTTCACTAATGTCTATCGAGCTGGCCGACCATTCTACGATTCGCGCATGTGGATTGGCGGAAGACGTTTTTGTGAAAGTGGGGAAGTTCTATTATCCGGTATACTTTATCGTTGTCGATATTCCCACGGATCCTCAAGTTCCTCTCATTTTAGGTCGTTCGTTTTTAGATATGTCTATGGCTTTGATCGATGTTCATGCTAGAAAGATCACCTTACGTTTCAACGACAAGGAACTTGTTATAAACGCAACTCAAAATTCTCAACTTTCTCATGTTTATTTCGTTGCTACCATAAACCTCGTTGATATGATCGACGTTGTTTGCGAGGAATTTTCACAAGAAGTTCTAGGTTTTGGTGATAAAGAAACTAGTGGCAATCCCACTATGTTAGATCCAATTCTTGATAATTCGACACCAACCTTCACTATATTTGAAGGTGGTGGTTTTACGTTGGAAGAATTCGATGTTCCACGTACTTGTAACGAAGACCTCGACAACGATGAGGACTTCTCGATTATCAAGGATTTTCTCAACGATTTCCCATTTCCTCCACCCGAGGAGGTTATGAGTATCGAGCCCAAATCTTCAATTGAGGAACCACCTATCCTCGAGTTGAAAGATTTACCTCCTCATCTCGAATATGTCTATTTAGAGGAGGACGACAAGTTGCCGGTTATTATTGCGAAGGAACTTTCGAATGATGAAAAAACCGCACTTGTCGATTTTCTAAAGGATCACAAAGGGGCAATTGCGTGGAAGTTATCCGACATTAAGGGGATCGATCCCAAATTTTGTACCCACAAAATCTTAATGGAGGAGGATTACAAGCCCGCAATCCAATGTCAAAGGAGGGTGAACCCCAAAATTCACGATGTCATCAAAAAGGAGGTCCTAAAACTCCTTGACGCGGGAATGATTTACCCTATTTCCGATAGCCCTTGGGTGAGTCCTATTCATTGTGTCCCTAAAAAGGGAGGAATGACCGTTGTGCCAAACGATGCCAACGAGTTAATTCCCACTAGACTCGTAACCGAATGGAGAGTGTGCATTGACTATCAAAAGTTGAATGAAGCCACTCGTAAAGACCATTTTCCCTGCCCTTCATGGATCAAATGTTGGAGCGTCTTGCGGGAAACGATTTCTATTGCTTTTTAGATGGTTTTTTCGGTTACTTCCAAATCCCCATCGATCCTCGTGATCAAGAAAAAACTACGTTTACGTGTCCATATGGAACGTTTGCCTATCGTAGAATGCCATTCGGACTTTGCAATGCACCGGGAACCTTTCAAAGGTGCATGATGGCTATTTTTCATGATATGATCGAGAAGACGATGGAAGTCTTCATGGATGACTTTTCCGTGTTTGGAAATTCGTTCACTTCGTGTTTGTCGAACCTAGAGAGAATGTTGAAACGTTGTGAGGAAACCAACCTTGTGCTCAATTGGGAAAAATGTCATTTTATGGTTAAGAGTGGAATCATCTTAGGGCACAAGGTCTCGAAAGCGGGGATTGAGGTAGATCAAGCTAAGGTAGACGTCATCGCCAAATTACCTCATCCCAAAACCGTTAAGGGAGTTAGGAGTTTCCTAGGCCACGCGGTATTTTATCGACGATTCATCAAGGATTTTTCAAAGATCTCCGACCCATTGCACATATTCTTGAAAAAGAGGCACGTTTTGTCTTTGACGAAGATTGTGTACGAGCCTTTGAAATCCTTAAGAGGAAACTTACCGAAGCTCCCATTCTTGTTGCTCCCAATTGGAACCTCCCCTTTGAGCTTATGTGTGATGCTAGTGATTACGCTATTGGGGCCGTTTTGGGGCAACGTCATGATAAGCACTTCTTGCCTATTCACTATGCTAGCAAGACGATGACCGAGGCTCAACTAAAATACACTACAACGGAAAAGGAATTCCTTGCCGTGGTGTATGCATTTGAGAAATTTCGACCTTATCTCGTCTTAGCCAAATGCATAGTGTATACGGATCATTCGGCTAGTATCTCATGGTAAAGCAAGATGCTAAGCCTAGATTACTTTGTTGGATTCTCCTCCTTCAAGAATTTGATCACAAAATCGTTGACAAAAAAGGAGCTGAGAATCTAGCGGCCGATCATCTTTCTCGTTTGGAAGATCCTCACCAAAGTGTTTACGAGCCTAAGAAAATCATCGAAACATTTCCGCTCGAGACACTTGGTGTAGTGAATTCTAAGCTTGATTCTTCCACCCCATGGTTTGCGGATTTTGCAAATTACCATGCGGGTAACTTCATCATCAAGGGTATGACGACTCAAGAAAAACGAAAATTCTTTCGTGACGTCAAGTTCTACTTTTGGAACGACCCTTACTTGTTTCGAACTTGTGCGGATCAAATCATCCGACGTTGTGTATTTGGCACCGAAGCTTCTAATATCCTTAGAGCTTGTCATGAGGGACCCAAGGGTGGTCACCACGGAGCTAATCTCACGGCTAAGAAGGTGTTTGATGCCGGCTTCTTTTGGCCTACTATTTACGGAGATGCACAAGATCTTGTGAAGTCGTGTGATTCATGCCAACGACAAGGAAAAGCCTCACAAAAAGATGAAATGCCACAAAATATCATCCAAGTGTGTGAGATCTTTGACGTTTGGGGTATAGACTTTATGGGGCCGTTCCCATCATCTCGTGGTAATAAGTATATCCTCGTTGCGGTTGACTATCTATCTAAGTGGGTGGAAGCTAAGGCTTTGCCCACCAATGATGCTCGTGTGGTAGTCAAGTTTTTGAAAAGCTTGTTTTCTCGGTTTGGAACCCCTTGTGCGATAATAAAAGATCGTGGAACCCATTTTTGTAACGACCAATTCGAAAGGGTCCTAAGGAAATATGGGGTTACACATCGTCTTTCTACGGCTTATCACCCACAAACGAGTGGGCAAGTCGAGGTTTCAAACCGAGCTTTGAAGAGGATTTTGGAAAGATCCGTAGGGGAAAACCGACAAACTTGGTCAGATAAGTTGGACGATGCTTTATGGGCCTTTAGGACCGCTCATAAGACGCCCATTGGGTGCACTCCTTATAAGCTTGTGTATGGGAAAAATTGTCACTTGCCAATTGAATTAGAACACAAGGCTTATTGGGTCCTAAAGCATTGTAATGATGACATGGAGACCACGGGAAAACACCGGAAAATGCAATTAAATGAATTGGATGAATTGAGGGACATTGCTTATGAAAATTCATTGATTTATAAAGAAAAAACTAAAAAGTTGCATGATTCTAACATTAAAAACCGGGTTTTTAACATTGGGGGATCAAGTTTTGCTTTTTAATTCTCGATTGAAAATCTTTTCCGGTAAGTTGAAATCCCGTTGGTCCGGTCCATTCACCGTGACTCAAGTATTTCCATATGGGACCATCGATCTAGCTCAAAATGATGGCCCCAATTTCAAGGTGAATGGACATAGGTTGAAGCACTACTTTGACGGGGAAGTTCCATCCTTGAACTACCTCGACCAAATCACTTTCCCCAATGATAATTAGTATTGAGGGGATCGAGTCGAGCTCATGACTCGGTAATCAAAAATGAGGTGCCTCGTGGGGGAGTCCCATGCTTATCCCATGTACATATTATCGCTTTCTAATGTAGTAAACGTGTGGGGATTTGTGCCCTTCCAACCTTTGTTCTGTGGTTGTTTGTGAATTGTGGACTTTAGATGATCATGATCTTCACGATTGGAGCCTCTCGTGTTCGTTTTATGGGAGCACTCGATCGTTTGCTTTGAAGACTTTCTCAATATCCATGATATATCCTTTGATGTTCTAACCTTAGGTTTTTAGCACACTTCATAAACGGCTTTAAATTTAACGGTTACACCCTTTCCATGCTAGATTAGGCATTCGACTACGTCTCTAGTATGGGGGTGTTTTCACCCCTAGACTCGAAACATTGAGGACAATGTTTAACTTTAGTATGGGGGGGTGAATAGATACTTGCCTTGCCAAACCTTCACGCTTTCCAAAGTTTATGTTTTGTTTATCGTTTTGTTGCAAAATAAGGCTAAAAATGGCCAAATTTAAATTTTTTTCTCATGTTTTATAAGTGTTTGAAGACACAAATGTAGGTTTTCCGATGGCGAGAATAAGAGTAATTTTTGACTCGACCGTGCGTGTTGAGCACTTAGCTTTGATTCCTTAACTACACATTAGGCTAAGTCTCTTAAATGAGGACGAGAAATGATAGGGTTAATTATAAGTTACTATGCTAAACGTAGAAGTCGCTCTTCTTTCAAAAACTCACGTGTTCTCGTTGTTTGCTTATTCTCCCTTCGCATGTAAATATTTTTTTTGCTTAATAAATATTGACTTAGCGGTTTAGTCTTGATTGTTGGGTTTCTAGTCTTTTCTAGTAGCTTCCGTGTAATTAAATTGGGAAGACATTAAGGTATCGCCAGCGTCACGGTTTTGAAGTATTGGCACCCGAATAATCAAAAGCTTCACCCAATAATAAGATTTCAAGTGCTCACCTAAATCAAGCAAACAATTTGAAGCTCACAAGGCCGAAAAATCTATGCAAAATTGAAAGTAAATCAAGCCTTAATCTTCGAAGCTTTAAAGATCCAAAATTCGCCTTTGCGTGAGGATATACGTCTTTGGCTAATAAAACCACCAATGAGGCGGATAATAAAAGGCAAGGAAAGACCGAATTCATAATAAAAGCTTCATGGCGAAGTTGAATAAAAGATAGAGGTAAGCCAAAGATAATAAGGCCCTTCCGTTAGGGGGCGTATAAAAGTCTTGGTAATAAGTCTCATGTTCAAAACCGTTATAAAACCGTGTTTATCGATTCTTCTTGTCAACTTAATTTTTTGACATCGTTGTCTATTGGGAGGGGTTATTGATTTGATGGTCTTGGTTACACCGTTAGGACTCTATTTTTAGACCTAAAATCTCTATTATCGCATAAGTCAAACAATGTATCCTCGTGAAACATTCAAGACAAAATAAAATATAAGAGATACAACTTAGGAATAATGGGAGGATAAGTACGTGATTAGGGCATATGAGTAGTGTTAGCATTACTAACTTATAATGACAATGATCTCGTTGCACGCTTGGCATGGAATTGGGGTGAAAATCGAGGACGATGAAATTATTTCTAACGAAGCATTCACGTGTTCTTATTCTATGAACCTAAACGTCCCATTTTGCGATGAAAATCATACATTATGTCTAAAACGCAAGTAGTAGTAATAGTCGTACTGTAGGTAGTTTATCATTCAATAAAGTAAATAAAAATGAATTTTGGAGGTGCTACGATACTTTATTCTAGCATTGCGTAGGGGCACGGCAATGGTTTAGTATGGGGGAGTGATGAGACTGCTTTTATACATGGTCTCATCGTCCAAAACGGGCTTTAAATGCATTTAATATCATCAAAATGGCCATATATATGCTTGTGTTTGTTACTTGTGTATTTAGGTACGGATATTGAGAAAATGACACAAAGATCACAAGAATCATGCAAAAACGAACACGGAAAACGAAGCCGCACAATGAACCAAGCCCTAGTGTTGAATTTTCCAAAAAGACCCTTAAGTTTGAAGATTATACAAGTTTGGTCCTTCAAGTTTTGAAGATTGTCACTTTATACCCCTAAGAATATCAAAAATAGTTTTGGGTCCCTAAATTGTGATAACATTGCAAGACCAGCCCCTCAAGTTTGAAGAAGGACAATTTCAGTCCTCCAATGTTATATAGGACTAACCATGCAATGGCAAAGGATAAACCATGAAATGACAAAGGACCTTGTGTGCAAAACCACTAAAGAAAGGCTGTTAGATGAAGGGACTAACTTTGCCAACAAGCCAAACATAGTTAATCGAAAACCCTGTTAACCCGCTACCCAAACCCATTTCCAATCAATCCACCATTAACTATTTGACACGTCACCTCCAAACCCGTTACCCATACCCATGTCAACCCATAACTCAAATTATCCCCACTTAGTTTTATTGAAAATTGTTTAAACACAATTTAATATAGAAACAAAACGATTAACAAACCACCGTCTTCATCTTTTTCCCCAAATCCAAAACCCTAATTTCACTTAAGCTTCAATCTTGTGCAATAGAACCCCTAATTAACAAAAAGGGTTACCAGTCTGAACCCCACGCGCCCAAAATGCCTCTCGGACCCCACCCCAGCTCACGGGTTGTTTCAAAAAGAAGAACAAGACAAAGACCTGGCAGAGAATCAACGACTTGGAGGATTTGCTTATTGCCCACACCAAATCCAACGTCCAGAATCAATTCATCACAGCTAGCATATCACGGGTACCCTCTTTTTACCAAGTTAAAATTCAAAACGAAGCATATTCCTGAGGAATATACGAGGGCTCATTGGGAAATTTAGCAAATTAGGGTTAGATGTTTTTATTTTCTAGAATCATCTTGTAACCCCTATAAAAAGGGTGATAGGATTAGCTGTAGTTTTTTTGTTCTTGTTTTCCTGGTTCACTCCCTTGTAAAGCCATTTTATTTTTCAATGAATGAAAAAATTATTATGGTTTAGTGTTTGTGAAGAAAACGAGTTCCATCCTTTAATTCCTGTTTTGTTTACATTATAATCGTTTGGGTTTGTGTTTGTTCCAGTAAGACCACAAAATAAACTTTGTTCCATTTTTTTACGAGTTTCAAGTAATCTGTGTGTTATGTTGTTAAAATCTTCAGGTTTCATTAGTAAAGATTGAGGTTTAGTTAAGCTGCATTGGTTTGGTATTCAGGTTATTACACGACCAAGGGTACCTGATATCTATTTATACCAAGTATTAGTGGGTGTGATAACACGGGTAACAAGCCGTGAGGCGTAAACGCTCAAGTTTTGGTTTTATTTCCTTTTATTGAAAAAGAGTTCAGAAAATCCATTTCGTGGGTTATGTTTACTTGTACTGTTCACGTTTGATAAATCTTAGCAGGATTGGAAGCTTGTGCTTGTTTCGCTAGCACATAAGCTCGACCATTCAAAGGTGTGGATGTACACCTTGGAGGTTTGTTTTATATCCCTTTTTCACTTTTATCCTTTGTTATGAATTATATATGTGTTATGTATCTGATGATTCTAAGTGGTTTAAGATCTTGCTGATCACTTGTGTAAACTGTGTTATTGTGAGATTGGTTGCATGTTGTATATGCTAGCTAAGGATTTGAGTAGTCATTGCATGCTAAACCTTTGATTATTTTGGATACATGTTTTATTTGCTGGTTTGATTATGTTGATTTAGTGTTATATTTAGTTCCATATAAAAAAAGAGTTCAAGAGGCTGTTTAGGGTTTGTTTAGACGTGTGGGTGTTTATGTTGTTGATTGAGCATAATCGATTCCAAATTCATAGCATAATTTGTGTTTTTGATGTTTAAGTACTGGCAATCGTAGTTTATGTGCTTGCATTCATAAGCTATAAGTAAATTCGAAAGGGATCCCAAAAGAGAAATCAAAAGCTGCTGGTGTCTTTATTTTGTTTTTACAGACCTACATTCGTGTTTTAATCTGAATATTTGGAGTGCATTTTGGGATTTTGTTTCATGTTTTGGTTAACTTTGAATCATAGCTTAAAAAAATATATAAAAACCAAGTTGAGGTGCCTGTTTGATTAATTCATGTTCTTCTGTGAATAGATAACAACAAATTGTGGTCACGTTGATTGTGTCTTTGTTTTACTGGCGTGTTTAGTATCCTTGGTAAAATATTTTACTGTCTGCGTGTGTTCTTGTGCTTACCTGTGTACACATTGTCCGAGTAGTGGTGTGGATCGTGTATTTGGATTGTGTTATAGGTTATCATGCTAGGAGTCTAGAATTTGTCTTACCCCTATGCATCCTAACAGAAAGAAGCAAACGCAGAAAGTAGTTACTGCGTGAGCGGTGCCTGCTAGTACTTAGCTCACTGTCGATCGATTATTTGCTCATTCGTGTGCCCACGGTCTGCTTATTTTCATCTTATTGAGTGCTTTTAGGCTGTTAAGTTTGGCTGTGTAATGTTTCGGTGTTTATTTAGCTCAATCTTGGGTTCATTTGTTGTTGGTAGTGCTTACTGTGAGTTTTTATCATGTGCTTGTGTTCCCACAGCAACCTAAAAAGGTAACCAAGAAACAACCAAGTGTTCCTGAATGTATGTTTAATATTTAGTAGGGGTCTTGATTTAAACACCTTGGAGTTGTTGTTCTAAGTTTTCAGCCTTAGAAATAGATTTTCTTGCCTGCGTTGTCTGCGTTCATGGTTTTATGTTGATTTGATTGGCGACTGTTGATTTGCTGCGTGTTTGTTTACTAGTTTGACTCCTCACTTGCAAAACGCAAGTGAGGGTGCCCCCATTGTTCCAAAATTCATCAGTCAACAAGAAGTAGAAAGAAACAAAAAGATAGAAAGTGAAATCTGGGTTTGGAGAATCAAATTTGAGTTTAAGTTGAGTGTAATTCTCGTCTTAGTTTGTATTTTGAGTTGGTTGTGTAACTGTGAACAAGAACAAAGAGATAAAGGGGCAAGGTCTGAGCAGTTTTTGCTGACTTATCTGTTAAATTCGTGGGGTTTTGAGTATAGGTTTGAGATTTGGTGGTTAAGTATCTGTCAACACAAGTGGGTAAAAAGAAAAAAAAAAGTTTAAAAATTTTTGGGTTGCACCAGCCTCGAACCCGTGACCACTCGCTCAACAGCACAACACCTTAACCAACTGCCCTTGGGTCTTTTACTGGTAGTAGTTTACCTAGTATTAGATTTAAGGGCCTTTTGGTCTTGGGCTTATTTAAAAAGACATAGCTTTAATAGCTCATACCAGCTTATTCTATAAGCTCATCTCCCCAATTCGATTTTTCTTTTGTTTCTTATACAGTTAGTAATTTTTGGCATTAAGTTTTTATTTTTCCCTTTATTTAATCAATTTTTAACATTATTTTTAGGATTAAAATTAGTAAAGTAATTAAAAAATAGATAAATTAGTTTTAAAAATTTCAATAAAATATTTTTGGGTTTTAATTTAATATTTGGAGGTTTACATCTTTTTAACTTTGCATTTAAGCTAATTTTTGATTTTATTTAATTTTTAGGTTTTTCTTTTATTTTAAAAATCAATATTAAATTATTAAATAGTTTTTAGAAATTTTGGTTTTCAAAATAGTGATTCTTGTATTTTTCTTTGTTTAAGATAAAATTTTGGTAATTTTTGGTACACTTTTTCGTTTTGTCGAATTTTACGTTTTTCCGTTTTTTATGTCTTAGGGTTATTTTTAGCGTAATTCGTCTTTTTCTTTCTCTTTTCTCATCAAATATAATCACAAATCATTTATCATCTCTTAACACAACGCACCAAGCCTCCTCGAGAACGATCCCACACAAAGGGTCATAAGTGCTTTCGTTTTCCTAAACGAACACTTAATACTTACCGCTTTTTACGCTCTTTTCCTAAAGCGTAGTAAAACCACTCAACCAGTAAATATTGTGCTTTTGTGGCTTGTTGTAGTGTGAAAGTATGATAATGTTTCAAGAATTTCTTACGAGATTCTAAATCTTTCAAAATCTATCATACTCAAGCACTACAACTAACCCTCATTAACTTGAGGGGGAGCATTAACATGTTCTATGGCCATAGATTGATTTCATTTTACCCAAAGACCGGTTAATCCATTCAATATCCCAAATATTAATGGTTAACATTTTGGAGAAGGGAGAAAAGGGGATTAAGGAGACTTAATGATATTTGGCTAAAAAATGAAAAAGACTTCAATGATAAACCAACTTAATATGTGTAATGCACACGTTAAGGGGGAGCGTTTTTTATGAACAAAACACTTAAGGCACAAAATCTTTAATTATAATATCACAAGTGCTTTAAGTGATTTTCAAGGATTTTTCATGGTAACAATACTTACCCAAAACACACTTAATTCACGACGGATGTTTTGACAAAAGGGTGGTAGGATTAGGTATTAGTCCAATGATTCATCAGAACCGATGGAATCTTCCCAAGAAAAATTCCCTAGATAGAATTAGAAGTCCTAGGAAAGTTGGAGATGATTGTGAACGTAGCAGAGTACCGACTAATTACTGATGCTAGCACTGGAAAAATCACAACAAGGTGCTAGTGATGATGTATTGGTAAGTACTGAAGGGGTTGAAGAATGAAAAAGAAATGTAAAGATAAAGGTGTAAAGAAAGAAGCCCTCCTTACAACTTAGGACATAAACCGGGTCAACACATCTATTATTGGGATCATTTTTAATGATTCTCAATATTGAAGACAAGACATCATGGACCTACTGATGTCATGCACAACCCCTCCCAGCTAACTCAAATATCTCTCAAAAGATGTTTGTTTTAATCACACGGAGCTTAACATGTTATCTATTGGTTTATTCACTCCGAATAGACTGATATTGAATAGGTGGCAATCCTCTTCAGCCGTCGCTCACTAAATCAAAATGCACTATCGAGTCTAGAGCCACAAGATCATTAATAGTCTCATTAGGACACTTTTCATTTATTCCTTGCTTCTTCATACACTGTGAAAAGTAAGAGATCTTTATGAGTCCTACGTAGTATTCTTGTAATATTGCCAGAACATCCAAGTGATACGCAAGTATTACAATGAAGATGGAAATCCTGCTTGAGGCAACATCAAACAAGCTCATGGTAGGTGACACGTGCGGTTCTTTAAGAACCAGTCTTGTGAACAACTAGAAAGAAACAGTAGTTTAATTCTTAATTGAACTTAAACTCGTTCTAGGCCTCTACACATTATCATATGATCTTGCCAGAACACTCAGAGTGACACTCTTTAGTGTTCACAGTGACGAGTGGAAATCTTTCTAGTGTTAACATCAAACAGCACTTGGTAGGTGACGTGCAAGATTCTATATGAATCAAGCTCGTGACAACTGGAAAGCAACAATGGTGAAAATCTTAATTGAAATTGACTTGTTCCAGGTTCATGAATTGACGGCTTCAATCACAAGGATAATTTATCAAAGTGATTCACTCTTTATGTTCGCAGTCAGACTTAGTGATCGTCGAATAAAGAGAACGGGTTTACCCGCGAAATCCTGTCAGGAAGTTACTTAATTGAAACAACCCGTCACAGGTACGATATATAATATCGTCTAACGGTCTTCACCGACCAGAGGTAAAATGCTACCGATTTAGAATGAAATGTTCTAAGCCATTTCGTTCATGTCTTGTTATGTTGCGGCATTTGAAGACGGTGGCGTTGCGGTGTACCAGATGAAGTCGTTCCCACATACTTATGTTTTTCTGCATCAATTTCAGCAAAATTCAAGAAAGTTCAAAATGAAGTCTTCCGCTGTACCAAACTCTGAAGCTTTCAAGAATTCAACAAAAAACATAAGTGTGTGGAACATGGAGTCACGAGGAGGCAAGAATCACAAGAAGGCAAAGATCGCACGTGAAGGGTCAAAAGAACAATGATCTAAAGCCAAAGCCTAAAAGATCAATGTCAAGATATTCACAACAAAAAGAAAAGATAAAAGAGAAAGGACTACGAGCTGAAGAACGAAGACTTAGTATAGTATGCTAGGTTTAGGAATTTGTAATTTGGATTGACCTCCCTTAGGGGGAGATTGTTGTAAATACGTTTTTAACGTATATTATAAGTATCGGTCACTCCAACAATATTGTAATACGTTTAGTAGCTCGTAGTTAAATGTTACGTTATATTAATGCTTAACCCGGCCCATGGGCTTGTCATGGGTTGGAGGCCCAAGTCCATTAAGGACTTGGGTATATAAACCCCTTTCCACTATGGAAAGGGGTGTGGTTGTTTTATTTTCTCTAGTAATAAACATAGTTTTTCTCTCACTTCTCTCTCTAGTTTCTCTCTCTAGTTTCTCTCTCTAGAAAAACATCAACCCTCTTGAAATACAAAGATTATCACGATTCAACATTCCGACTACGTGACATGGACTTCTTCTTTCAAAGGACCATTAAGAAATGTTGTCTTCACGTCCATTTGATAAACAGTGAATCCCTTATGTACAACATAAGCAAGAAAAATCCTAACCGCTTCCATACGAGCTACTGGTGCAAATGATTCGTCAAAATCAATTCCCTCTTTCTGGCCATACCCCTTAGCCACTAGCCTAGCCTTTTTCTTGATGATCGTGTTTTCTTCATCCATCTTGTTTTTCCAGATCCAACGAAGATTTAATGGAATCACATCGTATGGCATGCCAACAAATTCCCAGACTTTAAGTCTTTCAAATTGTTGAAGTTCATCCGTCATCGATTCAATCCAAGCATGATCAGCCATGGCTTCTTTGATGTTTTTCGGTTCAACTGTACTCACGGCGAGTGCGAACATACAAACATCGCCATCGGTTTCTAGTTGTTGTCTTGTACGAACAGGATGTGAAGGGTTTCCAATTACTTGAACCAAATGATGATCTCGGGTCCAATGATGTGTAGACAGATGTCGTTGATAAAACGTATGCATATTTGACGGATCAACATGGCGAGTAGAAGACTCTCTAGTTTCGTGTACCGGTGTACCGAATGGGTTGTGAAAATTGTCATCGTCAGATAATGCATCGTCTGCTTGGTTTGTGTTCTCTGGAGCAATGACAATTGTTGTGGATGTTGTGGGATCGTTTGTTGAGGTGATATTCTGAGGAGGTAAATCTGCAGCAACCCGTGTTGAAGTAGATGAAGTTGTATCCTTTTGTTGATGATGATTGGTATCATCATTCGTATCATGAGTGACAGCGGAAGACTTTGATACAACATGTTTCTCCCCCGTGAAATATTCATCAAACACTGGTCCATATAACATTTCCAACTCTTCAAGTGTCGTGTCCACTGTCATATCTGCTCTAGGAACATGTTCAGGAACCAGCTTTGAACTTGATGGTTCATTGCTATGGTCTTGAGTTCCGAGTTCCGTGCGGTTGTGCACAGAAGTCTTTTGTCGTTGTGGAACAGGACTTAAACTGCTTTGTTCAAGTGCCATTTCTTACAATTCATCGAATCTGATATGAATAGTTTCGACTATTAATTTTGTTCTCTCGTTGTACACTCTGTATCCCTTAGACTGAGTTGCATATCCCACTAGAATGCATAAATCACCTTTCTCTTTCATCTTGTCCAGATTTTCACCATCTCGAATAATGTAACACGTACATCGAAAAACATGAAGGTGTTTGAGTGAAGGTTTGCAATCATTAATTATGTGATATGGTGTCTTTTCGTGTCTTGGGATAATTAAGGAACGGTTTTGTGTGTAACATGCGGTTGATACGGCTTCGGCCCAAAAGAATAATGGTAGTTTTGAAGCGGATAATAATGTTCGAGCAGCCTCAACTAAAGTACGGTTTCGTCTTTTAACAAAGCCGTATTGTTCAGGTGTTCTAGCAATAGATGTTTCGTGTTCAATCCCTTCGGCTTCAAAATAATTCTTCACAGTTGAATTCAAGAATTATGTGCCTCTGTCAGTACGTACCACTTTTACTTGAGCTTGAAGACCACGTTGTATCAGCTTAAGGAAGTTGATGATAACTTCGGGTGTTTCATCCTTAGACCTCAAGAAGTGAGTCCAAGTGTACCTTGAGTAGTCATCGACAATTACCATAACATATTTCTTCCCATTGATGCTTTGAACACGCATGGGGCCACACAAATCTATATGAAGAAGGTCTAACCGTCCTTTAGAGCTTGGTGTAGTCTTTGTCTTGAAACTACTCCGTTTGGCTTTACAAAGCTCACAAGAAGAACAAAGATGATCTTTGATGAATTTCAAATTTGGAAGGCCTCGCACAATATCTTTCTTGGAGAGCAAGTTGATGGTATCAAAGTTAAGATGAGATAATCGTTGAAGCCATAACCAAGCTTGAGTCATTGAAGCTTTAGCCATGAAACAGATTGGAGTTGAAGATGTGGATTCTTGTAGAGAAATAGTGTAGAGATCAGTACCCCGTGAATCGGTAAGTAAGTCATTCCCATCATAATTACGAACAAAACATGTCTTCTTTCTAAAAGCAACCTCCAAATCCGCATCACATAATTGACCAACCGAGAATAGATTGTGATTGAGCCCTTCAACGTAGTAAATGTTGGGAATAAAATGTAGCCAGTACACTTGGACGCTGACAAGAAGAAAACAAGCGTTGATAAAAAGAAAACAAGCGTTGACAGATCAAGCGTTGACAGGAAGAAGTCAAGCGTTGATAGGATGAAGTCAAGCACTGATAGAAGATTTAGTCTACGCGTATTATGTTTCTAGTTTGTTTCTAGTAAAGATATGATCAACACTGTATTTTCTATATTTATCTTTACCTATAATAGCTGATACGTAGACTCTTGTACAAGGCTTCTTAGTCTATAAAAGAAGACCTTTAGGTTTTGTTTCAATATAAGTTTTCATTCGTTTGAAACACTTTCATTGTAAGCAAGTTTGTTCTAATCAATCAAAGTGAAAGTTTGGTTTACATTGTTTGTGTGTTCTTGTTTGAGTATTAATTCCGCATAATACTTAAATTGTTTTATACACAACAAAGTTTCTCTACGTGTTTAACTTGATTTAATCTCATTTACACAAGCTAAATCGATCTAAGTTTGGGATCAACAAGTGGTATCAGAGCTTGTTGAGAAACTTTGATCTAAAGAACACAAGAACCCTAAATTGCCAAAAACCCTAATTTTCACAAAACCCTAAAAATATCATGTCTACCCCAGAAGTAAACTCCTCCTCCTCCTCAACCCACAACATCAAGATTCCCATGCTAGACCCAAACAATTTTGAGCTGTGGAAGTTTAACTTTGAGCAATATCTACAAATCCATGACTACACCCTATGGGAAATTATTGAATATGGAAACACATTCAATAAATCTCAAAAGATTGCAGCGGCCATCTTACAAAGAACAAATGTTCAACGTTCTACTGAAGAGGATCGAAGAGAAAAACCTGAAGATGGTAGAGCTGTCTCAACTGAGGATATAGCAAAGAGAAGGGTTGACATGAAAACCCTAAGCATTCTAAAATTCTCTTTGGAACAAGAAAATCAGCACAAATACAGAAGCTATGAGTCTGCAAAAGATCTTTGGGTTGCTCTTGAAGTTGCTTTTGGTGGTAATGCTGATACTGTACAAGAGAAAAAGAAGCAACTCTTGCATGAGTATGTTGTTTTTAAGGCTCAACCTAATGAGAAGCTAAGTAGTGTGAGAAGCAGACTTCTTGACGTTACAAGCAAGTCGTCCTTCATGGGAACAGTGCTTGGTGATGTTGATATTATCGCCACTTTTCTTAAAAGCCTTGGTGATGCATGGAAGATTGAAGCAAGGTCTATAATTGCTAATAACACTAAAAAAAGTTCTACTTTTGATGATGTTTACAATAAACTGAGGCTGATAGAGAATGAAACTCTTTTGGATCATGGAAGCAAGTCTACCAATGGAAATATGGCCTTCTTCTCACATAGTGAAGGTCAATTTGATCAAAAGGAGTCATACATGCACCCCGTTACTGGATCAACTTGTGTCAACGCTGGATCAAATCCTGTCAACGCCTCACATTCAGACGCTGACACATACAAAATTGACTCACCAAGAGTTAAGCATGCTGGTATTGATCTAGATACTGTGTGTGCATACATTGCTTCATTGCCCAATGGTTCAGTGATTACATATGAGGACCTTGAGAAAATTAGTGATGAGCATTTGGAGGAGATGGACATAAAGTGGAATATGGCTCTTGCAAGTATAAGAGAAAACAGATGGAATAGAAGATTCAAGAAGAAGATGACTTTTAATGCTAAGGACACTGCTGGATTTGATAAATCCAAGGTTGAGTGTTACAATTGTCATCATATAGGACACTTTATGAGAGAATGTAGATCTCCAAGAAGATCTGATGCTGGAAAACCCTCAAGCCAAATCATTAAGGCTCAGGATTCCAAAGCCATGGTTGCAATGCAAGAAATTGATGGTGTTGGATGGGATTGGAGCTACTTGGCCAAGGATAAGGAAGAGAACAAAGCTTTGGTTGCAGAAAAGGAAGAAGGAGAGCATGTTCACTATGCTCTCATGGCACACTCCTCATCTTCATCAGACAATGAGGTATATGATGATGCTTTTTGTAGTAAGGGCTGTCGTCTAAATACTAAAAGACTTAACAAAGAAATTTTAAAATTGTCAACAGATGTGGGTAATGAAAGATGCAAGTTATCTAACTATAAACTTGCTCTTACTCAAACTGAAAAGACTGTAGCTGAGTATAAGAAAATGGAGCTTGACCTAAAAGATCAAATAAATATCTTAAAACATGATTTAAATGCTAGTACTTATATTAGAAACATCATGGAGAGGGTTAATGCTGAATTACAGGCTAAGTTAGATGAGGATATCAAAAATAAGGATAATGTAGACCTTAAAATTTAGAGATTTGATAAAGCCTCACAAACCCTAGAAAAATGTGTTTGTGAACAAAGGGATTCTAGGGATATGACTGGGATTGGGATGAAAGAATATGCTGGTGTTCCACCACCTGCTGGGGACTTCTATGGTGTCCAAAGAAAGGACTTATCTTGGACTGGTTTACCAGAACTCAAAGAAGAGGAATTTATTCCTCCACCAAGAGTCCTTACCCTAGTAGAGGAATATAGGCAGAAGTTGACTAATTTGGACCAATGGAAGAAAGCTAACTCTACCTTGTTTGTTAAGGGTGGCATGCTTAGTGATAGTCCAAATGGTTCTACCCCTATCAAAGTAACAAACCCAATCACTGGAAAGACTATTGACCTTGGCTCAAACGTTGTTAGAAAACCTAGTATTAAATATGCAGAAATGTATAGAAAAACTAGGTCACCAAAAAGCCAAATTAGTGATAATGGAACAGGTTTCTTTTCTTCTAGAGCTAGAGTTATGTCTAGAACAGCCTGTTATACTTGTGGTAGTTTTTCACATTTAGCCTATAAGTGTGTCAACGCTTCAAAGGTCAACGCTGACAAAAAGTCAAACACTGTCAAACCCAAAACGTTTGTTCAGCAAAGTCCACAAGTTGTTAGACCAACCCCATTCTTTACTAAAGGGTCTAATACTTATGGAAAAAGACCTTTTCAGAAGACCAATACATGGTCTAATAGACAATGGGTTCCTGTAGCAAACCCTAGGTTCAACGCTAATAAGGGTAATTTCAGCATTGACAAGACCAAATCAAACGCTGACAGACACGTTGCCAGACCAAATAATGGTAAATATTTGAAACCAAAGGGAAAAGGGTCTAAAGCTTCTTCTAGCTTGACATGGAGAACTAAGCAAGATCAAAACCCTAATTCAGATGGGATTTCTATGACATGTAACAGATTTATTTATATTTTAAAGGTCATAACAAAACCAATTGGGGTTAACTGGGTGTTTAATCCAAAAAGGGATGAACAAGGGGTTGTTATGAGGACTCAGTCTGTTCTTGTTGAACAACCAAATGAATCCAAGTCTGCTCAGGCTTGGGTTCCTAAAGAAAACTAATTTGTTTTCTTTATGTGCAGGGCATTCAAAAGCAGGTTAATGATTATGGCTATTGGGATAGTGGATGCTCTCGGCACATGACTGGGAAGGAAGATTATCTCACAAACTTCACTCCCAAAAACGATGGTGACAAAGTTTACTTTAGAGGCGGATATGGAACTATCACAGGCAAAGGAACTCTTCTCACCAACAATTTGCGTTTTGAAAACGTGTTTCTGGTAAAAGAACTTGACTATAATCTGTTTAGTGTATCACAAGTTTGTGATAACAAAAATAAGGTTCTTTTCACTGATACTAAATGCTTGGTGTTGAGCAAGGATTTTAAAATACCAGATGAGAAATTCATTGATTATAGGACACCTAAGCATAAGGACATTTATAATGTGAATCTTAATGGAATTAGGATGAATAATAACTTGTCATGTCTATATGCTAAGGCTTCAGTTGATAAGAGTAATCTTTAGCACAGGAGATTAGGGCACATTAATTTTAAAAATATAAATAGACTTGTGAGACATGGTTTGGTTGATGGTTTGCCTGAAAAGGCTTTCCACGATGACCACTCTTGTGTTGCATGCCTTAAAGGCAAACAGCACAAGGTCTCATTTAAGTGTAAACAGGTGCACTCTAGTTCTAAACCACTTCACTTGCTGCATATGGACCTGTCTGGTCCAACTAATATAGAAAGCTTGAATGTTAAATCTTACTGTTTTGTCATCACTGATGATTTTTCTAGGTTTACTTGGACTTTCTTTTTAGCTTTGAAAAGTGACACTACTGATACTTTAATTAACTTTATTACCTAAATAGAAAAGAAGTCTGGTAATGAGGTTAAAATGCTTAGAAGTGATAATGGTGGTGAGTTTAGAAATAAGCTGTTGGATGATTTTTGTGCCAAGAAAGGGATTACTAGATAGTTTAGTGTAGCCAGAACCCCACAGCAAAATAGGGTTGCTAAGAGAAAGAATAGAACCCTCATAGAAGCAGCCAGGACTATGTTGGCTGATGCTCACTTTCCCATTGCTTTTTGGGCTGAGGCTGTGAATACAACTTGTTATGTTCAGAATAGAGCATTAGTCAACAAGATTCATAACAAAACACCTTATGAGTTACTTTGGGGAAGGAAACCTAATATTGGTTTTCTTAAACCTTTTGGTTGTCATGTAGTTGTGTTGGATACTAGTGATGCCTTAGGTAAATTTAGTGCTAAAGGTGATGAAGGCTACTTCATGGGTTATTCAGTGCAGATTAGAGGATATAGGGTTTACATTAAGAAGGAAAAACGTATACTTGAAAAAGTACATGTTAGGTTTTTAGAAAGTAAACCCAGTGATCCTGAAAGTGGTCCAAATTGGTTATTTGACTTGGAACCTCTATCTAGGACTTTGAATTATATGCCTGTTACTAATCCAAACATTGTGAAGGTGACTTCAAATGTTGTGGAAGAACCAGTTGTTGATGTTTCAGGTATACAGATTAATGAAGAGGTTAGATCCCAAGCAGACAAATCATCACCCATACTTGAGTATGTCACTATTCCCATATGGACAGATGCATTTGCTGCTCATGCTGCTGGAAAGGAAAATGGTGGTCCCCAAGTATCACCAGTTGACAACATGCATGATCTTTCAGGCGCTGACAAAGGCAGATCTGGCGCTGACAAGACAACTTCAGACGTTGATGGCTCAAACGTTGACAACCATGATCCAGGTGTTGACAGCTCTATTGACCATATTTTCTCTTCCAATTTTGAACAAGGTGAACCTTCAAACAGAAATGGAGAGGTTCATTCAGATATTGAGGGAAGAGAGTCTGAAGAAGATATTGGTAACATGGAAGATGAGATTGAAGACAACACACTTTTTGAGGGAGGAGTGTTTACTTCTACAATCAAAAATCACCCTTCTTCTCTAATTATTGGTGATGTGATGTCTCCTGTTCAAACTAGAAGATCTCATCAGAATCTTGGAGGATTTATTGCTAATATTCACAAGAAGGTTGATACCACTCTTGTTCAAGCATGTTTGTTTGCCTATTTTCTGTCACAACAGGAACCCAAGAAGATTTTTGATGCTCTCAAAGAACCAAGTTGGGTGGAAGCAATGCAAGATGAGCTTCACCAATTTGCTATCCAGGATGTTTGGGAGTTGGTTGATTGTCCCAGACATGTCAGACCTATTGTGACAAGATGGGTTCTTAGAAACAAAAAGGATGAAAGAGGCATTGTGGTCAGAAACAAGGCACGTTTAGTGGCTCAAGGATATACACAAGAGGAAGGGATAGACTGTGAGGAGGTCTTTGCACCAGTTGCAAGGATTGAGGCTATAAGGATATTTCTAGCCTATGCTTCCTGCATGGGCTTTACTGTCTATCAAATGGATGTGAAGAGTGCTTTTCTTTATGGCATAATTATAGAGGAGGTTTATGTAATGCAGCCTCCTGGTTTTGAAGATTCAGAGCATCCAGACAACGTATATAGAGTCAAGAAAGCTATGTATGGACTTCATCAAGCCCCAAGAGCATGGTATGGAACATTGTCCACCTATCTGGTGGAAAATGGATTCAAAAGGGGCACCATAGACCATACCTTATTTACAAAGAAGACTGGTAAGGATTTCTTACTTGTCTAGGTTTATGTGGATGATATCATCTTTGGCTCTTCAAGCCCAAAGATGAGTGAAGACTTTTCCAAGCTTATGACATACAAGTTCAAGATGAGTGCAATTGGGGAGATGAACTTCTTTCTAGGGTCACAAGTTCAGCAGAAAGAGGATGGTATCTTCATCTCTCAAGATAAATATGTAGCAGAAATCTTGAAGAAGTTTGGCTTTTCTCCATATGAGAAAAGGGCTAGTACTCCTATGGATAGAGAACACCCTTGGGGAAAAGTTAGAGATGGAAAAGATGTGGATGTCAGGCACTATAGATTAATGATTGGTTCATTGATGTATCTCACAGCTTCAAGAACTGACATTATGTTTGTTGTGTGTGCATGTGCACGCCATCAAGTGACTCCCAAAGAGTGTCATCTTCATCTTGTCAAGAGAATTTTTAGATACCTTAGATGTTATCCAGACCTGGGATTTTGGTATCCAAAAGATTCACCATTGGAGCTTATTGCATATTCAGACAGTGATTATGGTGGTGACAAGTTTGATAGAAAATCCACAACTGGTGGATGTCAGTTTCTTGGGAGCAGATTGATCTCTTGGTAATGCAAGAAACAAACAGTGGTGGCCAATTCTACATCTGAAGCAAAATATTTAGCAGCAGCTGCTTGTTGTGGACAAGTCTTATGGATTCAGAACCAGCTGTTGGATTATGGGTATAATTTCATGCATACCAAGATTTTTGTAGACAATAACAGCACTTTATGCATTATTAAAAATCCTGTACATCACTCTAAAACAAAACACATAGAAATTAGACATCATTTTATAAGAGACTGTTTTGAAAAGGGTTTAATACAACAAGATAGGGTTGACACAGAAGAAAATGTGTCTGATTTATTAACTAAACCTTTTGATACTAGAAGATTTCAATACTTGGTAACAAGTATTGGAATGATCAATCTCACTTAATATGTGTTTTGGGGTCCTAGTGGAAAAGTATGTACAAGATATGCATTGTTATTGGTCTTTTTGAGAAGTTAGATTTTCCACTTTATTTGTCTAACGCTGACAAAGGTTATCTTAACGCTGATAAGTGTTATCGTGACGTTGTCAGCAACATGTTAGTTTTGTGGTTTTTGATCTAAGTGTACAGGCATTGTTAGCATTGTACCATTGGATACAGAGTTTCTTATGGATCCTTGGAAAATCATTGGAGCATGTTTCAATTTATGGATGATGGTTGGAATATTTATATTCCTATCTTGACATAAATTTTTATTTACATGCATATTATTTGGCAACTTATGCATCACAATTTAAAGGGAGGTTTTAGGAACCTTTAGGAATTTTTGGGTATTCTTATAATAATCTTATCACAATTCTAGATTGTGTCCACTGGTGAGTATGAGTTAGTCTTCTATCTCATGAGGCACTGTAGCATGCAAAGTTGATATACTATGCATGTTGCCAAGACCTTTTTGGCCTAGAATTGGATGTGGTCTGTTGGGAGACTTGGGTATGCTTTATATTGGGTTTACCTGGGAGTTACAAGGGATTTTATGAGATAACTTAACTGTTAAGAATTTTGGTTAGCAAGGGAAACTAGAGGACTGTTATGTCTATCTTGCATAAGCAAGTGTGCATAATTGGACAGTGCTTGCCGCCCTATAGTAATTTTCAGTTTATAGGTTATCTTCACTAGGATAAATTACTTTGTTAAGGTCCTTTTTCATTTTTATTACTTTTATTTTTGGACGCTGACAGATATATTTTCAAGCGTTGTTGTGACCAATTTAGACGTTGACATGGCTCTTGCAAGCGTTGACAAGAATATAGCCATTGGGCGTTGATGGGTTATTTTTGACCGTTGACACTCATTGGGTCCTACCTAGTTGTTATTTTTGACGAAAATTGCGGCCGTAATTTTGGGAGTAGATAACTTTTAATAAATGCACAAGATAACTTATTTTCTTTTCAATATTTTCATCATTATATTTTGAAAATACTCGCCTTATTTTTGACCAATCAGATGTGCCTATCACTCCTATATATTTGGCTCCTACTTTTTAAACAGGGTACTCTTATATTCTTGTCTAACAACTTTTCTCCTATAATTCATCTGTTATCATCTTTCACAAACAGCTTTCTACATCTATGACGCCTAAGTTTAAACCAAGTGACTTGGTATTGGGATTCAGAAGTCAGCACAATATGATTGCTTATTTGGAGGCTAATGATGCTCTGTTTCACAATACACTCAGATGGTGGCGTATTTGTATACATCTCCATTTTGGTATGCACTTTCTCATGCTCCTCTCATCCCTGTCACTCATATTAAACAGTTTTGGAACTGTAAAACCCGCATGCTTTTACCATGAATAGTACCCTTAAGACACGTACTAGATTAAAACTTTCCTTTTATAGTATGTTTATGTTCACGTATAAGAATTTTAAGTATTACGTACGTCTTAGAACATGATAAGTATTTATTACGTATGAACACACGATAATTATTCAAACAATAATTAATCACGAACATGCGATCATGAAATCATGAACGTAAATTAATCACGAGCTAATAGTAATTACGTATATAAATTTATTACGAACACGAATAAATATATTAAGTCACGCTTAATAATTAACTAGAACACATAAAACACGAACACAATAAAACACGAACGCACACTAAAATAATTAGACTCGGAAAAGGTACGGGTTACCCTAAGTGGGGCCCCCTACCCGCGGCTACACCAAGACAATGGGCCAAGCCCATTTAAATTTTACTAACAAGGGGGTTAAGGGGTAAAACATGTTTCACTTTTCACATTACATGAAAAATAACAAAAACCCTAATCTTGTTCTTCTTGCTCCTCTTGGCCGCCGGTTATATATCATCAAAAGGGGGTGTTCGGTTGATTTTTGATCTTAAATTTTGTGCAAGAATTCGTGTGTGTTCATCCTCGTTTGATCCACGCATTCGGTATAACCTTTTTAATCCTTTTCTTTTATGTGTTGGGAATAAATTAAGGCCAGATCACTTGAGCACTGACAAGAACAAATCAAGCGTTGACAGGAAAAAAGCAAGCGCTGACAGCTCAAGCGTTGACAAGTTAAAGTCAAGCGTTGACACATTGAAGATAAGCACTGATGGAAGATATAAGCTACACGTTTATTATATTCTAGAATACTTCTAGTAAGGATAGAAACGACAATGTATTTTCTATGTTTATCTTTACCTAGAATAGTTGATACGTAGCTTATTGTACAAGGCTTCTTAATCTATAAAAGAAGGCCTTTAGGTTAATGTTCATTATTAAGTTTTATATAAGTTTTCATTCGTAAACATCTTTCATTGTAAGCAAGTTCGACATTCATAATCAAAGTGAAAGTTTTGTTTACATCTTGTGTTCTTGTTTAAGTGTTAAATTCCGCGTAACACTTAGATTCACAAAGCATATAACAAAGGTTTCTCTACGTGTTATACTTGATCTAATCTCGTATATACAAAGCTAATCGATCTAAGTTTGCGATCAACATTATGTTTTGATTAATAAATTACATAAGATCATGATGTTTTTAAAAAGCTAATTAAAAACATTTATTAAACATGTCTATGATTATGGGGTAAATCAAAATAAAGGTTTTTAGGGGTGTTTGTTCTAGCCGACGCCTAAACTGAACCCCCAAGGGGTCTCGGCTTGGCTTATGAACCACCACCGAGACCTCATGGTCTCGGTTTGGTGGTGTGGGTCCCACGGCAGCAGCAAACAAAGGGAAACCCCGAAGTGGTTCGGGGTATGGTGTTGATTACGGGTCCGGTTCATGGTTTCTAGTCACGGTCCAATTCATGGTTTATGTTAAGGTTTATGATTTTAATAGTTATGTTAAAAAGTAAATTAATAAAACATGACATAATTAATTTAATAAACACGACTTAGGTTATAATTTAATTATTAGATCATGAACTTTAACCTAAGTAGTTATATTTTCTAGACTTTATAATTAATTAATTATTAAAAACCATGACTATAATTAATTAATTAACATGACTTAGGTTATATTATTAATAATTAATAATACATGTTTTAACCTAAGTATTTTACTTTATTTAATTAAAAACATGATATATTTAATTAATACTTTTAACCTATAGTTTAACTAATTTACATGTAATAACTAATAAACTATACCTTATATCTATATGACTTAGAATAATAATCAGAAAACACTTAAGCTTATATAATTAGCTTATTTAACCAGCTTATATCTAATTATGGAAACTTTCTATTTTTAGAAACTTATTTAATTAAGGCAACTAATCTATTTATGGAAACTTTCTATTTTTAGAAACTTATTTAATTAAGGCAGCTAATCTATTTATGGAAACTTTCTATATTTAGAAACTTATCTATTTTAAGCAGTAATTCTAATTTTGGAAACTTTCTATTTTTGGAAACTTTCTATTTTTGGAAACTTTCTATTTTTGTAAACTTTCTGTTTTTGGAAACTTTCTATTTTTGGTAACTTTCTTTTTTTATGGAAACTTTCTATTTTAGGAAACCTGCTATTTTTAGAAAGTTACTTATTATTACACAGTAAGCATAATAATACATGAAATACAAGTAATACTTAATCAGAATAGACAGAATATAAGATAAACATAGTTTAAAGCTTAAAACAGTAAACCATGACATGAACGTATAAAATAAGCTAAGACATGACATAAAACCAGTTACGTATTTAGTAAGCAGATACTTATACACGTATGTATTTATGTAGCATTAGTGATACCGAAGTAGGACTCTCTTCCGTTAGTCTTCTTCATTCACTGGACATAAGGTACGGATTCCCGTCCTTTCAGAATGGACATTCTTTCCTTATTACGATTTCCCGTATGCAGCCAAAGGTTTTCCCGTAGTATAAGTTTATATGTTTGATTGCTTATGTTTAATTTAAAATACCTATAGCCATATATATGCATGACCAGTTTCACCTAGTTATGGAGGTACCATAACCATAACACTAGAGGCACTGGTGTTATGACTTCCCCATGGCGGAGTGATTGCTCGTGGCGTCCCTTCAGCTTTTGGCCATATTATTATATTTATCATGTGGGGCGTATGGGTGCATCCTAGTTACATGTTTTCAGCAGATTACTCAGTGTAAATGTGGTGTGTGCATTGCATCCTTCACAAGGAGCTGATCCCTCCTACCCAAAACCAGTATATTAAATTAGAGGCAGCCCCTCTAATTTGCATGATGAGGTCACCCCTCCAATTATTCATGCACGGTGAATTTTCATGACCTATATTGGCTAATGGTAGAATATGTTAAACAGTTTTTATAAGATAAACATAAGGCTTTTCAAACTATTAAACCAGTTTTACTAAGACTTAACCGAGTTATTCGGGACTTAGTTTCTTCCGTTGTTACATGCTTTTATGCTTATATTATTCATGCTTTATTGTACATCCGTGCACTGAGCGTATTGCTCAGCCGTTTTCCTTTTCATGTTCCCAAAACGGCAGGTACTCAGGGACGCTCGTAGACTTTAAGCGTACGTGCATATGGACTGGAAGCTTTCTAGCCTTTCTTTACTTTATGCATTATCTTTACTTTGATACTCTTTCCATGGACATTGTTTAGTCCTTTCATTTACAATACTTATGTTTGTGTGTGATGAGCTTTACTTTTGGACTATCGATGTTTGATTCCGGTATTTCCTTTTATGGTCATGTAATGTTTTAGACATTTATCCTTGTATGCTTTGATGACACGCCATAATTACGCATGACATTCCATTATCAAAATGGGGTGTTACAATTATGGTATCAGAGCCAAGGCTTTGACCTGTAGGCTCTCAAAATATGACCTGTGATTAGTGGGTAGTCACTATGGTCTTCCTAGAAATGACAGTCGTTTTTCATGCATTCATCATTTTTACACATACATATATATGTCACTGTCGCAGGTTTATGACTAAGTAATGGTTGGTACAGGACTGGCCCTATTTAGTCGCATGTGTTTTATCGAAACTTTTAAATTTGGGACCGACCCATAGGCGTCCCCTCGCCATGTCTTTTATTTTGGGTGAACTGACCATAGGTTTTCACTCTCGAGCATACAAAAGTTTTCATAAAACTGCATCATGCATTCATACACAAATTTTCTTGCATAAAATTTTTCTCTTGATTTATTGGTATAAAATTTTTTCAGGTATATATATATTTTATGTTTTGATCTGTTTAATCATATGTTTTATGTTATACTGTTAGATGGTTCTCACACGCGAGCAGGAACAACTCAATGCAGCAATCCAAGCTGCAATGCCAGCTTTGCTTCCTCAACTGAGGAATGACATCAGGGCTGAGGTTCAAGCTGCCAACAATCAGCAGCATAACCAAGCACCTCCTCCTCCACCTCCAGTGACAGTGGCAATATGGCTGGAGAGATTCAACAAGCTCAGTCCTCGAGCTTTCGAGAAAACAGATAGCCCCAGTGAAGCTAAAAGCTGGTTGGCTCACATCGAGAAGATCTTCAATGCTATGGGTTGTGACCCGTGTTCAAGGCGAGGTTGGCATGCTACCGGTTCGAAGGCGATGTGTTAAATTGGTGGTTAGCATTGAAGCCGTCTGAGGGAGGTGACGATTGGGTGGCTGGTTTGACTTGGGCCCAGTTCAGAGATAGGGTGATGGAGCAGTTCTTTCCAAAGGCTGAGCAAAACAAGCTCAAGAGGGAGTACCATGGGATCCGACAGAGAGCTGGGTGGGCTCTTCGCACATCGGTCGCAAACAATTTGGTGTGTGATACGTTCAACATTGTAGCACAAGTGGCCTATGCGGCACGTAAGCTGGAGATGCTGCATGAGAGAGATGAGTTCGGGGAAGCTGAGAAACCCAACAAGAGTTAAACATTCGTATTCAAGCGGTGACCAATCCGTATTCCTCTATATATGTCAATTATTCATCTCTTTAAATTGTATCTTCCAGGCAGAAAACTGGGGACCGGTCTCAGTCGGCTACTCAGCAGCAGCCTCATCAACCCAAGGGAAACGGTCAGACTAACGACCGTTCTTCTATGGATAGGCGTGGCGGTAATGATAATTACCGTAACAACGCTGGACACTCCAACGGCAGCAAGTCCTAATACTTACGCAATTTCTTATGATTTCATGTTATAACTCATATTCTGACACTCTAGCAAATATTCTACCAGGAACCATGGAAACGGTAGGGACCAGAACCAGAGAGGTTCACAGCCTAGCCGTCCAGCTATCACTGGTCCTCAGCCAGCCAGAGCACCTGCTGGAGGATATACTCATCCTCTTTGCTCTACTTGCCACCGTAGGCACCCAGGGCCATGTCGTCGTAACACTGACGCATGCTTCAAGTGTGGTCTTCCTGGCCATATCATGAAGGACTACCGTAAGGGCGAGATGGAGGGCACATCGGGACATGCTGATACGAAGCCGCCTCCTACCACTGGACGTGTCTACAGGACATCTCGAGATCAGGCCAACAAGTCTACAGGTACCATCACTAGAATCTTGTATATGTATGGTCAAACTGCGTGTGTGCTATTTGATACAGGTGCTACTCACTCGGTCATTTCTACTGCTTATGCCAAGAACATTAGGATGCTTCCCATGCCACTAGATAATAGACTTACTATTTCCACGCCTTTGAGGGACTCTGTGTTAATCACCCATGTATACAAGAGTCTTCCTCTAGAATTTGACGATAAGGTTCATCTTGTTAACGCACTTCTGCTGGACATGAATGACTTTGACATGATTTTGGGCATGGATTGGTTATCCAAGCATCATGCTACCATAGACTGCCATTCATATCGAGTTATCTTCGGTGATGTTAATGCACCAGATTACATTCACAACGGGTTCGTAACAGAAAGGTTTGTACAAATCATATCTACCCTGCAAGCACGTGCACTACTGTCACACGGTTGCGAGGGTTATCCAGCTACGGTTCACGACATGGATCCTGAATCTCCATCAATTCAGGATCAGCCAATAGTGTCGAAATTCCAAGATGTATTTCCAGAAGAACTTTCGGGCATACCACCTGTACGAGAAGTGGAATTCAATATCGAGCTTATTCCAGGAGCTGAACCGATATCCAAAGCTCCTTATCGCATGGCTCCCATAGAGTTAAAGGAGCTGAAGGATCAACTGCAAGAACTTCTAGAACGAGGTTTCATTCGACCGAGCGCATCTCCATGGGGCGCACCGGTCTTATTTGTTAAGAAGAAGGACGGCAGTATGCGTCTTTGCATAGACTATCGCGAGCTCAACAAGATTACTATCCGGAATAGGTATCCACTACCACGAATAGACGATCTGTTTGACCAACTTCAAGGGGCCAAACACTTCTCCAAGATTGATGTTAGGTCAGGCTATCATCAGCTATGGGTTAAGGAGCAGGACATCGCCAAGACTACTTTTCGTACCCGCTATGGCCACTACGAATTTGTAGTCATGCCATTTGGCCTGACCAATGCTCCAGCAGTGTTCATGGATTTGATGAACAGAGTTTTCCATGAATTTCTGGAAATGTTCGTCATTGTCTTCATCGATGACATCCTGATTTTCTCAAAGTCCAAGGAGGAACACGAAGACCATCTTCGTACAGTACTACAGATTCTTCGCCAGAAGCAGCTGTATGCTAAATTCTCCAAATGTGAGTTCTGGTTAGACAAGGTGGCATTCTTAGGACACGTTGTATCAGCAGAAGGAATCACTATGGATCCAACGAAGGTTGAGGCTATTACTAAGTGGCCTAGGCCGACATCAGCGAGTGAAATCCGTAGTTTCTTAGGCTTAGATGGCTATTACCGTAGGTTCGTGGAGAACTTTTCCCGCTTAGCACTACCATTGAACAAACTGATGCGGAAAGGGGAGAAGTTCGTCTGGACTGAAGAACGAGAGAAGAGCTTTGAAGACCTGAAGCAGAAGCTAGTATCTGCACCTATTCTTACTCTCCCATCTGGTACGGGTGGATTTCAAATCTACAGTGATGCATCGGGGAAGGGACTTGGCTGTGTTCTCATGCAACATGGGAAAGTGATCGCGTACGCTTCATGACAGCTTAAGCCTTATGAAGAAAATTACCCTACGCATGACTTGGAACTTGTTGCAGTCGTGTTTACATTGAAGATATGGAGGCACTACTTATATGGAGAATCATGTGACATTTTCACAGACCACAAGAGCTTGAAGTATATCTTCACTCAGCGTGAAATGAACATGAGGCAGAGGAGATGGTTAGAGCTGTTGAAGGATTATGACATTAATCTGCAGTATCATCCCGGAAAAGCGAATGTAGTAGTAGATGCACTTAGCAGGAAGTCCGGAATGATCAACGGCATTAAAATTGCGGAGGAAATCATAAGAGACTTGGAGAAACTAGACATCGAGATCATGGTACGTGGATAACACGGTTACTGGGCTAATCTTAGAATAGAACCTGAGTTACTCTCTAAGATCAAGGAAGCTCAGAAAGATGATGGAGAAATCTGGGCGATAGTTCAGAATTTGGAGAAACAGACGGAATTCAGAGTAGATGCAGATGGTATCGTATGACAGGGCACGAGACTTTGTGTTCCTGATGATCAAGAACTCCGGGAAGCCTTGTTAGCTGAAACTCATAGCTCGCCATTCTCTATACATCTTGGTTCGACTAAGATGTACCATGACATCAAGCAGTACTTTTGGTGGAGTGGTATGAAACAGGATATGGCCACTTACGTCTCCAAATGTCTTACCTGCGAGCAGGTTAAGATCGAGCATCAGCGATCTGACGGTCTCCTTCAACCGTTAGATATCCCAGAGTGGAAGTGGGACAAAATCACCATGGATTTTGTTACTGGTCTTCCGCGTACCAAGAGGAAGCACGATGCAATTTGGGTTATCGTAGATCGACTTACCAAATCAGCTCATTTCTTACCGATCTGCAAGGAAGATTCGGTAAGTAAACTCGCCGATACGTATAGAAGAGAGATCATGAGACTCCACGGTGCTCCATCTAGCATCGTCTCAGACAGAGATCCTCGTTTCACTTTGCGATTTTGGAAGAGTCTGCAGAAAGCTTGGGGTACACAAATTAAGCTTAGCACGACTTTTCATCCTCAAACAGACGGGTAGTTGGAGCAAACGATTCAGACATTGGGGACATGTTGAGGTCATGTGCGTTGGAATGGACGGGTGATTGGGACGATTATATCTGTTTGGTGGAGTTTGCATACAACAACAGTTGGCACGCAAGTATCAAGTGTGCTCCTTTCGAGATGTTGTATGGCAGAAAGTGTCGCGCCCCAATCTGCTGGGATCAGGTTGGCGAGCTAACACTTGAAGGACCAGTAATCATAGAGATGACCAATGAAAGGGTCGCAGTAGCTAAGCAGAAACTTCAGGAAGCACGGTCACGTCAGAAGAGTTACGCCGATAAGCATCGTAGGGACATACATTTTAACATAGGAGATCACGTCTTTCTTAAGGTTTTGCCGGCACGTGGTGTTAGACGCTTCGGGATTAAAGGGAAGCTCAGTCCTCGTTTCATCGGACCGTTCGATATCATTCAACGAGTCGGTGAAGTATCTTACCGGTTAGAGTTACCTCCGCAGCTTTCGCATGTACACAATGTGTTTCATGTGTCCTTACTCAGAGGGTACCAGTATCATCCCCTTCACATGGTTCAGTATCCACTGGAACAGTTACGTGAAGATCTCACTTTCATCGAAGAACCCGAACGAGTTCTTGTCAGACAAGAGCGAGTCATGAGAAGGAAGACGATTCCATTCGTCAAAATCCTTTGGAGGGATCATACCGAGCGGGAAGCCACTTGGGAAACAGAGGAGTCTATCCGGGCTTCTTACCCTCATTTCATATTTTGAATTCGGGTATGTTCTTCTTTTCCAGTTTACTTAATCTATAATTCGGGGACGAATTATTCTTTTTAGGGGGGAAGAGTTGTAAAACCCGCATGCTTTTACCATGAATAGTACCCTTAAGATCGTACGTACTAGATTAAAACTTTCCTTTTATAGTATGTTTACGTTCACGTATAGGAATTTTAAGTATTACGTACGTGTTAGAACACGATAAGTATTTATTACGTATGAACACACGATAATTATTCAAACAATAATTAATCACGAACATGCGATCATGAAATCATGAACGTAAATTAATCACGAGCTAATAGTAATTACGTATATATATTTACTACGAACACGAATAAATATATTAAGTCACGGTTAATAATAAACTAGAACACATAAAACACGAACACGATAAAACACGAACGCACACTAAAATAATTAGACTCGGAAAAGGTACGGGTTACCCCAAGTGGGGCCCCCTACCCGCGGCTACACCAAGACAATGGGCCAAGCCCATTTAAATTTTACTAACAAGGGGGTTAAGGGGTAAAACATGTTTCACTTTTCACATTACGGGAAAAATAACAAAAACCCTAATCTTGTTCTTCTTGCTCCTCTTGGCCGCCGGTTATATATCATCAAAAGGGGGTGTTCAGTTGATTTTCGATCTTGAATTTTGTGCAAGCATTCGTGTGTGTTCATCCTCGTTTGATAAACGCATTCGGTGTAACCTTTTTAATCCTTTTCTTTTATGTTTTGATTTAATAAATTACATAAGATCATGATGTTTTTAAAAAGTTAATTAAAAACATTTATTAAACATGTCTATGATTATGGGGTAAATCAAAATAAAGGTTTTTAGGGGTGTTTGTTCTAGCCGACGCCTAAACCGAACCCCCAATGGGTCTCGGCTTGGCTTATGAACCACCACCGAGACCTCATGGTCTCGGTTTGGTGGTGTGGGTCCCACGGCAACAGCAAACAAAGGGAAACCCCGAAGTGGTTTGGGGTATGGTGTTGATTACGGGTCCGGTTCATGGTTTCTAGTCACGGTCCGATTCATGGTTTATGTTAAGGTTTATGATTTTAATAGTTATGTTAAAAATTAAATTAATAAAACATGACATTATTAATTTAATAAACATGACTTAGGTTATAATTTAATTATTAGATCATGAATTTTAACCTAAGTAGTTATATTTTCTAGACTTTATAATTAATTAATTATTAAAAACCATGACTATAATTAATTAATTAACACAACTTAGGTTATATTATTAATAATTAATAATACATGTTTTAACCTAAGTATTTAACTTTATTTAACTAAAAACATGATATATTTAATTAAATATTTTTAACCTATAGTTTAATTAATTTACATGTAATAATTAATAAACTATACCTTATATCTATATGACTTAGAATAATAATCAGAAAACACTTAAGCTTATATAATTAGCTTATTTAACCAGCTTATATCTAATTATGGAAACTTTCTATTTTAAGAAACTTTATTAATTAAGGCAGCTAATCTATTTATGGAAACTTTCTATTTTTAGAAACTTATTTAATTAAGGCAGCTAATCTATTTATGGAAACTTTCTATTTTTAGAAACTTATCTATTTTAAGCAGTAATTCTATTTTTGGAAACTTTCTATTTTGGAAACTTTCTATTTTTGAAAACTTTCTTTTTTTGGAAACTTTCTATTTTTGGAAACTTTCTATTTTTCGTAACTTTCTATTTTTGGAAACTTTCTATTTTAGGAAACCTGCTATTTTTAGAAAGTTACTTATTATTACACAGTAAGCATAATAATACATGAAATACAAGTAATACTTAATCAGAATAGACAGAATATAAGATAAACACAGTTTAAAGCTTAAAACAGTAAAACATGACATGAACGTATAAAATAAGCTAAGACATGACATAAAACTAGTTACTTATTTAGTAAGCAGATACTTATACACTTATGTATTTATGTATCGTTAGTGATACCGAAGTAGGACTCTCTTCCGTTAGTCTTCTTCGTTCACTGGACATAAGGTACGGATTCCCGTCCTTTCAGAATGGACATTCTTTCCTTATTAGGATTTCCCGTATGCAGCCAACTGTTTTCCCGTAGTATAAGTTTATATGTGTGATTGCTTATGTTTAATTTAAAATACCTATAGCCATATACATGCATGACCAGTTTCACCTTGTTATGGAGGTACCATAACCATAACACTAGAGGCACTGGTGTTATGACTTCCCCACGGCGGAGTGATTGCTCGTGGCGTCCCTTCAGCTTTTGGCCATATTATTATATTTATCATGTGGGGCGTATGGGTGTATCCTAGTTACATTTATCAGCAGATTACTCATTGTAAATGTGGTGTGTGCCTTGCATCCTTCACAAGGAGCTGATCCCTCCTACCCAAAACCAGTATATTAAATTAGAGGCAGCCCCTCTAATTTGCATGATGAGGTCACCCCTCCAATTATTCATGCACGGTGGATTTTCATGACCTATATTGGCTAATGGTAGAATATGTTAAACAGTTTTTATAAGATAAACATAAGGATTTTCAAACAATAAAACCAGTTTTACTAAGACTTAACCGGGTTATTCGGGACTTAGTTTCTTCCGCTGTTACATGCTTTTATGCTTATATTATTCATGCTTTATTGTACATCCGTGCACTGAGCCTATTGCTCAGCCGTTTTACTTTTCATGTTCCTAAAACGGAAGGTACTCAGGGACGCTCGTAGACTTTAAGCGTACGTGCATATGGACTGGAAGCTTTCTAGCCTTTCTTTACTTTATGCATTATCTTTACTTTGATACTCTTTCCATGGACATTATTTAGTCCTTTCATTTACAGTACTTATGTTTGTGTGTGGTGAGCTTTACTTTTGGACTACCGATGTTTGATTCTGGTATTTCCTTTTATGGTCATGTAATGTTTTAGACATTTATCCTTGTATGCTTTGATGACACGCCATAATTACGCGTGACATTTCATTATCAAAATGGGGTGTTACAAGAACACTGTTAGTTCCTCAATGCTTAATAATGTGACTACATTAACAGCTATTGTTCATGGGCGTACTTGGGTGGTTACTGAAGCCTTGGTTCGCCAGGCTTTGCATCTTAATGATGCAGATGGTATAACCACTCTCCCCATTAATGAGATAGAACAAGGACTTCAGGCTTTGGGGTATCCTTTCCCTGAAGAGGGTACTTTAAATAAATATCATAAACAAGAATTCCCCCCAGCTTGGAAGTACTTAATACATGTCATCCTTCAATGTTTGAGTCCCAAATGTACTACACATAATGAAATTAATAGATCAATTACTAGTGCAATTGTGTGCATTACAAATGGGTAAACGTATAATTTTTCTAAACGAATTTTTGATGGCATGTGTAAAAACAAGGGTAATAAGATGACTTTGGCTTATCCCAGATTTTTGCAAATGATTTTTGATGACCAAGGGTATTGCACAAGGGATCATGATGATTTTTATGACATCCCTATGCAAAGAAAGCTACTTTTAGTAAGATGAACTCACCCCCTCACAGAGACTTACCCCTCACCCAAGCTATGCTTGTTGTTATTGCAGCAGCACACCTCAACCTGACCCACAACCATAACTTGACCCAATACCAGATCCCTTACCTTCACCTCAACACATGGAACTTGACCAAGAATCCTTCAACGCTGACATGTTAAATGTTGGCGTTGACACTAGTAATCTAAACGTTGACACCTTTCCTTCACAGACCCAAACACCCCTTAACCTTCAAACTACCACCCAATCCACATCATCTTCTACACCCCCTGAATATAGGTTGATAAAACGCCCAAGGACTACTAGAGTGTTCTCCTCTGGTGGTCATAGCCATGTTGCAGAGAGAACCACCACCACAAGTGTGGTTGGTGCTATGGATGAGGCTGGGACTATTGGTACTCGCTTTGATGCAAGCCAAGCCAGTCCTAACATCTTTAAGACCTCATCCATGCCCCATGAGTCTACTTTGGGAGGTCAAATACCCATTTTAGAGGAGGGCAGATTAGAACCATACACAATGTTGGAATTGACGGCTGTCTACATTAGCTTGCAAAAGCAAAATGCAGATCTGGTAAAAACAGTCAGTACACAAGGCCTTGAACTCAAGCAATTGAGGGAGAGGATTGTTCTTTTGGAGGATGCTAACAATAGGCGTGGGATGGAGGATTCTTCCAAAGGGGAGGATGAGCAGATCTATGTGAGTGCAAAGGCTCACATGATGGAGAATCTTTGGGTGTTGCTGAAGCCCTTACTGAATTGAAGAAGCAACCAGGTTTTGATACATCTTTGGTTACTCCTAGAAACTTGAACTTGTCCTTTACAGCAATGATGGAGCAGTTCATAAGAGGCGCTGAGACGAGTAAGGTGAGCGTTGACAAACAGACTTTGGACGCTGACACACCCAGCGCTGACAAGAGTAAGTTGGGCACTGACACACAGAATTTGAGCGTTGACAGACCTACAAATATGGTTGGTGTATTCCAGTCATCAGCTATCATCAAGGAAGTGTCTTCACAAGTACCATCATCATCTTTACCTATCATTGATCCATTAGATAAGGGTAAAGGAATCATGGTAGAAACAGAAGTTCCAAAGGATGCAGCTCACGTAGAGTTTGATTCAAAGTTGGTTGCACAACTTGTGGAACAAGAAATGAAGAAGGTTGGTGAATCACCATTTATTGTTACTTCTGAGGAACAAGAAGGAAGTGATGAAGGGAGTTCAGATTCAAGTGTTATGATAATTGAACAACCAGAAAGACTTGAATATGGTGATTAGTTGGCAAGGGAGAAACTTAGAGAATTAAAGTTGCAGGTAGATTATGATATGCCAGAAGTTGCTCAGATGTACCATGCTTGGGAAGATAAGGTTATGGAGAATACAGATATGACCATTTCAGATCAAATATGGGGATTGGAGATTCTTCTAAGAGTTCAAAGAGACTGTAAGGTAATTCTGAAGCATAAGGCTAGCAATGTTTTCTCACTGCTGAAGAGAGATAGAAGGGAGCTTTATTACATGTTGCTTAGGTGTCATCAAACAGGATGGACATTTCAGAAATTACAAGGATTAACCTTTGAAGAATTGGAGTGTAGGGCTTATCCCATTTGGGCAATAGTGCTGGAAATGAATACTATCAGACTTCTCTCAGATGAAAGGAGAGAAGAACTTGTAGAAGAGACGGAGATTCAAAAGGCAATGATTGTTCCAAGGCCTTTGAAGAAGGGAGTTCCACTTGAGTTCCCTAAAGATATGGATAAATTCAATCCCAGTGAAGCTGTTATTAGAAGGAGCATTAAGCTCTCACCCATGGAAGCTTCAGATATGGTACAAGTGTTACCTCTTGATGCCAGAAACCCTATCATTAGCTATGAAGAAGATGCAAGTGGGTTTTGGATGATTGGCAGATATGAGAAAGAGGTACACACATTTACTACTCTTATGTCTCTCTTTGCAAGTATGGATAGGAAAGACTTGGCAGACCTTTGGAGGTTGTTAATGGCCAAGTATGAGACTGAAGCACCTACTTCAGTCAATGGAATAAAGCTTTGGTCAACATTCAAGAGAATGTGTGCACCAGAAGAAGAAGATCCTATTTAGAAGGATCTTGAGGATGATATCAGTGGACTTAAATGGTGTTTGTATTCAGCTGCTGGTGTGTATTATTTGAGTTCTACAAAGTTTGCTGAGTATCTTCTTGTAGATGCTGAGTATCCCATGTCCAAAGAAGTTTTGGAAAAGATGAAGACAACACAGCTGGAGATTGACTATTCAAGTGACGTGCCCAAAGATTTGATTTGGCATGTTTATTACCAATTTGATAAGATTTGTAAGAATCCTCCTAGTTCTTAGTTTTTATTTTGAAACTTGATTACTAGAGTAGATATCAAGTTTAGGGGAGGATTGTTGGGAATAAAATGTAGCCAGTACACTTGGACGCTGACAAGAAGAAAACAAGCGTTGATAAGAAGAAAACAAGCGTTGACAGATCAAGCGTTGACAGGAAGAAGTCAAGTGTTGATAGGATGAAGTCAAGCACTGATAGAAGATTTAGTCTACGCGTATTATGTTTCTAGTAAAGATATGATCAATAATGTATTTTCTATATTTATCTTTACCTATAATAGCTGATACGTAGACTCTTGTACAAGGCTTCTTAGTCTATAAAAAAAGACCTTTAGGTTTTGTTTCAATATAGGTTTTCATTCGTTTAAACACTTTCATTGTAAGCAAGTTTGTTCTAATCAATCAAAGTGAAAGTTTGGTTTACATTGTTTGTGTGTTCTTGTTTGAGTATTAATTCCGCATAATACTTAAATTGTTTTATACACAACAAAGTTTCTCTACGTGTTTAACTTGATTTAATCTCGTTTACACAAGCTAAATCGATCTAAGTTTGGGATCAACAGTAAACCCTTTTGATTGTGATATTTCCCTGAACCAAGTCTCCATATCCTAGGATCGGTGCAAATTGATCATTTCGGAATCGGACCGTACCCAGGAACTTCTCCACGAAGTTAATCAGAAGCCTGAGATTCCCCATCATGTGCTTCGTGCATCCGGAGTCCAGTATGAAGAAAATTATTTCCATCACCTGCAGAAGAATTAGATCACGATGGAGCATTTGCTAAATTGGATTCCATGTTAGTTGTGATTTCTGATTCATTAGTTTCCCTAGTTTCATCACTTAGAAGCACACTAACGCTCGTAGTCACATTTTTTGTCCTAACCTTAGGCATCCATTTATATCCTGGAGGACATTGATTAACAAACCACCATTTTAGAATTGCTAGCAGACTTATATAATTCCATAATTCTGCTTCTAGAGTTCTTAATGGTGGAGTCTGATGCAATACTTTTCTCAGGGGGGTTGCACCAGAATGGTTCACTTTGCGTTTGGGTTTTCTAGCACTAATAGGCATCGCAGTTTGCTTCTTATTCTAGTAGCTACGCTTTTGACATTATTTGAAACACACGTGGCATGATTGGCATTAGCACACTTTCCACATTTCACATAAACAAACTTAACATTCAAAGTATTCAAAGTCGAATCATTCAAATCGTCATTACTCGCGATTATAAACGTTTTATTCTTAGAAACATTGAAAATCCTAGGGTGGTCTTCTACTTCCTTCATCTTCCCTTGACTTTTGTTTTGGCAACCTTTTTCATTCATTCGAGTGCTCTTAAGCTGAGGCTGGCTAACACTAGCAGTGGGGACTACTCCTGTAGTAAAAGACACACGTTTATTAGTGTTTCTAGAAGTCTGAGGCGATTGACTTTCTTTGTTGTGTGTGGATTTAGTTGCCAATCTATGCATCCCTGGTTTAATCACATATGTGTTCTTAATGCTTTGTGATCGAATATATGTTTTGGGATTATTCTGTGGTAACCTATCCTTCCCATCCGTCTTGGGGGCAAACCCAGGTTTTGCAAATGCAGAATTAGAGAAAACAGATGGTTTTCCCAAGACAAAGGGTCTAGTCACTTTGTGCGCATTGGGTTGTCTTACAACAGGTTTCTTAACACTAGGTTCCACAATTTTCCCACCCATCTTAGCAACGAGTTTCTTTAACTCTGCTATCGCTATTTCCCTGTCTTGTAACTGAGCTTTCAACTTTTTTATTTCCAAACTCTTTTCATTTTTTTCTCGACATATTTGGGAAAGTTTTTCTTGCAATTTATTATCATGTGGAAAACTTCCTATGTCTTTTTGCAAAGCAAGTTCAAGAGAATGACAATGTTTTTGAAGGAAATCAGTTTTGTGTTGAAGTAACTCAAAATCCTTTTTATCGACATTTTCTTTACGTTTCGAAAGCTCAAGTTCAAGACGCTCACATTCTTTGATCTTATCAAGATATTTGCATGCAACATCAGAATATTCATCGATATCAGCACAAGATTGAAGAGTAACACACAAAATATCTTTGGAGAGACATTCTTCTAAGAGTAGATCATATTCGTTTGAAAAATCCGATTTG
Source organism: Glebionis coronaria (assembly GCA_025667525.1). Taxonomy (NCBI): domain Eukaryota; kingdom Viridiplantae; phylum Streptophyta; class Magnoliopsida; order Asterales; family Asteraceae; genus Glebionis; species Glebionis coronaria. The sequence goes on from JANFOE010000885.1 coordinate 134,687, forward strand.
TCATTTTGAAGTTCATCAATTTCTTTTTCAAGAGATTCAACATATTTCAAATCATCAAACATTTCAGACCGAATCAATTTTTCAAACTCAAGAACATGTTCTTTTATTATCTTCGTATTTGGTATTAAAAGTTCTTTCACAAGCACAGTTATGTCGTGAGGAATCTCTGTTTTCCACTTATCCTTTTGACGTTTTCCCAATCGCTTTCAACAATTGATTGAACATTATCAATATATTGTTTAAGAAAACCAAGTTTTTTTCTACTTTTGCTTTTAGAAGCATCAAGAGGCAAATAGTTAATATATTTAAAATCATTTGATTTCTTAGTGGAAAAAATTTTATTCCATTGAATTCGTCGTTGTTCGCATTCAAGAAATAATTCCTCACGAGACTTCTGTTTTTGTGGAGTGAAAAGACCATAAAGACTGTTTTCATAAACATAATTATATGGTGTCACAAAGTCGTTGTTGACCGGTGATCTACTACCCTCATCCCAAAGGGACGTCTCTTCACTATCGAGGCTAGCTACTGGGCAATCATGATCGGTCCATACGGACTCATCAAGATATAAGTGAGGGTTAGCAGCTTGACCTTGTTCGAGGTACTTGGGGCTTGCAAAACTAGGTTGACCCTTGAAAAACGACCGAGGTGCTATCATTCTAACGGATTGAATAGCGTCATGCGTTTTATAAATAACTTTTTTCAAAAAATCGACTTGTTCTTTGAGATCCTTTACGTTTTCAGTATCTTTGCCTTGTCTATTTTTGAAATCTTGTTTTAATTTTTCAACCTCTTGTTTCTTTTCGTCAAGAATTTTAGCAGAATCGGTGGTATTCATAGAAAGCCTCTGTTCAAGTTCATTAACTTTGGTTGTGGCAAGGTACGTTTTTTGACGTTCATCACTTAATAAAACATTAAATTGACATTTTTCTTTAGTTAACAAAGCAAGAGCTTCGTAGTATTTATTTTCAAAACCGTCCTTTTTAACGTTAATGACACGACTTTTGTATCCCTCAAGCTCTTTGGTCTTTTGAAGAAGCTCAGCCCTATAACTATCAATTGTCTCACTAGAATTTATAAGAGCGGCTTTGCTTTCTTCAAAGTTTTGAGTGAGCGCTGCGTTTGCCTTCTTTAATTGCTTTTGACTCTTTCTATTTTCATTGACATCTTTTTGTAAACTAGCAATTAAATTAGCAAGCGCGACACGCTCCTCGTCATCATACTCATTTGCATGTTGATAATCCTCAAACTCATTATTGCACATGTCTGATGAATCGGGTGTAGTATTGCTATCAACCGTTTCCATCATACACGTGTCAGTAATTGTTGTTGGTAGATCACTATGCTCATGTGTATCACCAAACACATTATATTCATCATCATGTTGTACCTTATCAATTGGATCGGTATTAAATATAGGACCATTGTTATCTTCAGTGACGTTAAGGACCTCATGAATCTTTGCCATGTATGAATAATGTGCCTCGAGTTCTTTTTCGGAGAGTTCATCATCTGTGTCGTCAAGCATTTCTCCTTCCTCAGCTGATAACTTGATCCCAGCTTCCATTTTCTTGCACAGTAGGATCTTTTCCTTATGATAACCATAATCTTTAACCCTCTTCGGCTGCCTGCACTCCCTAGAAAATGCCCATAACCTCGAAAATTAAAACACTGAATCCCACTTTGTTGCACAACTTGAGTACCAACAATTTCCCTATTTCCAACAACAGTAGCAACCCTATGATTATCATACTTTGCGAGTTGTCGATCATACTTTGGAGGACTCTCAGCACGCCTTCGTGTGTCATTCCTTGGAGGACTCTAAGCATAGTTGTTCCTTGTGTTTGAAGATTTTCTGAGGTTGTTGTTGGTGGGTTTGTAGATTTTACTGTATTGCTTCATAATGAAAGCCATTTGTTGCTTGAATTCCCTATTCTTTTGAGCTAGTTCTTCATTACTGTCTTCTTCGGATGATTGCTCAGGTGTGGGTGATGGTGATCTTGCAACTTCTTTGCCTTGGAATCTTGTTGGAGCATGTGACTTAGAGACAGTGGATGATCGTGGTGATGATGATTGAGTGGTGTAGGTCTTTGGAACACGAGAACGATAATCTGGGTAATGTTGAGTGGTAGACACCAAAGCAAGTGGATTTGAAACCTTTGTAGCACGTTCAACTCGAAGTTCATTTGCTTCATTTTGAAATTGTTTCAAAATGAGAAAGAGCGTGTGATATGAAACTTCATCTAACTTTTTTTGTTGTTTCACCAAGGTGACAAACCTTGTCCACTCTGGTTGAAGTTGCTGTAGAAATTAGACATTGACTTACATGGTGGAAACTTGCAAGTTGTTTCGGGTCATGTCATTCATCATTTTGTGGAATCAGGAATAATAAGAATCAATTGATTCCCCATCCTTTGATGTAAACTTGACAATGTCCCAAAACATCTTAGTTTTCATGTCTTGTTTGTTAAGTGATTCACCTTGTTGCAATCTTTTTAATAGCTGTCCACATTTCTTTAGCAGTAGAACATGCATCAACCGTGGAATAAATATCATCTACAATGCCACTGAGAATTAAGTAGTTTGCTTCCTTTTCTACATCAAACCAAGCACGGTTCTCTGGTGTGAGATCGTTTCTCTTTTCATCACATTCATATGCGATTTGTTCTTTAGTTGTGTCTGTGGCTGGTACTCCAGGAACTTGAATCCTTGAGAGTTTATAGGGTCCATCAAAAATACATTTCCTTAAAGAATCACCGTTAGGTTTTGTGTCAATATAACATAGAAAACGAGTTTGTCATTGATCATATCGACCCGACACAAGCATTGGTGGTCTCTCTTTGTTACCAGCCACCATTATGTTGTTGTTCGTCACACGATATTCTGCAGTAGAATCCATCTCAATATTCTCTGAAATGATGAAGTTAATATGGATCTTAAGTAGATGTTATAGTGATTTTTGTTGAAGAGAAAAAGTGTTGATATCCCTTAAAAATGTTCTTCAAAAACCAAAAAAATTCTCCAAGACCAAAAAACACAAAAAACACGTTTTTGAAAAAATCTTTAATCCATCAGATGACCCATCGGAATATCGATCAAAAAGCTATCGGAATGAAGTGTCGGAATGCTGTCGGAATGTGATATCGGAATGCTGTCGGAATGTACTATCGGAATGCTGTCGGAATGTTCTATCGGAATGCTGTCGGAATGTTCGTCGGAATAACCTATCGGAATACACAATCGGAATATCCTATCGGAATACACAATCGGAATATCCTATCGGAATACACAATCGGAATAACGGTCAGAATATTTAAACCCTTTTCCGATGGAATTCTATCGGAATGACTGTCGGAATAACCCTTTTCCGATGGAATTCTGTCGGAATGGTTGTACTTTCCCGAAACTTTAGGTAAAAAAGTGAAATTTTTTACAAGAAATCCGTGATTTTAACCAACCAAAAGAAACCAAATACCTACCACAACTATGTAGGAGATGTAAATCAAGATGTAGAGCACGGAAAGCACAAGAAAAACTTGAATGCGAGATGATTTTAGGAGTAAATCACACGAACCAAGTATAATATCAACAACGAATCACAAAACTACCCCATGGCGATTGATACCAATTGTTGTCCCATATATTATGATGAGTAAACAAGAAAGAAAGGTAGAAGATAGATGAATTCTAGAGAGAGAAAGTAGAGAAAGAAAAGAGAGAGAATGGTTGGAACTTTTGGAGGATTAGATTAGAGAGAGAAATTACAAATGACCAACACCCTTCCTAACATGCTAGGAAGGGTATATATAGTCCACCCACATGGGGGCTTGTATATGGACTATATTCTAATGGGCCGGGCTTTCCTTTTGGGCTTTGGTTACTTATGAATGAACTTTAGCCTAAAGTCAAGCCCGTATAACACGACTAATCTACTACCTATTACAACGTTCTAAAATATGATATATAATAAACATATGACCGAGCATTCTTGTTTGACTCAATATTTTGAGGCTAACAATTTCCAATCCACACAAGGATCAAACAATAGTTAACGGTTCATGAATTTAGGGTCTTTAGCAACTAGCTACTTGTTAGAAATACGTTTTTACGTATATTAGAAGTATCGGTCACTCCACAATATTACTTATGTTGTAATAGCTCGTAGTTAACAAATAGTTAATAGTTACTTATTTAGTTAAGTAAGAACCGGTCCATGGGCTTGCCATAGGCCGACCCAAGTCCACAAAAGGCTTGGAAGTATAAATACCCCTTTCCTCCTTGGAAAGGGGTTGGTTGTTGAACATTTCTTGTTTCCATTTGAATAAAATAACACATAGTTTTCTCTCACTTTCTCTCTCTAGTTTCTCTCTCTAGAAAACATCAACCCACTTCATAGATTCATAGGTTATCAAGATTCTACATTTGGTATCAAGAGCTATGGGGTGATTTAAGGTAATGATTTGTGTGGTTTTTTAGTTTTTGATTGTATTAGTGTTCTTTAAGAAGATCATCTTGATTCTTGGAGTTTTTGGTGTTTTTGTGATTGGGATTAGTAGATAAGTATTAGCTTTTACTTATTATTGTTGAAATAACAAAACTTTTTGGGTTATTTGGTAAAAATCTGGGTTTAATCTTCATATTTTGATCGACTGTTCATCACGAACAACCTACTGTTTTCCCAGACAAAGTTCCGAACCAAAAACTTCCGGACCAAAAAGTTCCGGATCAACAAAAGTTCCGAACGAAAAGTTCCGGATCAACAAAAGTTCCGAACCAAAAGTTCCGAACGAAAAGTTCCGGATCAAGGAAAAAGTTCCGGATCAAGGAAAGTTCCGGATCAAGGAGAAAGTTCCGGATCAAGGAAAGTTCCGGTTCAAGGGAAAGTTCCGGATCAAGGGAAAAGTTCCGGATCAAGGGAAAAGTTCCGGATCAAGGGAAAAGTTCCGGATCAAGGGAAAGTTCCGGATCAAGACTTCCGAACCAAAAGTTCCGAATCAAGGTATTTCCAAGCCAAAATCTTCCGAATCAAACTTCCGAATCAACAAAAAGTTCTAAATCAAGGGTCATTTTACTTGTTTTTTCGACGATTTTTTAGAGGATTTAATCTTGGTTTCTTACAACAAAAACTCAACACAATTCACAAGCTTTACTTCACTGCTCGATCAACCGATAATCTTTGTCTCTTTGAAGTTGACAAAATGAATCCGAATTCAGTAATGCCTCAGATGACATCCCTTACGGATATTTCCGTCATTACGGGAACGGATAATCGCCCTCCAATGCTCATCAAAGAAGTTTTTGAAGCATGGCAAGGCCGGATGATGTCTTACCTTAAGGGAAAACCGGTTTATGGGAGGCTTATGGTTAAGTCAATTTTAAATGGTCCACTTGACTATGGTACCATCGTGGTTAACAATTTGACTCGACCAAGAGAATTTGAAGAACTTACACCAGCTCAACAACTTGTTGCCGATGCAGACGAAAAAGCTCTTCAAACCATTCTCCAAGCTCTTCCCCATGACATCTATCGGATGGTAAGTCAGTATACGGTGGCAAAGGATTTATGGGAACATCTAAAGGTGTTGCTACAAGGTACGTCTCTCACCAAACAGGAAAGGGAATGTCAGTTGTATGATCTGTTTGATAGATTCACGTACAACCCAGGGGAAACGCTTCACGATTATTACTTCAGGTTCACCACTCTCATGAATGATCTGAATGTATACAATCTCGTGATTGTTCCATTCCAGGTTAACACCAAATTCTTGAATACTTTACCTCAAGCTGAATGGGGTGAGTATATTACCGACGTTAAGTTAACCAGGGATTTGCATAAGTGCAATTTGGATCAACTCTATGCTTTCCTTCAGCAGCATGAGAAACATGTGATCATGTACCGTTCGCCTCGAGGTATGTACCCTGATTCATTAGCTTTGATGGCGAATCAACCAAGCTTGTCTCACAACAACACTCCTTATATCTTGGGACATCAAGCCTATCATCCATCACCTTACATGACACCAACCTTCCCCCAATACTCGATTCTACCGCAACCACCCACCTCACATCAGCAACAATATCGGTTTAGTGCACCTTCATCACAATATGCTACACAACCTCACCCAGCAAGTATTGCACCTTATGCTCAATCTTCATATTCTTCTTATCAAGAGAATGCAGCATATCCAACAAGCTACCCTGATCAAATGAGTATTCCTTCTAGTGATTATGCAGCTCTACAAGACCAAGCAATGTATTGTGATGATGAGGAAGTCCCCATTCCTGTATTCAAACAAGGAGCTGACCCAGTTGAAGTGTTAACCACTATGTCTGCTTATCTCACAAGGACTTTAAGCAAACGAGGATTTAGGGGATCAGCTCCTACCAACTATCAGTTGAGGAATTCATCCAATTCTCGCCAACAAGCTACTATTGAGAATGGCAGGGTAATGGTTCAACCTATTCAACCATATCAGGGGAGACCTACCACATCAACTACCAATGCTCGCACGGTCAATACTGCTCCAATGGTCAATCCTGCTCCACGGGCTAATTCCACAGGCAAATTGAGAATGATTACATGCTACAACTGCAAGGAAGAAGGACACATGTCCAGGGATTGCAAGAAACCCAAGAGGAGAAGGGATGGTCAATGGTTTGCAGAGAAGATCTATCTGGTGAATGCTCAGGCACAAGGAAGGGAACTTGATGAAGAGGAGCTTGCATTTCTTGCTGATCCAGGGATTGCTGAACAAGACACTGTCACCACACAGAATGCAGCATACCAAGCAGATGATCTCGATGCGTATGACTCAGACTGTGATGAATTTCAATCTGCAAAGGCTGCTCTCATGGCAACTATCTCCAGCTTAGGGCCAGAAAAGAGATCTGAGGTACTTATTAATACCACTGATGCTAGTATTCAACCACATCAAGTTGTGCAAGAGAGTGCTGATTCGAATGAGTCTTCGGTGGTGAGTCTTTCAAATGAGGAGACAACTAGTGATAGAAATATCAATGTGAGTCCCCAGACTTTGAGTGAATCACAACCGGGAGCCATTTCGCATACGCCTACTCCTGCTCAACAAGATTTGGTCATGGTTCCTGCTACATTACTTAGCCAAATGAATGCTGCACTCTTAGAAACCCTAGCTAAGAATAAGAATTTGTCTGATGAGCTTGCCTTAAGCAACGAGAAAGTTCAAACTTTGGAATTAGTGCCTTCGTCTAATGTTCTAACAAATCCCGAATATGATCACTTTCGAAACAAACAAATGGGTCACTTGCAAGAAATTGAAAACTTAAGAGCAAATCTTTCTAATGAACTTAAAGAAAAGGAGTTAGTGGTCACTAATTTTCAAAAACTTCAAACGGATTTTGAATCACTCGAGTCTAAGAAGAATGAAATGGAGATTAATGCTGCTATTAAGATTAGAAGTCTAGATTATTTGCTTTTAAGACAATACGCTGCTTCTCAACTAGTACACTTATTTGATGCTTCGTTTAGAGAATTTAACTTATCACGTCAAAAAGGCCTTCCCCCTAACCCACGGTATGCAAAACAAGCTTTAAGACATAGTCCTAGACTTTATAATGCAACCCAATTAGGATTGGTCTTAGACCCGATTGTTATTTTCGATGATCGAACAAGTAAGGATCTAGTTGATGAGGATCGGTCATACAATTCTACAAAATATCCCGAGTGTGATTATTTTAAAATGAATAAGGAGCTTGCAAAAACGGATTTTAGAATTCGCTTCCATATGGACAAAGATCTCATCACAGCACCAACCTACATATTAGATGAAGAAAACTCTAGTACATTTCCTACACTTGTCAATATGGAAGGTCCTAAGGAAATTCCAAGGATCTTCCACCTGTTAGCACTGTATGGTTAAACTTGCAAGAGATTAATCAATACTTTACTAATTTTGACAAGGTCATTTTGGAATGTATGACTTCAAATGGCTTAAACGCCGGAGAATGGGCTTTCGAACATATGAACGAGGTGTTTAAAAATGAGATCAATCCGTTTGTCGAAAGTCTAAAAGGAACTTTTGCATCTCTTAAGGAAAATCTTATGTTTGAAATTGGTGAAGTTCAAAAAGTGTTTTATGAAATGGACACCGCTTACGAACTACAACTAATTGAAAAAGAAAAGATTTTAACCGAATATGACCGATTCTTGTCCGCAGTAATTTCGTGTGATGTGCTTACAACTGTAAATGTTAATTATTCGAATGAGCTTACATCCGCTATGATTAATTGTGATGTTGTGAATATATGTGATGATGTTAGTGATCTCTCTGTAAATGTTGCTGATACTGTAAATGAGGTAGTTAATCATTCTTGTCACGAATCTAACACTGAGTTTTTAAAGCTACAAGATTCTTACAATTTACTTTCAAAACGCTTTAATCAACTAGAACAACATTGTATATCTTTAGAATTAAAACAACAAACTCAAAATGAGGATCTTTTGATATCAAATGGTTGTGAAAACGGTGTTGAGACGAGTGACAAGATGATTGCAATTGTTAAGGCATTAGAGGAAGAGATTATGAGATTGAAGAGAGATGTGTCATCAAATGAAACATTAAAATTGGAACTAGAGGCTGCAGAGTCTAAAAACCAGGCCTTAGAAATTAGACTTTCGTCTATTCTAGGGGAGATGGATCATGCAAGACACGGAATGTCCAAACTTTATGGTTCACTAGAAGAACGCTTCGCTTTTAATGCGGCACAGCAACAATTTTATGTTGAACAATTGAACCAAAAATGTGAGGAAATCTCTGACTTAAACATCCTGCTCATTGACAAAAACATGGTTTTGGCCGAGTTAAAGGAGACACTTCTTCTCACCCGACAAGAAGTTGTTGATAACTTAGCTACCGACTCTGCACCGTCCACTAGTGCTCCAATAACCAAGTCAGTAGTGCTTTATAAGAACCCGCTTCATAAGAGAAACCCGGTTACCTACGATGATTATATGAGAAATGCCATTAAGCATGTAGATCTTGTTAGGGATATTTTAGACGATCTTTATGCCTTAGATCCCTCAAGTAGCTACTATTATTCGGCTCATGAATATATTAAGCGAGTTCAATATTGCTTAGCATATTTGCAATACATAGGTAAACCAGGTTCTGCACTACTTACTAATAGGCCCATTGCTGTAACTCCATTCAATAAAACTCCAGGAGCAAAACCGTCATTGGCACAATCAAGTAAGGCACCTTTAAAATCTGTTGCTAATGTTCCCACTTTGCCTTCTACAGGATTAAAAGAGACTACTAAGGCTAAAGGATCGCCACTCAAGAAAGATAAGATCAAGCCCTCCACTAGTAGTGCCAAAAAGAAGAAAGTAGAAGCTCACCATAGGAATGTTAGTTCAGTTTTAAATAAAGAGAATCATGTTAAGACTAAAAGCTCTGCGCCTGTGCAGAAGCCTAAACCATTCGTGAATTCTAATTTGAATTGTTGGAATTGTAATGAATGTATGTTTTCCCAACGTCATGATTTGTGTCTTCTTGATCATGTGAATGAAATGAATGCCATTAGGAATGGTCTTGAATGGAAGCCAACGGGTAGAACTCGTGCCCAGGTTGGCTGGCAATGGCGTCCCACTGGTAGGACCTTTACATTAGATGGACAAATGTGCCCTTTAACTAGGAATGCATCCATTGAGGTTAGGTCTGAGCGTCCTTTAGTTAGGAACACTCGCACTCAAGTATGGAAACAGCGCCCTTTAATTAGGTCAGCCCCCACTATAATGCCTATCAGTGAAGAAATACCACAGGATTTAAGCCAACTAGAATCTACACCACCAACTAGGAAGAAGAAGGCTAGGAAATCTAAGAAACCTAAAGTTAGCAAATCTAAGATTATTAAATCTGTACCTGCTAATAATAAGGAACATTCAGATTCCAATACCTCTACATTGTCTTCGTGTGGTGATATTTTCAGGTGGTCCAAATCATCCTCTGGTATTTGGACTCCGGTTGTTCAAAGCATATGACCGGAGATCGCTCGATGCTCCGAAATTTCGTCAGCAAGTTTCTTGGTACGGTTAAATTCGGGAATGATCATATAGCAAAGATAATGGGGTATGGTGAATATCAGATTGGAAACGTTACGATTTCAAGGGTATACTATGTAGAAGGTCTTGGTCATAATTTATTCTCAGTAGGACAGTTTTGTGATTCCAACCTAGAGGTTGCTTTTCGACAACACACTTGTTTCATCCGCAACTTGGAAGGAAAAGATTTGTTGAAGGGATCTCGTGGTGCAAATCTTTATACCTTGTCCTTACAAGACATGATGGCCGCCTCTCCATTATGTCTTCTCTCTAAAGCATCTAAGACCAAGTCATGGTTATGGCATCACAGATTATCTCATCTTAACTTTGATGCTATTAATCATCTGGCTAAAAACGAATTAGTTCGTGGTCTTCCAAAGCTTAAATTTCACAAGGACCATTTATGTTCCGCGTGTTCAAGGGGGAAAAGTACCAAGAAATCTTACAAGCCCAAAGCTGAAGACACCAATCAAGAAAAACTTCATCTTTTGCATATGGATCTTTGTGGGCCAATGAGAACTGAAAGTGTGAGCGGTAAGAAATTCATTCTGTTTATTGTGGATGATTTCTCCAGGTTTACATGGGTTAGATTTCTACGTACAAAGGATGAAGCACCGAAGGCTATCATCACTTTTCTGAAATTCATTCAGGTACGTTTGAATACTACTGTCCGCTGTATTCGTACAGACAATGGAACAGAGTTCGTCAACCAGACTCTTCGTGATTACTATGAAGGAGTTGGTATCTCACATGAAACATCCGCTGCACGCACTCCACAACAAAACGGTGTCGTTGAAAGACGGAATCGTACACTTATGGAAGCTGCTAGGACTATGCTTATTTATGCGAACGCTCCATTGTTCTTGTGGGCAGAGGCTATATCTACTGCATGTTTCACCCAAAACCGTTCTATCATTCGGAAACGCCATGGAAAAACACCTTACGAGCTTCTACATGACCGTAAACCCGATGTTTCATTCTTTCATGTGTTTGGTGCTCTTTGTTATCCAAACATTAATAGTGAGAACTTGGGCAAGCATCAACCAAAAGCCGATATAGGTATTTTCATTGGTTACTCACCGTCCAAGAAAGCATACCGAATTTACAACCGTCGTCTTGGCAAGATTGTAGAAACTATGGACGCAGATTTCGATGAGCTGACAGCAATGGCTTCTGAGCAACACAGCTCTGAACCCGCGCTTCATGAGATGGGAACCGGTGCTATTAGTTCCGGATTAGTTCCCAATAATCCTACTTCTACATCATTTTTACCACCAACAAGGCCCGAGTGGGATAAACTGTTTCAACCGTTGTTTGATGAATTCTTCGATCCCCCGACTGATGAAGTTCCAGCACCTGTAGTAATCGCTCCAATCCCTGAAGAGGTTGCTCAAGCTAATGAACCTTTATCTAATTCATCTTCAATTAACATTGAACCGGATGCACCTTTACCAAGTGATTCTCAAACTACACCTGAATCATCACCCCTACTTGTGCCTAATGATGTGGAAGAGGATTTTACTGATCACGATTTGGAATATGCTCACTTAAAAGAGCTTCCTTTCTTTGGTATACCGTTCCCTGAAAACCCTTCAGCCGCGTCTACCTCAGAAGAAGCTCCTTCTATTGTTCACTCCAGACCACCTAGGATTGAAAATCATAGCACCAAATGGACAAAAGATCACCCAATTAGGAATGTCATTGGAGATCTAGATCGACCAGTCTCTACACGCCATCAATTACAAGAGAGTGCACTCTATTGCTACTTTGATGCATTTCTCTCTGAAGTTGAACCTAAAAATTGGCAGCAGGCTATGACTCAACCATCTTGGATTGAAGCCATGCAGGAGGAACTAAATGAATTCCAAAGACTTGAAGTATGGGAATTGGTTCCTCTCCCTGACAAGGTTAACATCCTTACTTTGTTATGGGTTTATAAGGTTAAACTTGATGAGATGGGTGCGGTATTGAAGAATAAGGCTAGATTGGTTGCTAGAGGATATAAACAAGCCTTGGGTATAGACTTTGAAGAATCTTTTGCTCCTGTTGCAAGATTGGAGGCTATTAGACTATTCCTTGCGTATGCTGCTCATATGAATATGATCGTCTATCAAATGGATGTGAAGACGGCATTTTTGAACGGTGAACTAAGGGAAGAGGTCTATGTTCGTCAGCCGGATGGGTTCGTTAGCACGAAGTTTCCTAATCATGTGTACAAGCTTAAGAAGGCTCTCTATGGGTTGAAACAAGCTCCACGCGCGTGGTACGATCTCCTTTCAACATACCTCATTTCGGAAGGCTTCTCCAAAGGCAAGGTGGACCCCACTCTATTCACTCTCAAGGAGGACAACGACATGATTCTGGTACAAATTTATATTGATGATATAATATTTGCTGCCACTAACATAGAATTGTCAAATCGTTTTGAGAAGATAATGTCCACACGCTTTCAGATGTCGATGATGGGAAAAATTTCATTTTTCTTAGGATTACAGATTTCTCAGAATCCCAGAGGCATCTTTATTAATCAATCCAAATATGCTCTTGAATCTTTAAAGAAATATAACTTTGAAAATTGTGACCCCGTGGACACTCCAATGGTGGAGAAATCCAAGTTAGATGAAGATAGGAATGGGACTATTGTCGATCCAAAAATTACCGTAGAATGACCGGCACCCTTCTCTATCTGACTGCTAGCAGGCCTGATTTGCAATTTGCTGTATGCATGTGTGCCCGGTATCAGGCTCGGCCTACCGAAAAGCACCTACATGTTGTGAAAAGGATCTTTCGGTATCTAAAAGGAACACTTCATCGTGGTCTATGGTATCCGAAAGATTCCTCTATTGCTTTAATATCATACGCAGATGCCGATCATGCTGGATGTCAAGATACGAGGCGTAGCACTTCTGGATCTGTGCAACTCCTTGGAGATAGATTGATCAGTTGGTCTTCAAAAAGGCAGAAAAGCGCTGCAATTTCTAGCACGGAGGCTGAATACATCGCCATGTCCGGTTGTTGTGCTCAAGTCCTTTGGATGAGATCACAATTAACTGACTACGGTTTGGGTTTCAACAAAATCCCGATGTATTGTGACAACAAGAGCGCCATTGCGCTTTGCTGCAACTATGTTCAACACTCCCGGGCCAAGCACATAGACATTCGCTACCATTTCATTAAAGAGCAGGTGGAGAACGGAGTGATCGAGCTGTATTTTGTCACTACTGAGTACCAGCTGGCGGATATGTTCACCAAAGCCTTAGATCGAGGACGAATCGAGTTTTTGATCGACAAGCTTGGCATGAAATCATTCACTCCAGCGACTCTCAAAGAGTTGGCAGAAGAATCAGCTGAATAGTGGTGGTAAACTATTCAGAGTATCCTTTGTTCATGATCATGTATATTATAGTAAATATATAAACCACAAAAGAAAAATACAAAAATATAAAACCAACAAAAACCATAAAAAATATAAAACCTAGAAAAACCATAAAAAATTATAAAATCAAGAAAAACCAAAAATATTTCTCGTTTTTAAATCGGGCATGTCTTTTAGTACGGTAATATTTACGGCCTTAGAAATGTCGATCAATATTGACACGGTGCCATAAATAGAGTCCGTATAAAAGTTGTACATTTTTAAAACATGCCCATTATGGCTTGTAGTTATTTCAGACTGCAACCCGATTTTCATATTAAAGTCACGTATTTCTTTGGAAAACGTTGGCTCACAACGGGAATTAATTTTCTCGGGCATGATTTACAAGCCAAATCATGCAAAGGGATCAAGTTTACTTTACAACTTGGTCTAACACGAATTATTGTACGTCTCAGTGCATTAATTTGTTAAAATAAGAGAAATCTTATTGACACCACGAATCAATCTTTTTCAAGACATTAATTGGGAAATGCTTTCCTCAATATTTGACTCTTTAAACAATGACTACAGCTCTTTAAATAGAAAACGGGTCATCGTTTAAGGGGGAGAAAATATTAAATCATCTTCGTCATTAAATCGATTTTCAAAAGTGTTTGTGGAAAATTAATTGGCTGAATGATAATTGAGTGGTATTGCTTTAGAAAACGACTTGGGCTCGTTCATTGTGATAGGAATTGCTTTAGATCTTGGAGATTTGATTATTGGATGCGATACTTAAGTTGTGTGAGATTGTCGAGTTTAGTTTAGCTAAGCAAGATTAAGTTGACTAAGCTTAACAATGGAAAGGAAAAATGAGAAGATAAGTTATAAACAAAAAGGAAAAGTATAGAAAAGTAGAGGGACTTAAAGTGACAATGTGTGAAAGTTGCAAAAACTTGACCTAAGTCAAACAAACCCCCCCTCCCCCGTCCCTCTATTTCTCCATCACGGTTTCATATCCACTTTCCGCCATTAAAACACACACACGAGCTCTCAAATCTCTTGTTCTTAATCATCCAACTTGTTTCATTTGATTTAAAAGGTAAAAACATCAATCTTTAATCTCTAATTAACCTAAATCATCTCTTAAATTCAGTTAAATGACTCGATTAATTAGATTAAGTCCAAATTAGGGTTTATGTTTAATTAAGTGTTAATTGATTAGGATTTGTGTTGGATTTTACGCGGAATAGCTTTAGATGATGTTTTATTGCCTTAGTTTGCCTTAGAACTCACAAACGCGCATAGATTAAATCATCAATAAGCTGCTATTATGAACTTCCGAATGAACTTGGATAAAATCTTCCGAATGAAGGAATTTTTCTGAAAAACTTCCGAATGAAGGAATGTTCCGAACGAACTTCCGAATGACGGAAGTTCTGAATGAAGGACTTCCGAATGAAGGAAGTTCCGAATGAAGGACTTCCGAATGAAGGAAGTTCCGAATGAAGGAAGTTCCGAATGAAGGAATTCCGAATGAAGGAAGTTCCGAATGAAGGACTTCTGAATGAAGGAAGTTCCGAATGAAGGACTTCCGAATAAAGGAAGTTCCGAATGAAGGACTTCCGAATGAAGGAAGTTCCGAATGAAGGACTTCCGAATGAAGGAAGTTCCGAATGAAGAACTTCCGAATGAAGAAGTTCCGAATGAAGAACTTCCGAATGAGGAAGTTCCGAATGAAGAACTTCCGAATGAAGAAGTTCCGAATGAAGAAATTCCGAATGAATAAGTTCCGAATGAAGAACTTCCGAATGAAGAAGTTCCGAATGAAGAACTTCCGAATGAAGAAGTTCCGAATGAAGGGAAGTTCCGAATGAAGAAGTTCCGAATGAAGAACTTCCGAATGAAGAAGTTCCGAATGAAGGGAAGTTCCGGATGAAGGATTATTTGATTGATAGTATTTGCCTGTTATATGTACTTGTTGTATTATGTTATGAAATGTGTTATGCTTAGAAGTAAGAATGATATATATCTACATATTTTTGTGCATCAACCTTTCATGTCTTATCTTAAAGCAGATACAATGACTAATCCAACAGTACAAGCAATCCAAGACTCTAGAGAAGCCGAAATTGCTGAAGCACGAACCCTCAAGTTCATACCAAACAATTACCGGCTGAAGCAAGTTTCAAAATCCACTCACCATGGGTTTAAAGTCTCCATAGCAATCCTTGATCAATCCCGTTTCAAGAATGCTTTAAGAAGTAGTGCCTCGGTGCCTTATGATTATATGTATGAGTTCTGGGCTACCAAGGAAATCACTTCAAACAAGATCACCTTCACTCTCGACAACAAACAGCAGACCCTTACTGTATCAGACTTCCGTAAGATATTTGGCATTAGGGATTCACCCAAAGGTATGGTATTTTCGAGGGATCCTACTAAAGACGAACTCATGGAGTTATTCGATGCTATTGGATGTCCTGACATACGAGTTGCGTCTGAGTTTACCACTGCTAAAGTAGGACAACCTTGGAGAGCATTGTTGGGTATTCTCAGTAGATGTCTTACACCAAAAACAAGTGGGCATGATGCTTTACGCAGTCCAATAATGAACATCTTCCATGGGATGTACAAAGGCGCAAATGCAGATTATGCTTTATTGTTATGGGAAGAATTCACCTTTCAACTCTTCCATAACAAGAAGCTGAAGACTAATTTCTTTGCTTACCCTCGATTTATCAAGCTTATTATTAACTATTGTATGAAGAATGATGTTACAATTGATGGGCGTGCAGCAAGTCGTCATCACACTGAAGAGGCTGATCATTTTGTGGATTTAAGGCTTGAAGGACCAGCTGGTGGTGTTATTCCTGGTCCTATTCCCGATTACCTTCTGACGGAAAGAATTAAGGGTTCTGCTGATTACAAGCTACTGCAGCTAGAAATCAAGAAGCTAAAAGCAAGCCTTCAGACTGGAGAAGACTCGTCTACTACGGTCAAGAGTAAAGGTAAACGCAAGCAACCAGCTGCTTTACCTGAACCCGAAACCAAGAAGAAGAAGACTGAGGTTAAGAAGGGAAAGGGTAAGGCTGATGAGTTAGTTCTACGTGACGAAGAAAATGTTGTTGATCCTACTCTTGACAAGGCGGAGAGAAAAATGATGAAGATAGCTATTCAAAGGAGTAGGAAAGATACGGGCGGTAGTGGTTCAGGTGCACGGATAAATGTTGAAGAAGAGTACGAGGAACCAGAGGATATTGATGAGTTTGGGTCACCTGAACGGTATTCTACTTCGAAGGAGACATCAATCCCTGTTTCAGCAAGTGTTGAAAAGGAGTCCGATGCTCCTACTATCATGGTGTCTACTCAACCGTTAGTAACTCAACCTTTAGCAACTCAACCTCCACCAATACAACCCTTACCAACCAGACCGGCTTCAACACCATTCCTTCCACCACCGATAACTCCCATCCTTAGTACTGTAGTAACAACCGAGCCTCTTCAATCAACCCAGAGCAGCTCTACAACGTCTATAATGGCTGCATTGGTGATGGCCGAAATGTTGGATAAACATACGGATAATCACAAAAGAGAGATGGATGAACTTCGCCAAGAGCTACTTAGACGAGCTCAAAGTGAAGAAGCATCTAAGAAAGCTCAAGAAGAGATGCTTGCTAAGTTCGCTGCAGAGATGGAGTTAACACGAAAAGCTCATGCAGAAGAACTAGCTCAGGTTAAGCAGGCTGAAGCTGATAAGCATGCTGCACGTATCACCAGACTTCAAGCGATGAGGGATAAATACAAGGAGCAAAAAAAAGCACTTGAAGCTTCTATTGAAGAGAGAGTGCAAGAATCCGTTGAATCCATTATGCCTAAACTGCGTGATGAGTTGAAGACACTAGCAGCTAATAACTTGATGATCAAGTCATCCAATCCTTCTGAATCCACCTACAAAATTGCCTATGACTTGACGGATTTTGAATTAAAGAAGATCCTGAAAGCTCGAATGAGGGAACTTGGATCATTTGATAAATCTAGGATACAACGGGCTCTTTACAAATCCCTGAATGACGCTATCATGGAGGATGATAGGTTATTCAAAACGTTTGGAAGTGTGGTACCTTATCACATTCTACCTGAGGAGGACAAAGATGATAGGGAACAGGAAGAGGGTACTAGTGAAGAAGAAGAGGAAGAAGAAGGAGAAGAAGAGGAAAAGGATGATGATGATGATGATGACGATGATGAGGATGATGATGATGATGATGATGATGATGGTGATGATGGTGGTGATGGGAATGAGGAGAGTGCTAGGGGGAGCAACGAGGATAGCGATGGGGATGATGATGGGGGTAAACAGCCTGAAAAGGGGGATAAGGTTGCCAGTTCAAAGAAATCTGCTAAGTCTGGAACAAAGTCCAAGAAAGATGCAGCGCAGAAGGAAAAATCATCATCAACGGAATCAAGACGATCTAAGTGGCGCCACGATGTGAATGCTACTACAGCGTCATCGATTTCCGGTACTTCTATTGCTGTATCTATACCTGTTACCACTAACCCTGTTAGTTCTGTTGTTGTTGCTCCTGTGATTGCAGAATCGGTAACTGAACCTGAAGCTGCACAACACTCACCCGTTCATGATACCGCCGAGATGCCTGAATCGGAACCAGCAGATGTTCACGTTTCCACTCCCCTACAACAAGAACCACAATCTACTGTTCCTGAATCAAGCACACGGGATTGGGCAGACACGTTGGAGATTGACGAGACTACACCGCCACAGGCTTGGATCACGGCAGCGGCGCAATATGATCCAATCACGGACGCTGACAGAGATGCTTTATATCTCCGTATCCGTAGTCCGATTGACTTGTGTGCATTTCTTGCTCATGAGTATAAGACTTCGGTTACTCCGTCTTTGGTGAAGAGAGCGCTAAAGGATAAAAGACTTCGCGCCAAAACCCAGTTAACCCGAATGGAGTTCGAGTATTATGCCGATGAGATCCTGAAAGCTCTGAATACCGTTCAACGGCCAGGACTTCATGAATCAGAAAGAGCTCCACCTCCACTTGATCCTTCTCAAGATAATCAGATTGCTCTTGACTTCTTCGTCACCAATGATCTTGTGTATCTTCTGAAGGGGTCATCAAAGTACGCAACCTCCCTGACCTTGCTGAAAGCTGCCAACTGGGGGACAATACCCTTTATCGAGGAAAAGGTAAACCGACTCTGGGTCCCAAAGGTAAATCGTAATTATGATATGTATGCTGTCATAGGTGCATCACACTGGGACGAACGAGTTCGAAGGGCGTACAGGGGCTGCTGCCTAGTCAATTCAGGGAGTTACGTTAGATCCGATATCCGCATCTCCAGCATCTTAGGGTTGAAAACTGAAGCCAAGAATGGCTATTATCATGTGACGGAGATTCGTTTGAAAAGGGAGGATGACAGAGAATACAAAATCCAGCAGGGAGATTTTTCTATCATTCGCCTTGAGGATATCGAAGATATGTTGCTTCTGATGACCCGATATCAATTCACACATATTCCTCGTGAAGACCTCATTGCCTTGAATACGGCACTTCGTATGTTCACACGAAGCGTTGTTATCAAGAAACGAGTTGAAGATCTTCAGTTGGGAGTCGAAAGCTATCAAAGGAAGCTTAACCTAACCCGTCCAGTGAATCAAGTGTTACCTCAACATGTAGATAGATGTCCCTATACCGGCATTTCTGTCCCGAATTGCGACATTTTCTACTTGAACAGTCGAGGTTTAATGAAGTTTATGAGGGTGGGTGAGCTTTATAAGTACAGTGATGGGACTCTTCTACAAGTCAGAGGAAAGTTGGAGCATCTTAACTCGGGTGGGACTTTGCCAGAGATGACGGAGGATTGGCATCCGGGTTATCGGCAAATGGCGAAGTACGTGATCAAGAAGATTGATCAAAAGCTCCGTGAACGTAGATTGATGAGGAGCTTGGAAAGATTCGTTCGTGGTAGACCATATTTAGTGCACCACAAGCTACTGCAACGATCCATCTAATGGGTCGTACATTTCAGGTCCACTTTATATTGGTTTTTTTTTCAATTGTGAATATGTACATTTGTGAATATTGTGCTTTTATGGCTTGATGTAGTGTTAAGGTATGATAATTTTTCAAGAATTTCTCACGAGATTCTAAATCTTTCAAAATATATCATACTAAAGCACTACAACTATCCCTTATTAATTTAAGGGGGAGCATTAACATGTTCTATGGCCAAACATCGATTTCATTTTTTACCCAAAGACCGGTTAATCCATTCAATATCCCAAATATTAATGGTTAACATTTTGGATAAGGGGAGAAAATGGGATTAAGGAGATTTAAATGATACTTGGCTAAAAGATGAAAAAGACTTAACGATTATCCAACTTAATATGTGTAAACCACGTGTTAAGGGGGAGCGTTTTTGATGATCAAAAACACACCTAAGGTACGAAACTTTTGATTTCAATATCACAAGTACTTTAGGTGATTTTCAATGATTTTTCATGGTGGCAATTCCTTCCCAAAACACACTTAATTCACGACGAATGTGGTGACAAAAGGGTGGTAGGAATAGGTTTAGTCCAATGATTCATCAGAGCCGATGGAATCTTCCCAAGGACAATTCCCTAGTTAGAATTAGAAGTCCTAGGAAAGATGGAGAAAGAATGTGAACGTAGCTGAGTACCGACTAACTACTGATGCTAGCACTGGAACAATCACAACAAGGTGCTAGTGATGATGTATTGGTAAGTACTGAAGGGGTTGAAGAATGAAAAAGAAATGTAAAGATAAAGGGTGTAAAGAAAGAAGCCCTCCTTACAACTTTAGGAAGAAACCGGGTCAATACATATGCTATTGAGGTCATTTTTGTTAATGATTCTCGATATTGAAGAAAGACGTCATGGACCCAGTGATGCAATGCACAACCCTTCCCAGCTAACTCAAATATCTCTCAAAAGATATTTGTTTTAATCACACGGAGATCAACACGTTATCTGTTGGTTTATTCACTCCGAATAGACTGATATTGAAAAGGTGGCACTCCTCTCCAGCCATCGCTCACTAAATCAAAACGCACAATCGAGTCTAGAGCCAAGAGATCATCAAAAGTCTCATTAGGACACTTTCCATTTATTCCTTGATTTCTCACACACTGTGAAAAGTAAGAGATTTTCATGAGTCCTACGCAGTATTCCTGTAATATTGCCAGAACATCCGAGTAATACGCAAGTATTACAATGAAGATGGAAATCCTGCTTGAGCCAACATCAAACAAGCTCATGGTAGGTTACACGTGCGGTTCTTTTAGAACCAATCTTGTGAAAAACTAGAAAGAAACAGTGGTTTAATTCTTAATTGAACTTAAACTCGTTCCAGGCCTCTACGCATTATCATATGATCTTGCCAGAACACTCAGAGTGACTCTTTATTGATCACAGTGACGAGTGGAAATCCTTCTAGTGTTAACATCAAACAGCACTTGGTAGGTGACGTGCAAGATTCTTTATGAATTGAGCTCGTGACAACTGGAAAGCAACGATGGTGAAAATCTTAATTGAAATTCACTTGTTCCAGGTTTCATGAATTGACGGCTTCAAATCACAAGGATAATTTATCCAAGTGATTCACTCTTTATGTTCGCAGTCAGCTTTGGACGGTCGAATAAAGAGAACGGGTTTACCCGCGAAATCCTGTCAGGAAGTTACTTAATTGAAACTATCCGTCACGGGTACGATATCTAATATCGTCCAACGGTCTTCACTGACCGGAGGTAAAATGCTACCGAATTAGAATAAAATGTTCAAAGCCATTTTATTCGTGTCGTTGATGTGTACCTATTAAAGACGGTGGCGTTGCTGTGTACCTGTTGAAGACGGTGGCGTTGCTGTGTACCAGTGAAGACGGTGGTGTTGCGGTGTACCTGTAGAAGTCATTCCCACATGCTTATGTTTTTCTGCATCAAAGTTCAGCAAAAATTCAAGAAAGTATAAGATGAAGTCTTCCGCTGTATCAAACTCTGAAGCTTTCGAGAATTCAACAAAAAGACATAAGTGTGTGGAACATGGAGTTACGAGGAGGCAAGTTTCACAAGAAGGCAAAGATCGCACGTGAAAGGCAAAAAGAACAATGCTCTCAAGCCAAAGCCAAAAGGATCAAATCAAAATATTCACAACAAAAAGAAAGAAGAAAAGACTACGAGCTAAAGAACGAAGACTTAGTATAGTATGCTAGGTTTAGAACTTTGTAACGTGGAGTGACCTCCCTTAGGGGGAGATTGTTAGAAATACGTTTTTACGTATATTAGAAGTATCGGTCACTCCACAATATTATTTATGTTGTAATAGCTCGTAGTTAACAAATAGTTAATAGTTACTTATTTAGTTAAGTAAGAACCGGTCCATGGGCTTGTCATGGGCCGGACCAAGTCCACAAAAGGCTTGGAAGTATAAATACCCCTTTCCTCCTTGGAAAGGGGTTGGTTGTTGAACATTTCTTGTTTCCATTTGAATAAAATAACACATAGTTTTCTCTCACTTTCTCTCTCTAGTTTCTCTCTCTAGAAAACATCAACCCACTTCATATATTCATAGGTTATCAAGATTCTACACTACGTAACATAATTCAAGACATCATTTGGGTCCAATAATCATTCACGACTTAGGTTCCTTTTCATTTAAATAGCATGTATCCCCCTCGAGGGTAAAAATAATTTAAATAACAGTAGAAAGCGAGGTATAAACTCACCTTCAGTAGTAGTGTTGTATTAGCTAAGACGTAGACGAAAACAATCACCGACGATGAGGACGCCCCCGGAAATCAAATACAACACCTATCAAACAAACGCGAAATGAATCAACACCTTCAAGTACCTTAAAGTATTGTATGTACATAATTAAGAACAGTCACAGTTCATATAAACTCACGCCAAAAATCCAACCAAGTGATATTTACTAGACACGTTCATTTTTATATGTTATTAAGACTATTACTCCAATTACAATTCTGCCGGTACATACCTAATGTACGGACTGAATTCCCATACTTAAACATCACAATTTTTTACGAAACTCGTTGTAGACTTCACTTACATCATGTATAAACTCACAAAATTTTTCATAAAAAGATATTACTTTTAAGTCATGCTGCCCAACACATTTACAACCTTGAAAATCCGGGCACGTCATCAAACCATTTTGACTCACTTAACCAATTCCATTTATAAAACCAATTCCTAAGTTTGAAAATAGACTCATAACTCTATGTTTTGAGCTAAATAACAGCCCTCAACCATTTTTGAAACTCTACTTATAGTCCCCGAGATTTGACCTAATATCGAACACAAATTCGGATTGCGTCGATACTCGCCTCCCGGTACACGAATTTTCAAACTTACATAACTTTTGACTAGTTTGGAGTTAAAAGCTATATCTTATACCAAACCGAAGGTAGAAAGAAGCTCTACAAATAAATTCAATAATATAAACCTGGACTCAAACTTAAAAACACGTAATATAGCCTTAAACAATCTGTTCTAAAAAGACACTTTAAAAATCATACCTACACTTGTTTTCAATCTATTCCATCTACTTCTATACCCCTAATATCATCATTAAACTATCCTAAATCATCCCTAACATCCTATTTAACTTGTATGAATCATCTTCATAAAAACCTATTTCATAAAAACTAACATGCAATCAAATCAAATCAACTACAAATGATGAAAACATGTTTATAAACATAAACCCATAACAAGAATCATCAAACATCAAAAACAAACAAACACCCCTTTTGGCCGTAGGGTATGGTGACCAAAACACCTTAGAAAAATGTTTTTCAAGCCCTTTTTAATCAATACCCCATGTATATAAACACATTCTAAGAAAATAAACACAAGATTTTTAGATCAAAACCCCTTTTATTATGAACAATAATTTTTGAAAAATCAAAGATAATGCATGTGTGTTTTGAGTGGATTAAAATACTCACAAGATGATTTAAAAGGTAGGTCTTCAATTGGTTTCTTCAAAAACCTAAAAAAATGGTGGTGGTGGTGATGGTGGTGTGGGTGGTCGGCGGTAAAGAGAGAGAGGGAGAGGGAGTAGAAGTTTTTTTGAAGTGTTAAATGTTGTATGTGTTTTACTTTCCCCCTTTTGTAAATTAGGAGGGACCAAACTTGTCAAGTTAGCTATCTTTTAGCCCTAATTTCAAACAACTATTCAAAGAGCGGGAATATGGCCTAGTAGTAGGCTTTGAATTTTTGCGGGAGTCGGGGTTCGTCCCGGCTACCTCAAAATACTTTTAAATGGTTCAAACGCACACAAAATAGAATAAAAACGGTTCCGACTCGACTTAACACGCAATAAAAATAAAAACTTCGAAAAATCCAAATATCCATCAATTGATAATAAAAGATAAATTTTGGGCATCTATCGGTATCGTAGTCTTCATCGGTTCCTCGTAAATCGTCAAACATTAAAATTAAGACCTCCAATATTGGTTTCAACTTGAACCGTCAAACATATTACCAAAAAAATTTCTAAAAATTTCAAAAATATACGTAAATTAGGGAATAATTGTGACCTCGGTTTCTGGGTATCACATCCTGCCCTCCTTAAAGGAACGACGTCCCCGCGTTCGCCTCTTCTTATACTCACATTTCGTACCACTAGAAAAAATGAGGATACTTTTCCCTAAAGAAGTCCTCATGTTCCCACGTAAACTGCGGTCCACGCCTAGAATTCCATCGCACCTTCACAATGAGAATTCTACTATGCTTCAGTCTTGTGACTTCTCGGTCCATAATCTCCACCGGTTCCTCCACAAAATGCAATTTGTCGTCGAGCTGAATCTCATCCAAAGTAATTACCAAATCCTTATCCGCCAAACACTTCTTCAAATTCGACATGTGAAGCGTGTTATGAATAGCACTAAGCTCCTTCGGCAAATCCAACGTATAAACAACTGGCCCAATTCGCTTAATGATCTTAAATGGTCCAATATACCTCGGACTCAACTTTCCTCTCTTTCCAAAACGAATTACACCTTTCCACGGTGATACCTTAAGCATAACCATGTCCCCAACTTCGAATTTCAACGGTTTCCTCCTATTATCGGCGTAACTTTTCTGTCGGCTTCTCGCAGCAAGTAAACGGTTCTTAATTTGCACAATCTTCTCGGTAGTCTCAAAGATCATCTCAGGTCCAGTCAATTGACTTTCTCCTACTTCACTCCAACACACCAGAGATCTACATTTCTGTCCATACAAAGCTTCAAACGACGCTGCCATAATACTTGCATGATAACTGTTGTTATACGAAAACTCCACTAAAGGCAAATGACGTTCCCAACTTCCACCAAAATCAATAGCACACGCTCGAAGCATTTCTTCCAACATTTGAATAGTCCTTTCGCTCTGGCGATCGGTCTCGGGATGATAGGTCGTACTC
Source organism: Glebionis coronaria (assembly GCA_025667525.1). Taxonomy (NCBI): domain Eukaryota; kingdom Viridiplantae; phylum Streptophyta; class Magnoliopsida; order Asterales; family Asteraceae; genus Glebionis; species Glebionis coronaria. The sequence continues at coordinate 159,605 of JANFOE010000885.1, forward strand.
AAACTCAACTCAGTGCCTAACGCACACTGAAGAGATCTCCAAAACTCAGAAGTAAATCTACTGTCCCGATTCGAAATAATTGATAAAGGTACTCTATGTCGACAAACGATCTCCTTCACACACACACTAGTAAGTCTCTCCATACCATCCGTCTTCTTCATAGGTTAAAAGTGAGCAGATTTCGTCAATCTATCCACGATCACCCAAATCATATCATAACCACTAGGAGTTCTTGGTAAACCCGTCATGAAATCCATAGCAATCTTCTCCCACTTCCATTCCGGAATCTATGGTTGCACCAATAATCCAGACGGTCTCTTGTGTTCAGCCTTAACTTTCGCACAAGTCAAGTACTTACTAACATATCGAGCAATGTTCGCTTTCATATTCGGCCACCAGTACACTTTGTTCATGTATGATACATCTTATCCGATCTAGGATGTATCGAATACTTCATATTATGAGATTCGTTCATAACCAAATCTCGCACTCCAGGTACTCCTTCCTCAGGTGCACATAACGGAAACCAAATTCAATTCTCTAAATGCCTCAGTCCATCCGACTTCACTACAAAAAGAGGTTTCATCATTCTTCCCAGATTCTCTGCCTTGACATTCTCTCTCATCAACCCATTCGCTTGAGCCTTCAAAATTATTCCAGTCAAATTCACACTCTCCGTCATCACCAAAGTTCTAACTCTAAGAGGCTTTTCTCTTTCCTTCCTACTAAGTACATCAGCTACTACATTCCCCTTTCCAGGATGGTAGCGAATCTTGCAGTCATAATCACTCAGTAACTCAACCCATCTCCTTTGCCTCATATTCAACTCCTTCTGGTCCAAAATATGTTGTAAACTCTTGTGGTCCGTGAACACAACACACTTGGTTCCGTACAAGTAGTGTCTCCACAACTTCAACTCAAAAACTACAACACCTAGTTCCAAATCATGTGTAGTGTAGTTCTCCTCATGCTTCCTCAATTGCCTAGACGCGTAAGCGATTACCTTTTCACGTTGCATCAACCCCGCTCCATAACCCTTGTGAGACGCATCACAATAAACCATAAAGTCTTCAATTCCTTCCGGCAATGATTAAATCGGAGCAGAACACAACTTGTCCTTAAGCGTTTTAAAAGCGGTTTCTTCATCAATTCCCCACTCAAACGCCCGATTCTTCTCAGTAAGCTTAGTCAACGGCTTCGCGATCAACGAAAATCCTTCGATGAATCTCTGATAGTAACCAGCTAAACCAAGAAATTGCCTAACTTCAGTCGGCGTTGTCGGTACCGACTAGTCCTTAATTGCTTCAATCTTGGCAGGATCTACACGAACACCTTTGTTGTCAATCACATGCCCAAGAAATTGCACCGATTCCAACCAAAATTTACACTTAGAGAATTTTGCTTACAACTTCTCTTTGTTCAACAATTCTAAAATTGTTCTCAAATGCTTCTCATGTTCTTCCTTGCTCTTGGAATAAATAAGGATATCATCAATAAACACAATGACGAACTTATCCAAATACGACTTACACACACGGTTCATCAAATCCATAAACACAGCAGGCGCATTCGTCAAACCAAACGGCATAACTTGAAACTCAAAATGCCCATACCGGGTACGGAAAGCAGTTATAGGAATATCTTCCTCTCTAACTCGCAGTTGGTGATAACCCGATCTTAAGTCGATCTTCGAGTACACACATGATCCTTGCTACTGATCAAATAAGTCATCAATTCTCGGCAATGGATACCGATTCTTGACCGTCAATTTGTTAAGCTCCCTATAATCGATACACATTCTGAACGATCTGTCCTTCTTTTTCACAAACAACACAGGCGCTCCCCAAGGTGATGAACTTGGTCTAATGAACCCCTTATCCATCAATTCTTTCAATTGATCGGACAACTCATTCAATTCAGACGGTGCCAATCGATAAGGCGCACGAGCAACTGGTGCAGCTCCAAGCACCAAATCGATCCGAAATTCAACTTCACGAGATGGCGGCAATCTCAGCAACTCTTCAGGAAAAACTTCAGGATACTCACGAAGCACTGGAACATCCTACAACTTCGTCTCTACATCGCCATCACTAGAAATTTGAGCTAAAAACACATCACACCATTCCTCCATGTACCTCATCACTTTTAAGCAAGATATTACTCTCAAACGAGAAGTACATTCGTCACCCTTCACCTTCAACACCTTGTTTCTTAACGGAATCTGAACTAACCTCTCTCCACAAACAATTACCGCACCATGCAAAACTAACCAATCCATCCCAGTGATTACATCAAACGATCCTAGCTGTATAGGCATCAAATCTATATCAAACACGTAATTCCCTAACTTCAAGGAACACCCTTTTAGTACAGAATTAGTGCTAACAATCTTTCCATCGGCTAATTCCACATTATAGTTAGTTGTTAACATTACAGGTTCTCTATTGATAAAGCGACTGAATTTTACATCTACAAAGCTTCTATCCGATCCTTAATCAAACAATACGCTAGCATAACGAGCATCAAGTAAGAACGTACGGGTCACCAGGTTTGGACCTTGAGGCTTGTCTGTAGTCCCCACCATATAAGTTGGAGCAGCAGCGTTTCCTCCTTCTCGATTCCTCGCCTTTGGACAGTTTCCCTGTTTGGGTCCCTTCTCACCACAACCAAAGCATACCATCAATCTCGTGGCATTTTCACCCGTCGCCATGCCTCTTGCTCTAATCTCTATAGCCTTATTACCTTCCTTTCCACACTTGTTACACGCAGGAGGGCAATTCCCCACGTGATACAAACTACAACGGCCACATTTTGGATTGACCTTGTTTCCTCTTGGCACTGTGGCAGCTCTCTTTCCATCATTCCTTCTCTAATTAAATTAATTATTTCGGTTAGCCCCTTGGGTGTTATTACGATAACCCCTACGATTCCGACCTTGCAATTGACTAGCTTGAGCAGTCTCCCATTTCCTCTTATTACCTTTAGCCACACTATCTTTCTTATCTTGCACCTTCACATCCATTAGAGCATGAGCCATTTGGACAGCTTCATCAAAAGATCTCGGCTTTGACGAAGTAGTCTCACCCTTTATGTTGCTTGACAATCCTTTGATGTATTTCTTCATTTTCTTGCAGTCATCCGTAAAACTATCGGGGCACAGCAAGCTCAACTCATTAAACCTCCTTGTATAAGCAGTGATGTTATTGTTTCTCAACACTAGATGTCTCAGTTCATCCTCTAACTGACCCAATTCCTCTTCAGGACAAAACTTCTTAGTCAAAAGTTCCTTTGTAGCAACCCAAGTCCTCCCATTGGCCACTACAAGCCCAACAGTAGCCGCTCAGTTTTTCCACCAACTCAAAGCGTCATCAAGAAAAGTAGCAGTCGCGAACTTCACTTTATTAGCCTCAGAACACCCACTGATTTCAAACGTGCTTTCAATCTTCTCCACCCAACGATGAAGTTCTAAAGCTCCTCTAGTCCCACGAAATTGCGTAGGTCCGCACTTCATAAAACTGGCATAAGAACACTCCCTTGGGACTTGTTGTCCTCTAGTATTTCCACCTTGGCCTTGGACTCTAGCTACACGATCCGCTTCAAGAGCATTAGCAATCGCCTCATGAATCATAGTGTTCACACGATCAGCTATCAAATTTGGAAGCATGATGAACAATTAGTAACACAATGGTTTAGTGATAACAGAACAATGCCTCCCCAATTCCTTCCCCTACACCTCTCTGCGATGACAGGGAAAGAAAACAAAGTAAGTATACACATCAAGATCAAGAAGTATTCCTTTTTCAAGACATAATATAAATACAACAAGCACAATCAACAAATGCTACAAGTATTCATCAACCAAATCACAAAAGAGCTAGTAAAGACACATCATAGATCATGAGAGGTAAATATCAATTGCATTGATATCAACAAAATTGTGACAAGATTTGCCACTACAATCATTCACTGAATAAAACTTAAAGTCATCAAGTTCTACTATAATACCATAATTCAAAAGTCTTAAATAGTTCAATTACAACGAGGAAATAGAAATGAAATACAAGTAACTAATCACGTGATGATCCACATGATCTCTTTGATGGCTGCTCGTCCTTGTCATCATCGTCCTCTTCTTCAGGCTCTTCATCACTATCCTCTATCTTTTCCTTGACTTTCAAAGAAGTTCCCTCATCCACCTTCCTTTTTCCTTTCGAAGTAGAGCCTTCACCTGATGGAACCATACACTAAGCCAAATACAACTTATCCTCAAAAGTATAGTACTCGCCAACTTCTGGTGGTTCGATCATGAAATGCGTGTTCGCATACATTGGATCACATCGAAGCTTCCATGCATTCATCAAGAAAGGTCGTACACGAGCCTCCCAACATCGAATACAATCATACTTGACAGATCTCCATTGATTCCTTCAAACTCAGCACATAGATTTTCCACAATCATCTTCAACTTTTCCATCTCTACCCTTTCACGATCCTAGTATTGTTAGCTCTCAAAACACCCGAATAAAACCTCTGAAAAGCTTTCTCATTTTTCTGAAACCTCTTAATCACTCTTGTCTCCACCACATACCTCTCGTACATCAATCGATCAAATTTCTTCAAGCAATGCTGCGTGTTACTGTAAATCCTCGGTTCAGGGCAGTTAACTCTTGCAATGTTCTCGTGAAGAGAACATGCATTAAAGCAGCACTAGAATCAACTTCATCATAATCACTACTATCACGAGCAACTTCTGAAAAACCTCTCAAATAAGCATCACATGTGGGTGTATCATAACTAGAACGAACATGTTGTTGCTCAGTCCGTCCAACCGCAGCCGCAGGAACTTCATCTTCCACGGATCCTCTTCTGAGTCCTCATCACTATCAACCTCATTACTTGCAATCTTATTCCTTTCAATGTCATTCCTTTCAACCTCTGGTTCAATCCATCCATTTTTTCCTTACGGGTTAGGGGCATTAGGTCCACCCTCAGCTCCTACAACATACTCGTCTCCATTACTGTTCAGTGGTATACCGGCCATTTCTGTAAAATACAGAAAGTTCGTGGGTATATAAGGTCATTATCCCAAAATTATATATACATGCATGCACATGCAATTCAAATGTAGTACGTATGCCAATATGCAACAAAATGATAGCCATGCAAATGCAATACAAAAATTACGATGTTAAGTACTCCGCGTACGTCTACCTCCATATAATACGATAGTATTTACTTAATAAATACTCAGGAAATCATTTCAGTTCAAAGGGATACATCTAATAATAAAACAATGCTAAAAGAAATCTTACCGGAGCCATGCAGGATAGTTGTGTGCTTTGGGAACAAAATATTTATGACACCAAAAGTTATAGTTTAGGACTTTTTTCAAAAACGACCTAGTTCTCTATAACTTTTGGCTCTGATTACCAATCTCTAACACCCCTAATTTACCTTGCGCGGCAGAATATCACAATTGGGTGCTAGTCAAAGAGTCACCACACACAAGCCATATTGAACGACTCAAAAGAGACGTTTAAACATTAAGTAAATTTAAACCATGTTAAATTACAACAACATTATTGTCTAAATTGTTTCCAAACCCCAAAAGCATAAACAGAGTAGCGTTAGGTCCCCACAAATCTAAACCCATGAAAACCAACCAAATTGTTTTACAAGACATCATGAATATAAATTGTCTTTGATAAAAGTGGGAGGAAAACAAGTTACACCACCCACAAGCCACAACAACATCTATAGCATGCTCCGCCACAATCATCCCTGATTACCTGAAACACATGCTTAAAATCGTCAACAAATAATGTTGAGCGAGATCTATAGGTTTAAAAAATCACAATTGAACATAAGTATAAAAATCATTCACGATTATTCAATAGTATGTTGATCATTACAAACTATTATTGGGTATTACTCATTATAACATAAGCTATTTAATTATGTTTAAGCTCATGCCACCGACCCCATAAACTAATCACCCGCCCCAAATGCCAGCGTGATTTAAATAAAGTCATTGCCCCTCTGAGGTATTCGTTGCCAATTATACATTTTTCCCAACACAAGTTATCCATACGCAGAGGGTACTCAACGTACTAGCTCTCGTCTAGGATAGGATCGTCAACCCAATAGTACTATCAATTGTTCAAGCGGCTATTTCCAATCCACACAAGGATCAAAGACTAGTTAACGGTTCATGAATTTAGGGTCTTTAGCAACTAGCTACTTAACATAATTCAAGACATCATTCGGGTCCAATAATCATTCATGACTTATGTTCCTTTTAATTTAAATAGCATGTATCCCCCTCGCGGGTAAAAATCATTTAAAATACAGTAGAAAGCGAGGCTATATACTCACCTTAAGTATTAGTGGTAGTATTAGCAAAGACGTAGACGAAAACAATCACCGACGATGAGGACGCCGCGGAAAATCAAATACAAGACCTATCAAACAAACGCGAAATGAATCAACACCTTCAAGTACCTTCAAGTACTATATGTACATAATTAAGAACACTCAAAGTTCATATAAACTCACGCCAAAAATCCAACCAAGTGATATTTACTAGACACGTTCATTTTTATACGTTATTAAGACTATTACTCCAATTACAATTCTGCCGGTACATACCTAATGTATGGACTGAATTCCCATACTTAAACATCACGAATTTTTACGAAACTCGTTGTAGACTTCACTTACATCATGTATAAAGCTCACAAAAATTTTCTGAAAAAGATGTTACTTTTAAGTCACGCTGCCCAACACATTTCCAACCTTGAAAATCCGGGCAGATTTGTACCCTTACGTCATCAAACCATTTTGACTCACTTAACCAATTCCATTTGTAAAACAAATTCCTAAGTTTGAAAATAGACTCATAAATCCAGGTTTTGAGCTAAAGAACAGCCCTCAACCATTTTTTAAACTCTACTTATATTCCCCAAGATTTGACCTAATATCGAACACAAATTCGGATTGCGTCGATACTCGCCTCCCGGTACACGAATTTTCAAGCTTACATAGCTTTTGACTCGTTTGGAGTTAAAAGCTCTATCTTATACCAAAACGAAGTTAGAAAGAAGCTCTACAACTACATTCAATAATATAAACCTGGACTCAAACTTAAAACTGTTGATCCCAAATTTAGTTCGATTTAGCTTTATGTATACGAGATTAGATCAAGTAATACAGTTAGAGAAACCTTTGTATATGTTTATGACAATCTAAGTGTTATGCGGAATTAACACTTAAACAAGAACACACAAGATATAAACAAAATTTCACTTTGATTAATGATATCAAACTTGCTTACAATGAAAGTAGTGTACGAATGAAAACTTATATTGAACATTAACCTAAAGGTCTTCTTTTATAGACATAAGAAGCCTTGTACAATAATCTACGTATCAGCTATTCTAGGTAAAGATAAATATAGAAAATACAATGTTGTTCCTATCTTTACTAGAAGTAATCTAGAATACAATAAACGCGTAGAGTATATCTTCCCATCAGTGCTTGTCTTCAATGTATCAACGCTTGACTTTATCTTGTCAACGCTTGAGCTGTCAGCGTTTGTTTTACTCCTGTCAACGCTTGTTTTACTCTTGTCAGTGCTCAAGTAATCTGGCCATAATTTATTCCCAACAATCCTCCCCTAAACTTGATATCCACTCTTATGATCAAGTTTCTGAATAAACATTAAGAACTAGGAGGAATTTTACAAACCTTCTCATATTGGTAATAAATAAATCTGATCAAGTCTTTTGCCACATCACTTGAATAATCAATTTCCAGCTGAGTGTTCTTCATCTTCTCCAAGATATCCTTAGATATGAAATACTGACCATCCACAAGTAGATACTCAGCAAACTTTGTAGAACTCAAATAATATACACTAGCAGCTGAATACAATCTCCATTGAAGACCACTGAGGTCATCTTCAAGATCCTTCCAAATAGCAGGATCCTCATCTTTTGGTCCACACATTCTCTTGAATGTGGAGCACAGTTTATTCCATTAGCTGAAGTTGGTGCTTCAGCCTCATACTTGGCCTCTAATAACCTCCATAGGTCTACCAAGTCTTCTCTGTCAAAACTTGCAAACAAAGATATAAGGGTAGTAAAAGTGTGAACCTCCTTGCCATACCTGCCAATCTTCCAAAATCCACATTCATCTTCTTCATAGCTCACAATTGGATTTCTGGAATCTAGTGGTAACACTTGTACCATGTCTGAAGCTTCTAATGGTGAGAGCTTGAGGCTCTTTCTTATGACTGATTCACTTGGATATAATGGATCCATATCTTTGGGAAACTCAAAAGGCATTCCCTTTTTCACTGGTCTGGGAACAAACATTGCCTTCTTGAGCTCCATTTCCTCTGCAAGTTCTTCTTTTCTTTCATCACAAAGAAGTCTTAGAGTGTTTGCTTCCTGCACTCTAACCCAGATGGGATAAGCTTTGCATTCCAACTCATCAAATGCCAATGCCTTCAATTTGTGATAAGTCCAACCTACTCCATGACATCTGAGCAACATGCAGTATAGCTCCCTTCTATCCCTTTTCAATTTTGAGAGAATATTGCGTGCCTTGTGTTTCAAAATAACCTGGCAATCTTTTTGTACTCTAAGGAGAATCTCCAAACCCCATATCTGATCTGAAATGGTCAAGTGTGGATTCTCCATATATCTTTCTTCCCAAGCATGATACATTTGAACCACCTCTGGCATATCAAAGTCAACCTGCAATTTCAACTCTCTCAATTTCTCCTTGGCCAACTCATCTCCATACTCAAGTCTTTCTGGCTGTTCTATAATCATAACACTTGAGTCTGAGCTAGCTTCAGCACTTCCTTCTTTCTCTTCTGAAGTGACAACAAATGGTGACTCTTTCACCTCTTTCTTTTCTTGTTCCACAATTTGTGCAGCCAACTTTCTATCAAACTCAATCTGAGCTGCATTCTTTGGAACAACCTCTTCCACCATAATACCCTTACCCTTATCTAATGGATCAATTGTTGGTAAGGTAGATGGTGATACCTGTGAAGAAACCTCCTTGATGATGGATGATGACTGGGATACATCACCCTCATGTGCAGGTCTGTCAACGCCCAATTTTGTTGTGTCAGCGCCCAAAATACTCATGTCAGCGTTCAATTTCTCCTTGTCAACGCCTAAAGTTCCTGCCTCAGCGCCTTTTGCAATTTCCTCCAACATGGCTGTAAATGATAAATTTAAGTTTATAGGAGAGACTAAGGACGTATCAAAACCTGTCTGTTTCTTCAAACTTGTTAGGGCCTCAGCTATATCCAAAGATTGACCATCATGGCTGCCCTTATCACTTACATTTATCTGATCTTCCTCCCCTTTGGAAGATTCCTCCATCCCTCTCCTTGCACTAGCAGTCTCCAAAATAACAATCCTCTCCCTCAATTGCTTGAGTTCAAGGCCTTGTGTGCTGACAACTTGTACCAAGTCTGCATTTTGCTTTTGCAAGCTCATGCAGACTACCGTCAATTCCATTAGGATCATTGGTTCCAATCTGCCCTCCTCTAAAATGGGTATTTGACCTCCCAAGTCAGATTCATTGGGCATGGATGAGGTCTTAATGATGTTAGGACTGTCTTGGCCAGCTACTAAGCCAGAACCAATAGTCCCAGCCTCATCCATATCACCAGCCACACTTGTGGTGGTGGTTCTCTCTGCTACATGGCTAGGACCACCAGAGAAGAACACTCTAGTAGTCCTTTGGTGTTTAATCAACCTATATTCAGGGGTGTGGATGATGATGTGGATTGGGTGGATGTGGGTTGGTTAAGGGGTGTTTGGGACTGTGAAGGTTGTGTGTCAACGTTGGAAATAGGCATATCAACGCCAACATTTAATGTGTCAGCGTTGAAGGGTTCTTGGTCAATTTGAATATGTTTAGGTGAAGGTAATGGTTCAGGTATTGGGTCAATTTGGGGTTGGGAGTCTGGATGGGGTTAAGCTGCTGCAATGACAACAAGCATAGCTTGAGTTAAAGGTAAGTCACAATGTGGGGGTGAGTTCATCTTCATAAAAATTGCTTTCTTTTGCACAGGGATCTCATAAAAATCATTATGATCCCTTGAGCAGTATCCTTGAACATCAAAAACCATTTGTAAAAAATCGGGGATAAGCTAAAGTCATTTTGTTCCCCTTATTTTTACACATGCCCTCAAAAATCATTTTAGAATAATTAAATTTTTGCCCAGTAGCAATACACACAATAGCACTAGCTATAGATCTATTGATCTCATTGTGTGCAGTGCATTTGGGACTCAAACATTGTAGGAGGACATGTATGAGGTACTTCCAGGCTGGGGGAAATTCCTGTTTATGATATTTATTTAAAGTTCCTTCATCAGGAAAAGGATAACCCAAAGCCCTTAGTCCTTGTTCTATTTCACTAATGGGAAGGGTGGATATACCATCAGCATCATCAAGATGCAAGGCTTGGCGTACCAAAGCCTCAGTAACCACCCAAGGTCTCCCATGAACAATAGAAGTTAATGTAGTCACTCTATTAACTGTTGAGAAACTGACAGTGTTCCAAAACTATTTAATATGTGTGACAGGAATGAGTGGTGCATGAGAAAGAGCATACCTAATAGGAGATGCGTTCATATACGCCACCATTTGTGTGTATTGGGGAAACAGAGCATCATCAGCTTCAAGATACGCGATCATGTTGTGTTGGCTTCTGAACCCCAATTCAAAATCTGATGGTCTGAACTTTGGTGCCATTGTTGAAAGCTGTTAAAAATGTTTGATGAAGATGAAGTTGATAAGAGAAAATTGTGTTAGACAAGAATAATAGGTACCCTGTTTGAAAATAGGAGCCAAATATATAGGAGAAGAAAATGCATGTGATTGGCCCAAAAATAGGCAATTATTTTCAAAAAACAATCATGAAAATATTGAAAAATAATAGATTTATCTCATGCATTAATTGAAAGTTATCAACTCCCAAAATTACGGCCTAAAAATATGTCAAAAAGTAACAACTGGGTAGGTCCTATTGAGTATCAACGGTCAAAAATAACCTATCAACGCTCAACGGCTATATTCTTGTCAACGTTTGCCTATGGCCATGTCAGCGTCTAAATTGGTCACAACAACGCTTGGAAAAATACTTGTCAGCGTCCAAAAATAAAAATGTTTTAAAAATGAAAAATGACCTTAACAAAGTAATTTATCCTAGAGAAGATAACCAAAAAGCTGATAATTATTATAGGGCGGCAAGCACTGTCCAGTTATGCACACTTGCTTAAGCAAGATAGACATAACAGTCCTCTAGTGTCCCTTGCTAACCAAAACTCTTAACAACTAAGTTACCTTATAAAATTCCTTGTTACTCCCAGGTAAATCCCATAACAAAATTATTCCCAAGTCTCCCAACAGACCACAACCAATTCTAGGCCAAAAATGTCTTGGCAGCATGCATAGTATATCAACTTTGCATGCTACATTGCCTCATGATTTATTAAAACTAACTCATACTCACCTGTGGACACAATCTAGAATTGTGATAAGAGTATCATATGGATACCCAAACATCCTAAAGGTTCCTAAAACCTCCCCTTAAACTATGATACATAAGTTGCTAAAAATGTGCATGAACATAAAAAAATTGTGTCAAGATAGGAATTAATACTTCCAACCATCATCCATAAACAAAAACATGCCCAAATGCTTCTCCATTGATCCATAAGCAACTCTGTATCCAATGGTATACTGCTAACACCACCTGCACATTTAGATTGAAAACCACAAAACTAACATTGTTGCTGACAACGCCCCGATAACACATGACAGCGTTGAGGGAAACTTTGTCAGCGTTAGACAAATATATTGCTAACAACGTTACAAAAACACTTAACAGCGTTCAAGCAACCTTTGTCAGTGTTAGTAAAATATAGTGGAAAATCTAAAAGACCAATAACAATGCATTATCCTATACAAACTTTTACAAAAAGACTCCAAACACACATATTATGTGAGATTGATCATTCCAATACTTGTTACCAAGTATTGAAACCTCCCAGCATCAAAAGGTTTAGTTAGTAAATCTGACACATTTTCTTCTGTGTCAACCCTATCTGGTTGTATTAAACCCTTTTCAAAACAATCTCTTATAAAATGGTGTCTAATTTCTATGTGTTTAGTTTTAGAATGATGTACATGATTCTTAATAATGCATAAAGTGCTGTTATTGTCAACAAATATCTTGGTATGCATGAAATTATACCCATAGTCCAACAACTGGTTCTGAATCCACAAAACTTGGCCACAACAAGCAGCTGCAGCCACATACTCAGCTTCAGTTGTAGAATTAGCCACCACTGTTTGTTTCTTGCATTGCCAAGATATCAACCTGCTCCCAAGAAACTGACATCCACCAGTTGTGGATTTCCTACAAATTTATCACCTCTATAGTCACTATCTGAATATGCAATCAGCTCCAATGGGGAATCCTTTGGGTACTACAAACCAAGACTAGGATAGCATCTTAGGTACCTAAAGATCCTCTTCACAGCATAAAGGTGACAGTCTTTGGGAGTCACTTGATGGCGTGCACAAGCACACACAGCAAACATGATGTCAGGTCTGGAGGCAGTAAGATACATCAATGATCCAATCATGGACCTATAGTGCCTGACATCAACATCTTTCCCATCTCCAATCTTTCCCCAATGGTGTTCTCTATCCATAGGAGTAGTAGCCCTCTTTTCATGTGGAGAAAAACCAAACTTCTTCAAGATTTCACCACATATTTATCCTGGGAGATGAAGATACCATCTTCTTTCTGCTGAACTTGTAAACCAAGAAAGAAGTTCATCTCCCCCATATCACTCATCTTGAACTTGTCTGTCATAAGCTTGGAGAAATCCTCACTCATCTTTGGATCAGTAGACCCAAAAATGATGTCATCAACATAGACCTGGACAAGCAACACATCCTTGCCTTTCTTCTTTGTAAAAAGTGTCTGATCTATGGTGCCCCTCTTGAATCCATTGTCCACAAAATAAGTAGACAAAGTACCATACCATGCTCTAGGGGCCTGATGAAGTCCATACATAGCCTTTTTGACTCTATACACCTTATCTGGATTCTCTGGATCCTCAAAACCAGGAGGCTGCATCACATATACCTCCTCAGTAATTGTTCCATAGAGGAAGGCACTCTTGACATCCATTTGATAGACAGTGAAGCCCATGCAGGATGCATAGGCTAAAAAGATCCTTATAGCTTCAATCCTTGCAACTGGTGTAAAGACCTCCTCATAGTCTATCCCCTCCTCTTGTGTATATCTCTGAGCCACTAACCTTGCCTTGTTTCTGACCACAATGCCTCTTTCATCTCTCTTGTTTCTTAGAACCCACCTTGTCCCTATAGGTCTGACATATCTGGGACAATCAACCAGCTCCCAAACATCCTGAATTGCAAATTGGTGAAGCTCATCCTGCATTGCTTCCACCCAACTTGGTTCTTGGAGAGCATCAAATATCTTATTGGGTTCCTGTTGTAACAAAAAACAGGCAAACAAACATGCTTGCACAAGAGGGGTATCAACCTTCTTGTGTATATTGGCAATAAACCCACCAAGACCTTGATCAGATCTTCTAGTCTGAATTGGAGTATTAACATTACCAATGATTTGAGAAGTAGGATGATTCTTCATGACTGAAGTAAGAATTCCTCCCTCAAAAATTCTGGTATCTTCAACCTCATTCTCCATGTTGCCAATATCTTCTTCATCAGACTCTCTTACATCAACATGGGGATGACCTTCTTCATATAAATTGGAAGGTCCACCTTGTTCAACAGTGGAAGAGAAAAGATGTGCAAAAATGTTGTCAACGCCTGAATCTTGGTTGTCAGCGCTTGGGCTAACAACGTTTGAACTATTGTTGTCAACGTCTGAGCCATCAACGTCTGAATTTGTCTTGTCTGCGCTAGATTTGCCTTTGTCAGCGCCTGAAGGACCATGCATGTTTGTATCTGCTGGTACTTGGAGACCACCATTATCTTTACCAGCAGCAGCAAAAGCATCTGTCCAAATGGGAATTGTAACATATTCTTGGATAGGAGATGACTTCTCTGCTTGTGATCCAACCTTCTCATGAACTTGTGTACCTGAAACATCAACAACTTGTTCTTCCACAACATTTGAAGTTACCTTCACAATGTCTGGATTAGTGACAGGCATATAATTTAAAGTTCTAGATAAAGGTTCCAAGTCAAACAACCAATTAGGACCACATTCAGGATCACTAGGTTTATTTTCTAAAAACCTAACATGTACTCTTTCAAGTATACGTTTTTCCTCTTTAAGATAAACCCTATATCCCTTGCTCTGCACTGAATACCCCATGAAGTAGCCTTCATCACCTTTTGCACTAATTTTACCTAAGGCATCACTAGTGTCTAAAACTACTACATAACAACCAAAAGGTCTGAGAAAACCAATATTATGTTTTCTTCCCCAAAGCAACTCATAAGGTGTTTTGTTCTGAATTTTGTTAACCAATGCTCTATTTTGAACATAACAAGCTGTATTAACAGCTACAGCCCAAAAGGCTATAGGAAAATGAGCATCAGCCAACATTGTTCTGGCTGCTTCAATTAGGGTTCTATTTTTCCTCTCAGCAACCCCATTTTGTTGTAGGGTTCTAGCAATACTAAATTGCCTAGTAATTCCTTTCCTGGCACAGAAATCATCTAGCTTTTTATTCCTAAATTCGCCACCATTATCACTCCTAAGCATTTTAACTTCATTGCCAGACTTCTTCTCAATCTGAGTGATAAAATCAATTAGAATATCAGCTGTGTCACTCTTCATAGTGTGATACCCTAGAACCGAGGTCACTAACATTACCCTAAATTACGCTTATTTTTGAAATTTTTAATAAATTTTAATTGCTATATATTTTAGTATTTTGGTTGAAACCAATGTTCGAGGTTATAATTTTGACGATTGACGATTTAAGAAGGACGATGACGAATACGATCCCGATGGATGCCCAAATTTCTATAATTATTGTCGTTTTATCGATATTGTAATTTTTCGAGAATTTTACTTACGGTTCGTGTTAAGTCGAGTCGGGTGAGTTTTATTGCTTTCCGGGTACATTTAAAGTGTCCTAAATGTATTTTGGAGTGTTTGGGATGATTCCCGACTCCCGTAAAATTTTCCAAAATGTCAAATGAGCCAATCCCGTAAAAATTTGGAGTCGTTTTTGCTTAAGGCCAAAAGAATGCTCATATTGCACCACAAGTCCCTAGAATTTTTACAAGATGGAAAACAAAACACACACAACACAAAATACTTCAAAAATTTTCCACTCTCTCCCTCTTTTCTCCTTTAGGCCGACGGCCACCCTCACCCACCATAAACCACCCATAAATTTTGTTTTTACTTGGTTTTGATTAAAACTAAGGTTAGACCACCTCTAATTAAATCATTTCCAATCTTTCTATGTAGTTTAATCCAACATGCATTCAAAATTTTTTTTTCAAGAATCAAATGAATTTTTCAAAATCATTTTTGATGTTAATTGGGTAAATGCATGTTTAATTCATGTGTAATGGGTGTGTAATCACTTAACAAACCCACCAAAATTAATTTGGTTGTGGTGTTTTGATCACCCAAACCCCACGGCTAAGGGGGGGTGTTTGGGGGATCATGGTGGTTGATGTTTTGATCATGGGTTTGTGTTTATTTTGTGTTTTTAGATGTTTTAAATAGGTTTAGGTTATTTCATGTTTGATTTAGTGATTGGGTTTTGATTTGGGTATGAACCTTAGGTAGTTTAGGACTGAGTTGTATGATTGGGTATGCTTAGGAGTGTTTAGGTTGAGGTCTAATGTTGGTAAATGGGTTTGAAAACGAGCGTTGGTATGATTTTGGTATAAGTAATTTTAGGCAGAAAGTTTAAGGTGTTTTCGTAAAAATTATTTTGTAAAAAGGTCTTGTGATTAGGATAGAGTTGTAGAGCATCTTCTTAGCTTCGATTTGGTATAAGATAGAGCTTACGACTCCTAACGAGTCAAAAGTTACGACTTTTTGAAATTCGTGTACCGGGAGATGAAAACCGTCATAATCCGAAATTATGCTTGGTTTTAGGTCAAATCCCGGGGACTATAGGTTTAGTTTGGTAAATGGTCAAGGGTTGATTTTTGGTCTCAAACCTGCACATTTGAGTCTATTATAAGACTTAGGTGTCAAATGGGTCAATGGAGTATTTTAAACGGGTCAAATGAGTCCGACTTGGTCAAAGTACAATTTCAGTCCGAAAAACGTAGTTTTGGAAAAGTGTTGAGTAACGGGTCGTAGAAGTGAAAACTTTTGTTGGGATTAAATATGTGTTTTCTACAGGTCTTAAAGTATTTTTGAGAATTTTCTCAAATTTTATAAAAAGGGTTAAGTATAGTAAAACAGTCCGTACTTTTGGTAAGTATCGGCGAAAATGAGTAAAAATGAATAACGTTAATAATAAGGACAAATGGTATAAAACGAGTAACACTTGTGGTTTTTTTTGGCGTGAGTTGTAATTGTCACAAGTGACTAATATGTATGTATTTTATACAGTACCATAAGGTTTATAAATGAGATTACTCATTACGCGTTATTTGGTTTGATAGGTGTTGATTTACCCGAGCATCCGTATCGTCGTCAGTGACCGTCACTCGAACTATCGACTACTTGTTATATAAGGTGTGAATTTATAGCCTCGCTTATTATTATTTCAAACTGTTTTACCCGCGAGGGAAATGCATGCTAGTTTTCAAAAATGAACATATGTCATGAATGACTGTTGGACCCGAATGTTGCCTTTGAAATTGTGTTGAGTACCTAGTTGCAAAAGGCCCTAAATTCATGAACTATTAACTATTGTTTAGTCCTAGCGTGGATTAGAAATAGCCGCTTATACAAAGTGATAGTACTATGGGGTTGACTACCCTATCCGAGACGAGGGCTAGTACGTTGATACCCCCTACAGACGGATAATTTGTAATAAGAGATAACGTATAATTGCAACTGATGCCTTAGTAGGGGCACTGTTTTCATCTGAATCACGCCGGTAATTATTACGCGGGTGATTGAGTTAACGGTTTAGTGTCATGAGCTTAAACACAATTGTCAGTATCTTGAATATAGATTGTTTGATCGATAAGTCTATGAATGATCGTGAATGGTTTTTATTTCACATATGTTCAAAATGAATTGTAAAACCTATGAATTCCACTCAACGTTTTCGTTGACCAAATTTAGCATGTGTTTCA
Organism: Glebionis coronaria; assembly: GCA_025667525.1. Taxonomy (NCBI): domain Eukaryota; kingdom Viridiplantae; phylum Streptophyta; class Magnoliopsida; order Asterales; family Asteraceae; genus Glebionis; species Glebionis coronaria. The sequence goes on from JANFOE010000885.1 coordinate 176,932, forward strand.
GGTAACCGCTGAAGTGTAGCATGGAGCGTGCATTGGATGGATGTTGTGTGTATGGCTTGGAGTCTGCTTGTTTTTCCGCCCAGTATTTCTTAAACATTTTTAACTTTGATGTCATGTTGTTGTGAAAACTGTAACTTTTGGGGTTGAGATTCATGGGGACCGAAAACGCAAAACTCTGTTGTATCATTTGGGGTTGGAAAACCGTAGACATGTAACTTTTCAACAATTTTTAATTTAAGTTTAAATTTGACGTCTCTTTGGAGTCGTTCGATATATCTTGTGTGCAATGATAACTGCCTAGCACCCAAATGTTGTAGTTCCGCTGCGCATAGCATTAGGTGGGGTGTTAGAGATTGGTATCAGAGCCATGAGTTATAGAGAACTAGGTCGTTTTGAAAATTCCTAAACTATAACTTTTGGTGTCGTAAGAAATTGTCCAAGCGCACACAACTATCCTGCATGGCTCCGGTAAGGTTTTTTTTTGTATTCATGGCATTTGACGTATACTTTTAAGTTGAAGTATATATGTGGGTATTTATTACGTAGATATGGAAATTACTATATGTAAACGTTGAAATTATACGTGGAATACCCGACACCGTAATTCTTGTATTAATCATGCATGAGCATCATATTATCGCATTTTGGGCATGTGTACCACCTTTGCATTGCATTTGCATGCATGTATTTATAAATATTGTATAGTTATCTTATGTACCCTCCAAAATTCTCTGTTATTGCAGGAATGGCCGAGGTACCGCCTAATGGTAATGGAGACGATTATGTCGTAGGTCACGAAGGGGGACCGTTTCCTCCGAACCCGCCGGATAATGACAATGGATGGATCACTCCAGAAGAAGCAATAGAGCCGGGAAATGACAGTGACAAAAGTGACATGGACAACTTCAGTATCAGTAGTGATGGTAGTGAGGATTCTGAGGAAGAGCCCAAGGAACCGGTGGATGATGGAATTCCCGAGAATGCTGTCGGTCAGACCGAACCTGATTTATTTCAATCTCCAAATTCGCCAAAGGGTTATGAAGTGCCTCCGACCGATCGATATGAGCAGCAACCCTTTCGTCGCCCGATGGACAATTGTAAGGACTACCTGAAGACAGTGCCAGGATTTGTTCGAGTAAGTAATGGGAGTGGTGCAGAATCCAGCAATTCATCTAAATCACAATCTATTCATGAGAATATCGCGAGGGTCTACTTTCCGAGACCAAGACACTACTGGGATCCCGAAGGTCGTTTGAGGAGGATGGATAGGTTGATGTGTGAGCGGTTTGTGGTAGAGACCAGGGTAATTAAGAGGTTTGATAAGAATGAGAGGGAACACCAAAGATTATTTGCAAGAACTTCAAGAATTGAGTATGATGGAAATGCAAATAAGAGTGATATCAACAGCCTAAGATCGATGATCGCGAACTTGAGCGCCAGTCTTGATCGAGTTAGGGAAGATCAACGAGATTTTCTAGGATGCAGAGTTGGGAGCATCGAGTGAGAGCATCATTGCCCCCAGATTGGAGATTTGTGGACGACTTGGAAATGGAAGCTAACGACTTCATGATCCAGCCACCTACCAGAGGTGCTTGTATCACTGTGGGAAATCATGTAGCGGTTGAGTGTGGGTCTACGTCAGGAACGAAGAAGGCGACTGAATGTGGGCCGAATGACAAAGGAAAGAGGAAGATGGATGAAGTGGACGAGGAAGATAGCGACGAGGAACCCGAGGAAGATGATGATGAACCGCCATCCAAATGGCCGTGTGGGTCACCACATGCCTAGTTGCTTGCCTTGTATTTTATCTTTGATCGTTGTAATAGAACTGTTTTAGACTTTTGTATGATGGCATTGTGACGAAAAAACTTGAGGACTTAAGTTTTATGGTGAGTGGTTGTAGTGGCGATACTTGTCACAATTTTGGTTGATTATCAATACAATCCACGTTTACCTTTCATGATCTGTGATATGTCTTTATTTTGATCTTTTGTGATGTGAATTGATGAATATTAGTAACTCTGTAGTGATGTGTCGTTGTATTTATATTATGTCTTGAAAGAGAAATCCATCTTAATCTTGATGTGTATACTTACTTGTTTTTCTATTTTCCCTGTATTTGCAGAGAGGTGTATTTGATAACGCACCATGCCTCCAAAAATAACCGCCGACCGTGTGAACACGATGATTCAGGAAGCCATTGCGAATGCGCTAGAAGCAGATCGAGCAGGGAGGAACCCAGACCAGGGCATAAATGCGGGGAGACAGCAAGCCCCAAGAGAGTGTACTTACTCTAGTTTCATAAAATGTGGTCCCACGCAATTTCGTGGAACTGGTGGAGCTCTAGAACTCAGGAGATGGTTAGAAAAGGTCGAAAGTACTTTCGAGATTAGTGGTTGTTCAGAAGCGAACAAGGTCAAGTTTGCGGCTGCTACTTTTCTTGACGATGCATTGAGTTGGTGGAACACCCAAGTAGCCACTGTTGGGTTAGCAGTAGCGAATGCAAGAACATGGAGTGCTACTAAAGCTCTTTTGACTAAGAAGTTCTGTCCTGAAGAGGAGTTAGGTCAATTGGAAGATGAGTTGAGGCACCTGACTTTGAAAAACAATGATATCACTGCTTACACCAGGAGGTTTAATGAACTAAGCCTTTTGTGTCCAGACACCTTTGCCGATGATAACAAGAAGATGAAACAGTACATCAAAGGTCTATCCAGTAATATCAAGGGTGAGACGACTTCGTCTAAACCTGGGTCGTTTGATGAAGCGGTCCAGATGGCTCACGCGTTGATGGATGTCAAACTCCAAGACAAGAAGAACTTCATTGCTGAAGGAAATAAGAGGAAGTGGGAGGCGGCGCAGAGCAACCAATCCCAGGGTCAAAGCCGAGGTGGAAACCGAAACAACAACGGTCAGAACCGCAATCAGCAGTTCAACCAGCGAAGGAATGAAGGGATGAGAGTTGTGACAAACCCCAGAGGAGCGAAGGTGAATCCCCACTGTGGTCGATGCAACTTGTACCATGTAGGGAGTTGCCCGCCTGCATGCGGCAAATGTGGAAAAGCGGGTCACAGGATGTCTGATTGCCGAACAAAGGGGGTAGCCACTGGGGCGAATGCTACGAGAGTGATGGATTGTTTTGGATGTGGAGAAAGAGGCCATAAGCAAGGAAATTGCCCGAAGGCAGGAAACAAGCAAGGAGGTAACAATGTTGCTGCCGTGTATCAAGTAGGGACGGCTGATAAACCACAGGGTCCTAACGTAGTTACCGGTACGTTTTTGCTAGACGCTTGTTATGCTAGTATTTTGTTTGATTCTGGTTCCGACAAGAGTTTCGTAGATGTTAAATTTAGTCGTCATATCGATAGAAAACCGGTATTGTTAGCGACTAGTTATAACGTGGAGTTAGCCGATGGGAAGATCGTTAGTACGAATTCTATACTGAAAGGGTGTACCTTGAAGTTAGGAAATTACGCTTTTGAAATCGACTTGATGCCTATAGAGCTAGGATCGTTTGATGTGATCGTGGGAATGGATTGGCTGATGGCGCACAGTGCTGTGATCGTCTGTGGTGAGAGATTAGTTCAGATCCCGTTGAGGAATAAAGTCTTGACTGTGAAGGGAGACGAGTGCACTTCTCGTTTGAAAGTGATTTCTTGTTTGAAAATGATGAAGTATGTAGAAAATGGATGCGATGTGTTTTTGGCACAAGTTTCGAGTGATGGTGATTTAGAGGCGAGGATTGAAGAAGTACCTGTAATCTGTGACTATCCGAAAGTTTTTCCAGATGAGTTGTCGGGTTTACCACCTACCCGTGAGGTCGAGTTTCGAATCTATTTGGTGCCGGGAGCTGCGCCGGTTGCGCGTGCACCCTATCGATTAGCACCATCCGAGTTAAAGGAGTTATCGGATCAACTGAAGGAGTTGATGGAAAAGGGATTTATTAGGCCGAGCTCATCACCATGGGGAGCGCCAGTGTTGTTTGTGAAGAAGAAAGATGGGTCATTTCGGATGTGTATTGACTATAGAGAACTCAACAAGCTGACGGTTAAGAATCGGTATCCATTACCGAGGATTGACGATTTGTTTGATCAACTGCAAGGTTCCTGTGTATACTCAAAGATCGACTTGAGATCAGGGTATCATCAACTGCGTGTGAGAGAGGAGGTTATTCCTGTAACCGCCTTTCGTACGCGGTATGGACACTTCGAATTTCGAGTAATGCCGTTTGGGTTGACAAACGCGCCTGCTGTATTCATGGACCTTATGAATCGCGTATGCAAGCCGTATCTAGATAAGTTTGTCATTGTTTTTATTGATGATATTCTTATTTACTCTAAGAGTAAGGAGGAGCACGAGAAGCACCTGAGAAAGATATTGGATCTGCTGAAGAGAGAGAAGCTGTATGCGAAGTTCTCGAAGTGTGAGTTTTGGTTAGAGTCTGTGTAATTCCTTGGTCACGTAATTGATAGCAAAGGAGTTCGCGTGGATCCTGCCAAGGTCGAAGCGATCAGGGAATGGTCGGCACCGACAACGCCGACTGAAGTTCGACAATTCCTTGGTTTAGCTAGGTATTATCGGAGATTCATTGAAGGATTTTCGTTGATTGCGAAGCCATTGACAAAGCTTACCGAAAAGAATAGGGTGTATGAATGGGGAGATGAGGAAGAATTCGCTTTCAAAACGCTCAAGGACAAGTTATGTTCCGCACCGATATTGTCATTACCTGAAGGAACCAAAGACTTTGTAGTGTATTGTGACGCATCTCGTAAGGGTTATGGAGCGGTGTTGATGCAGCGCGAGAAGGTGATAGCTTACGCGTCGAGACAACTGAGGAAGAATGAGGAGAACTACACGACGCACGATTTGGAATTAGGAGCTGTAGTCTTTGCGTTGAAATTGTGGAGACATTATTTGTATGGGACGAAGTGTGTTGTATTCACTGACCACAAGAGTTTGCAGCACATTTTAGAGCAAAAGGAGTTGAACATGCGACAGAGACGATGGGTAGAATTACTGAGTGACTATGACTGTGAAATTCGCTACCATCCTGGCAAGGCAAATGTTGTAGCGGATGCACTTAGTAGGAAGGATCGAGAGAAACCTTTGAGAGTCAGAGCATTGGTGATGACTGAGAGTGTTGACTTAACCGAAACTATACTGAAGGCTCAAGAGAGGGGATTAATGAAAGAGAATGTTGATGCTGAGAACTTCGGAAGAATGTTGAAACCTCTTTTTGTGATTAGGTCAGACGGACTGAGATATTTCGAGAATCGGATTTGGTTACCGTTGTGTCCATCCGAGGAAGGAAAGCCTGGAGTACGAGATTTGGTTATGAACGAGTCTCATAAGTCGAAGTACTCGATACATCCTGGATCGGATAAAATGTATCATGATCTGAAGAAAGTTTATTGGTGGCCGAATATGAAGGCGGATATTGCTCGTTACGTTAGTAAGTGTTTGACTTGCGCGAAGGTTAAAGCAGAACATAGGAAGCCGTCTGGGTTGTTGGTACAACCAGAGATCCCAGAATGGAAATGGGAGAGAATCGCTATGGATTTCGTGACGGGTTTACCCAGAACTCCTAGTGGATGTGATATGATTTGGGTAATAGTGGATAGATTGACGAAATCTGCTCATTTCTTACCTATGAAGAAGACGGACAGTATGGAAAAGCTGGCCAGTGTGTACGTGAAGGAGATCGTTTGCAGACATGGAGTACCGTTATATATCATTTTGGATCGCGATAGTAGATTTACTTCGAAATTTTGGAAATCGCTTCAACGTGCGATGGGCACTGAATTGAATTTAAGTACGGCTTATCACCCGGAGACTGACGGCAAGAGTGAACGAACTATTCAGACGATGGAGGACATGCTCCGAGCATGCGTGATTGATTTTGGAGGAAGTTGGGAACGCCACTTGCCTTTAGTGGAGTTTTCGTATAATAATAGTTACCATGCGAGCATCAAGGCTGCACCGTTCGAAGCATTGTATGGAAGGAAGTGTAGATCGCCTGTGTGTTGGAGTGAAGTAGGAGAAAGTCAATTGACTGGACTCGAAATGGTTTTAGAGACAACCGAGAAGATTGTGAAAATCAAGAACCGACTACTTGCTGCGAGAAGCCGACAGAAGAGTTATGCCATAACAGAAGAAAACCGTTGGAATTTGAAGTCGGAGATATGGTTATGCTTAAGGTTTCGCCGTGGAAGGGTGTAATTCGTTTTGGGAAGAAAGGAAAGTTGAGTCCGAGGTACATTGGACCATTTAAGATCGTTAAACGAATTGGACCAGTAGCGTATAAGTTAGAGTTGTCGAGCGAGCTTAGTGCTATTCACGACACGTTTCACGTATCGAACTTGAAGAAGAGTTTGGCGGATAAGGAATTGGTAATTCCTTTGGACGAGATTCAACTGGACGACAAAATGCATTTTATGGAAGAACCCGTGGAAATTATGGACTGAGAGGTCAAGAGGCTGAAGCGTAGTAGAATTCCCATTGTGAAGGTTCGATGGAATTCTAGGCGTGGACCGGAATACACTTGGGAACGTGAGGACTTTTTCAAGGAAAGGTATCCTCATCTTTTCCAGCGGCACGAAATGTGAGTATAAGAAGAGGCGAGCGCCGGGACGTCGCTCTCTTTAAGGAGGGGTGGATGTGATACCCTAGAACCGAGGTCACTAACATTACCCTAAATTACGCTTATTTTTGAAATTTTTAATAAATTTTAATTGCTATATATTTTAGTATTTTGGTTGAAACCGATGTTCGAGGTTATAATTTTGACGATTGACGATTTAAGAAGGACGATGACGAATACGATCCCGATGGATGCCCAAATTTCTATAATTATTGTCGTTTTATCGATATTGTAATTTTTTGAGAATTTTACTTACGGTTCGTGTTAAGTCGAGTCGGGTGAGTTTTATTGCTTTCCGGGTACATTTAAAGTGTCCTAAATGTATTTTGGAGTGTTTGGGATGATTCCCGACTCCCGTAAAATTTTCCAAAATGTCAAATGAGCCAATCCCGTAAACATTTGGAGTCGTTTTTGCTTAAGGCCAAAAGAATGCTCATATTGCACCACAAGTCCCTAGAATTTTTACAAGATAGAAAACAAAACACACACAACACAAAATACTTCAAAATTTTTCCACTCTCTCCCTCTTTTCTCCTTTAGGCCGACGGCCACCCTCACCCACCATAAACCACCCATAAATTTTTTTTTACTTGGTTTTGATTAAAACTAAGTTAGACCACCTCTAATTAAATCATTTCCAATCTTTCTATGTAATTTAATCCAACATGCATTCATAATTTTTTTTTTCAAGAATCAAATGAATTTTTCAAAATCATTTTTGATGTTAATTGGGTAAATGCATGTTTAATTCATGTGTAATGGGTGTGTAATGACTTAACAAACCCACCAAAATTAATTTGGTTGTGGTGTTTTGATCACCCAAACCCCACGGCTAAGGGGGGGTGTTTGGGGGATCATGGTGGTTGATGTTTTGATCATGGGTTTGTGTTTATTTTGTGTTTTTAGATGTTTTAAATAGGTATAGCTTATTGCATGTTTGATTTAGTGATTGGGTTTTGATTTGGGTATGAACCTTAGGTAGTTTAGGACTGATTTGGATGATTGGGTATGCTTAGGAGTGTTTAGGTTGAGGTCTAATGTTGGTAAATGGGTTTGAAAACGAGCGTTGGTATGATTTTGGTATAGGTAATTTTAGGCAGAAAGTTTAAGGTGTTTTCGTAAAAATTATTTTGTAAACAGGTCTTGTGATTAGGATAGAGTTGTAGAGCATCTTCTTATCTTCGATTTGGTATAAGATAGAGCTTACGACTCCTAACGAGTCAAAAGTTACGACATTTTGAAATTCGTGTACCGGGAGATGAAAACCGTCATAATCCGAAATTATGCTTGGTTTTAGGTCAAATCCCGGGGACTATAGGTTTAGTTTGGTAAATGGTCAAGGGTTGATTTTTGGTCTCAAACCTGTACATTTGAGTCTATTATAAGACTTAGGTGTCAAATGGGTCAATGGAGTATTTTAAACGGGTCAAATGAGTCCAACTTGGTCAAAGTACAATTTCAGTCCGAAAAACGTAGTTTTGGTAAAGTGTTGAGTAACGGGTTGTAGAAGTGAAAACTTTTGTTGGGATTAAATATGTGTTTTCTACAGCTCTTAAAGTATTTTTGAGAATTTTCTCATATTTTATAAAAAGGGTTAAGTATAGTAAAACAGTCCGTACTTTTGGTAAGTATCGGTGAAAATGAGTAAAAATGAATAACGTTAATAATAAGGACAAATGGTATAAAACGAGTAACACTTGTGGTTTTGTTTTGGCGTGAGTTGTAATTGTCACAAGTGACTAATATGTATGTATTTTATACAGTCCCATAAGGTTTATAAATGAGATTACTCATTACGCGTTATTTGGTTTGATAGGTGTTGATTTACCCGGGCATCCGTATCGTCGTCAGTGACCGTCACTCGAACTATCGACTACTTGTTATATAAGGTGTGAATTTATAGCCTCGCTTATTATTATTTCAAACTGTTTTACCCGCGAGGGAAATGCATGCTAGTTTTCAAAAATGAACATATGTCATGAATGATTGTTGGACCCGAATGTTGCCTTTGAAATTGTGTTGAGTACCTAGTTGCAAAAGGCCCTAAGTTCATGAACTATTAACTATTGTTTAGTCCTAGTGTGGATTAGAAATAGCCGCTTATACAAAGTGATAGTACTATGGGGTTGACTACCCTATCCGAGACGAGCGCTAGTACGTTGATACCCCCTGCGGACGGATAATTTGTGATAAGAGATAAGGTATAATTGCAACTGATGCCTTAGTAGGGGCACTGGTTTCATCTGAATCACGCCGGTAATTATTACACGGGTGATTGAGTTAACGGTTTAGTGTCATGAGCTTAAACACAATTGTCAGTATCTTGAATATAGATTGTTTGATCGACAAGTCTATGAATGATCGTGAATGGTTTTTATTTCACATATGTTCAAAATGAATTATAAAACCTATCAATTCCACTCAACATTTTCGTTGACCAAATTTAGCATGTGTTTCAGGTAACCGCTGAAGTGTAGCATGGAGCGTGCATTGGATGGATGTTGTGTGTATGGCTTGGAGTCTACTTGTTTTTCCGACCAGTATTTCTTAAACATTTTTAACTTTGATGTCATGTTGTTGTGAAAACTGTAACTTTTGGGGTTGAGATTCATGGGGACCGAAAACGCAAAACTCTGTTGTATCATTTGGCGTTGGAAAACCGTAGACATGTAACTTTTCAACAATTTTTAATTTAAGTTTAAATTTGACGTCTCTTTGGAGTCGTTCGATATATCTTGTGTGCAATGATAACTGCCCAGCACCCAAATGTTGTAGTTCCGCTGCGCATAGCATTTGGTGGGGTGTTAGACATAGCTAGAAAGAATGTCCAAGTAAACCTAGAAAAGTCATCTGTGATGACAAAGCAATAAGACTTTCCATTTAAACTTTCTATATTGGTTGGACCAAAGAGGTCCATATGAAGCAAATGAAGAGGACTAGAACTAGAATGCACCTGTTTGGACTTGAATGAGACCTTGTGTTGCTTGCCTTTAAGACATGCAACACAAGAGTGGTCATTGTGGAAGACCTTCTCAGGAAAACCATCAACCAAGTCAAGTCTCACAAGCCTATTTATATTCTTAAAAATTATGTGCCCTAGTCTCCTGTGCCACAAATTACTCTCATCTACTGAAGCTTTAGCATAAAAACAAGACATATTGTTATTCATTCTAATCCCATTCAGATTCACATTGTATATGTCCTTATGCCTAGGTGTTCTATACTCAATATATTTCTCATCAGGGATCTTATAATCCTTGCTTAACACCAAACACTCGGTATCAGTAAACAGAACTTTATTTTTGTTATCACAAACTTGTGATACACTAAACAGATTGTAATCAAGTTCTTTTACCAAGAATATGTTCTCAAAACACAAATTCTTCGTGAGAAGGGTTCCTTTGCCTGTGATAGTACCATATCCGCCTCCAAAGTAAACCTTATCACCATCCTTAATGGGAGTGAAGTTTGTTAGATAGTCTTCCTTCCCTGTCATGTGCCTTGAGCATCCACTGTCCCAATATCCATAATCATTGACCTGTTTTTGAATGCTCTACACATAAAGAAAACAAATTAGTTTTCTTTGGGAACCCAAGCCTTAGAAGACTTGGATTCATCTGGTTGTTCAATAAGAACAGACTTAGTTCTCACAACAACCTCATTTTCATCCTTCTTAGGATGAAATACCTAGTTAACCCCAATAGGTTTTGTAATGACCTTTGAAATGTAATTAAATCTGTTGTAGGTCATTGAAATCCCATTTTCATTAGGGTTTTGATCTTTCTTGGGTCTCCATGTCAAGCTTGAAGAAGCTTTAGACCCCTTTCCTTGTGGTTGCAAATATTTAGGTCTGGTCACGTTTCTGTCAGCATTGGAATTGGTCTTGTCAACGCTGAAATTACCCTTGTCAGCGTTGAACCTAGGGTTTGCTACAGAAACCCATTGCCTATTCGACCAGGTGTTTGTCTTTTGAAATGGTCTTTGTCCATGAGTGTTAGACCCTCTAGTGAAGAATGCTGCACACAAGGTTTGGGTCTGACAATGTTTGACTTCCTAACAACATTGACTTTGTTCCTGTCAGCGCTGAATTTGTTCCTGTCAGCGCTGACTTGGGGAGCGTTGACACACTTATACGCCAAGTGTGAAAAGCTACCACAAGTGTAACAAGATTTTCTAGACACAACCCTAGGTCTAGAAGAGAAGAAGCATGTTCCATCATTGCTAACTTGGCTCTTGGATGACCTAGTATTCCTATACATCTCTGCATACTTAATGCTAGGTTTTCTAAAAGTTTTTGAGCCAAGGTCAACAGCTTTACCAGTGATTGGGTATGTAACCTTAATGGGAGTTGACTCATTGGGACTTTCACATAGCAAGCCACACTTAACAAATAAAGTAGGTTTAGCTTTCTTCCATTCATTCAGGTCAGTCAACTTTTGTTGGTACTCTTCAACTGGAGTGATAACTCTTGGTGGAGGAATGAATTCCTCCTCTTGGAATTCTGGCAAACCAGTCCAAGATAGGTCCTTTTGTTGGACACCATAGAAGTCACCAGCTGGTGGTGGAACCACAGAGTAATCATTCATCTCAATCCCAGTCATGTCCTTAGGATCTCTTTGTTTACTCACACAGTCTCCTAGGGTTTGTGTGGCTCTATCAAATCTTTTAATTTTAAGGCCAACATTATCTTTATTCTTAATGGCCTCATCTAGCTTAGCCTGTAACTCACCATTAACCCTTTCCATAATGTTTCTAATATCCATACTAGCATTTAACTCATGTTTTAAGATATTTATTTTATCTTTTAAGTCAAATTCCATTTTCTTGTATTCAGAAACAGTTTTCTCAGTTTGAGTGAGAGCTAGTTGGTAATTAGACAGTTTGCACTTTTCAGTACTCACATCACTTAATAATCTTAACACCTCTTTGTTAAGTTTCTCAATGTTTAACCTACAACCTTTACTACAAAAAGCATCATTGTATACCTCATTATCAGATGAAGAGGAGGAGTGTGCCATGAGAGCATATTCAACATGCTCTTCTTCTTCAATTTCAGCAACCAAAGCTTTATCCTCTTCAACATCCTTAGTCAGATAGCTCCAATCCCATCCCACACCATCAATTCCTTGAACTGCAACCATGGCTTTAGGATCCTGAGCTTTAACAATTTGACTTGAGGGTTTACCAGCATCAGATCTTCTAGGAGATCTGCATTCCCTCATGAAGTGCCCCATACGATGACAGTTGTAGCATTCAACTTTGGATTTATCAAATCCAGCTGTGTCTTTTGCATTGAAGGTCATCTTCTTCTTAAACCTTCTGTTCCACCTGTTTGCTCTTATACTAGCAAGAGCCATGTTCCACTTAATGTCCATCTCTTCCACGTGCTCATCACTTATCTGCTCAAGATCCTCATATGTAATAACTGAACCATTGGGCAAAGAAGCAATATAAGCACATACAGTATCCAAATCCAAACCAGCAGGTTTAACTCTTGGGGAGTCACTTTTGAATGTGTTAGCGTCTGAAAAGGAGACGTTGACAGGACTTGTTCCAGCATTGACACACGATGATCCAGTAACTGGATGCATGTAAGAGTCCTTCTGATTGAATTGACCTTCACTATGAGAGAAGAAGGCCATGTTACTGTTGGTAGACTTGCTTCCATGCTCTAAAAAATTTTCATCTTCCAACAGCCTCAGTTTGTTGTAAATGTCATCAAACGTGGAACTTTTGTAAGTATTATTGGCAAGAATAGATCTTGCCTCAATCTTCCACGCCTCACCAAGACTATTAAGAAAGGTAGCATTAATGTCAACATCACCAAGTTGTGTCCCCATGAAGGACAATTTGCTTGTAATGTCAAGCAATCTGCTTCTCACACTACTCAGCTTCTCATTGGGTTGAGCTTTGAAAACAGCATAATCATGCATGAGTTGTTTCTTCTTTTCTTCCCTGGTATCTGCATTGCCACCATATGCAACTTCAAGAGATGCCCAAAGGTCTTTAGCAGAATCATAACCTCTGTATTTATGTTGGTTCTCTTGTCCCAAAGAGACTTTCAGAATATTTAGGGTTTTCATGTCAACCCTTTTCTTTGCTATGTCTTCAGCAGCCACAGCTCTACCATCTTCAGGTTTTTCTTTCTTATCTTCTTCAGAACATCCAGCAACAGCTGATCTTTAAGAAATAGCATCAGCAATCTTTTGGGCTTTATCCAATGTGTTTCCGTATTCAATGATCTCCCAGAGTGTGTAGTCATAGATCCCTAGATATTGCTCAAAGTTGAATTTCCACAATTCAAAGTTGGTTGCATCAAGCATGGGAATCTTGATGTTTGGTAAAGGTGAGGAGGAGGAGGAGGTTATTTCTGACATGATGTTGTTAGGGTTTTTGAGAAAATTAGGGTTTTGGTGATTCTTAGGGTTCTTGTGTTCTTTAAGATCAAAAGTTCCTCAACAAGCTCTGATACCCCTTGTTGATCCCAAACTTAGATCGATTTAGCTTTATGTATACGAGATTAGATCAAGTAATACACTTAGAGAAACCTTTGTATATGTTTATGATAATCTAAGTGTTATGCGGAATTAACACTTAAACAAGAACACACAAGATATAAACAAACTTTCACTTTGATTAATGATATCAAACTTGCTTACAATGAAAGTAGTTTACGAATGAAAACTTATATTGAACATTAACCTAAAGGTCTTCTTTTATAGACATAAGAAGCCTTGTACAATAATCTACGTATCAGCTATTCTAGGTAAAGATAAATATAGAAAATACAATGTTGTTCCTATCTTTACTAGAAGTAATCTAGAATACAATAAACGCGTAGAGTATGTCTTCCCATCAGTGCTTGTCTTCAACGTATCAACGCTTGACTTTATCTTGTCAACACTTGAGCTGTTAGCGTTTGTTTTACTCCTGTCAACGCTTGTTTTACTCTTGTCAGCGCTCAAGTAATCTGGCCATAATTTATTCCCAACAAAAACCACGAAAAATAGCCTAAAACAACCTGTTCTAAAAAGACACTTTAAAAATCATACCTACACTTGTTTTCAATCCATTCCATCTACTTCTATACCCGTAATATCATCATTAAACTATCCTAAATCATCCCTAACATCCTATATCACTTGTATGAATCATCTTCATAAAATCCCATTTCATAAAAACTAACATGCAATCAAATCAAATCAACTACAAATGATGAAAACATGTTTATAAACATAAACCCATAACAAGAATCATCAAACATCAAAAACAAACAAACACCCCCTTTGGCCGTGGGTTATGGTGACCAAAAGACCATAGAAGAAAAAAAATTCAAGCCCTTTTTAATCAATACCCCATGTTTATAAACACTTTCTAAGAACATAAACACAAGATTTTTAGATCAAAACCCCTTTAATTATGAACAATAATTTTTGAAAAATCAAAGATAATGCATGTGTGTTTTGAGTGGATTAAAACACTCACAAGATGATTTAAAAGGTGGGTCTTCAATTGGTTTCTTCAAAAACCTAAAAAAATGGTGGTGGTGGTGATGGTGGTGTGGGTGGTCGACGGTAAAGAGAGAGAGGGAGAAGGAGTAGAAAATTTTTTGAAGTGTTAAATGTTGTATGTGTTTTCCTTTCCCCCTTTTGTAAGTTAGGAGGGACCAAACTTGTCAAGTTAGCTATCTTTTGGCCCTAGTTTCAAACAACTATTTAAAGAGCGAGAATATAGCCTAGTAGTCTGTTTTGAATATTTGCTGGAGTCGGAGTTCGTCCTGGCTACCTCAAAATACTTTTAAATGGTTCAAACGCACAAAAAATGGAATAAAAACGGTTCCGACTCGACCTAACACACAATAAAAACTTCGAAAAATCCAAAAATATCGATCAATCGATAACAAAAGAAAAATTTTAGGCATCCATCAGTATCGTAGTCGTCATCGGTTCCTCGTAAATCGTCAAACGTTAAAATTAAGACCTCCAACATTGGTTTCAACTTAAACCGTCAAACATATTACCAACAAAATTTCTAAAAATTTCAAAAACATACGTATATTAGGGAATAATAGTGACCTCGGTTTCTGGGTATTAAATTTTATCTTTACACATACGCGTTCACGTCCTCATGCTTTGCTCCAACCGAGCAATTGTAACATCCATACCTGCTCTTTGTTATGTTCACACAATCTGTATTTTCAGAAGAGAGGAAACAACATATTAGACATCATTTTATTTACAAATGAATTATGTAGCAGACAATATGAAAATGCACAATAGGTCAAAACTGTAAAAAGGCATTGTTAGCCTCAAAATATTGAGTCAAACAAGAATGTTCGGTCATAGGTTTATTATGTATCGATTATTAGAACGTTGTAATATGTAGTAAATTAGTCGTAACATTATAATAAGTGTGAAAACACTTATCCTTTTACCACTTATTTCCAATAATAACAGGACCAAAACGTGTATTTTATGTTGTAAAAGTCAGAATTATGCGTGGTTTGTGTTTTTATTGTGTTTCAGGATAAAAATATGAAAAAGGAAGAAAACACTGGCTTTCACGGGCTTTTATTGAAGAAAAAAACAAAAGACAAAGTCAAAAGATCAAAAGTGCAAGAAGAACGGAAGTCGAAGGCCTATTTTGAAGATTTATCGAAGAAAAAGTCTGAAGACAAAAGCTTGACAAAGTCGAAGAACCAAGTCTACTAAAAGAAGAAATTTAGAAGACGAGTTCGTTTTATCACTCGACTAATCCCGAGACAAAGTCGATAAAAACGAGAAATTAAAAGACGAGAAAAAAGGAAGCAACACATGCATTTTCCACCTCCTATATATAGTTTAGAAAATAGAGTTTTTAGAAGTTAGTCTTCATTTTTCTTTTATAGTTTTAATTTTTAGAGAGAGAAAGTGTTTAACTTTCTCTCATTAGGAAAACTTCATCTTTTCTTTCTTTCATGTTTAAGCTTTAATTTAATCTTGTATTTTGGAATCATTAATCTACAAATTCAAGTTTAAGCTTTTCATCATTAATCTTCTTCTACCTTTCTTGTTTTTGATTTTGATCTTGATTCGGATTAAATATGCATCTTGCTTAATCTTAATGCTTATTTTATCAAAAAGTTTATCTTTTAATTCATATCTAAGTTTTATTACGATTTAAGCTTTAAGCTTATTATGCGTTTTGGCTTATTTCGTATCTAGCTTATTTTCTTTTAAGTTTTCTTAAAAGTTTAGTCTTTTTAAAGTTAGTTTTACAAAGTTTGTTTCTTTAGTGTTTTAAAAGTAATCAAATCTGTGCTTATTTAGATTTGGTTTTCTTAAAAGTTTAATCTTTAAAAAGTTTATTTTATAAATTTTGCTTATTTAGTGTTTTGATAAGTTTTGCATACGTAGCTTATTGTGTTCTTCCTAATATTGAATTGGTTAAGTTTTTGAAAAGTGCTTATTCGGGTTTATGCTTATTTTTACTCCATCCGAATATTGTGATCTTTCCATCTCAATATCATTAGGGTTTTGACATTATGACAGCTCATTCCGACATCTTTATTGCGATCGCAATAACCCTAAGGGTTCTTCTTTGCGATCGAAGTGTTATAATATCCCCTTATTCCGATCGAGGATTGCGATTGCCCCTGGCATCGTGGATTACGATCGGGATTTAAGGCATATTGCGACGAAACGCTGCCTAATTTTCAACATCCATATTGTGATAGGTTTTCCATATTGTGATAGGTTTTCCATATTGTGATACTTCATATTGTGATAGGTTTTCATATTGTGATACTTCATATTGTGATACTTCATATTGTGATAGGTTTTCATATTGTGATACTTCATATTGTGATACTTCATATTGTGATAGGTTTTCATATTGTGATAGGTTTTCATATTGTGATACTTCATATTGTGATACCTCATATTGTGATAGGTTTTCTATACATTTCGCATTAAACATTCTGATAGTTTGTTTTTACCATGACATTCCGATGGATAGACATGCATGCCTGCATGCTTCATTTTTTCTTGGCGCCAAATTGAGCTAGTAGCTTGGCTGCTTGAGCAGCTTGCCTGCTAGCTTGTTTAGTTATTAATATTGTTCTGTAATCGTTTAGTTTAATCTGAAATTTGTTCTGATTTTTATTCTGTAAGTCACGTATTTTTAGTTATATTTTTCGTCGAATTTTAGTATTAGTATTTTTTCGAAAAGTTTAAGTTTTGACTTTTATTTAGTACCCGCATTAGTTTTTATCTCGTTTAGTTTTAAAGTAGCCACTTAGTTTTATTTTCTCCTTTTTCATTAAGTAAATTTTATTTTCAAATTGAAAGTTAATTTCCTCTTTTAGTTTTGTTTTTATTAAGTGCTTCGTTTTCATATTTGTTTTTAATATTTGTTTTTAATATTTGTTTTTAATATCGTTTCTTTATTATTTGTCAATCGTTTTAATTTTTAGTTCATTTCTTTTATACTTTGTCATTTCCTTTTAAAGATTTATTTTTATCTTTTATTAGTTTTAGACAACGACACCACTTTATTTTTCCACCAAGAACGACTGAGTCGCACTTTTAACTGGTAATCAATTCGAATAGACTGGTTTAACGAACTTTCATACGAGAAAATTTTAGTTATTAAAATGGCGCCGCTGCCGGCTCTTTTCGTGAAGATTAATGGTTTTTTGTGAGAGACGCGTTGGATTTTGGGATCCGTTCACTCTTGAACGTTATTTTTCTTGTCTAATTTTCAAAAATTTTCAAAAATCCTAAAAAAGATAAAATTTTCAAAAATCCAAAAAAAACAGAAAAACATAAAAAACCAAAGATATTTCTTGTCTATCTTTCTTTTCCTTTTGTAGGTGTGTATGCGTACCCGTGCTCGTAAGAAGAAAGCAACTCAAGCCGAAGTTGAAACTCAACCTATTGTCACCATGGACAATCGACCAATGATCGAGCTTTCGTAATCGCACGTAGAGGGCAACACCGATGCTATTGTCATACCCGAGATTGGAGCCAACAACTTTGAGCTCAAATCCGGCTTCATTCAAATGGTCTCGTCTCAACCATTCTTGGGGCGTACACTTGATGATCCTCATGACCATATCAAAAGGTTTCTTCAACTCACTAATACGGTCAAGTTTAATGGGGTTTCACAAGAGGTAATTCGCTTGCAACTTTTTCCTTTCTCCTTAGAGGGACAAGCCCGACATTGGTTTGATAAAGAACCGCCAGAAAGTATTCTTACGTGGTCAGATTTAGAGACCAATTCATCAACTACTTTTTCCCACCCTCACGTACTACCGCTTTGCGGAATGAAATCATTAACTTTGAACAAAAGTACGGTGAGACATTTAGTGAATCTTGGGACCGTTTTAAGGAACTTTTAAGAAAGTGTCCACAACATGGTTTCACAAAAGTGCATCAAATTAATACTTTTTACAATGGTTTAAGCATGAATGACCAAGATTCACTAAATAGTGCCTCAGGGGGGTAACATTTTGGTTAAGTCTTCTAATGTCACGTGGGATATTATTGAGAATAAATCTAGAGTGCAAACTAAGAGTGTTCGGGCTAATGTGGCTAGTGCTAGCACTAGTGTCACTGACAAGAGACTTGATAAGCTTACTACGGTTGTTGAAGCACTTGCTTTACAAGCCGTTAACAATGCCAAAAACAACAATGCTATTAATATAACTTGTGAAACTTGTGGTAGGCCACACTCTTATGCTAATTGTGATAAAGCTTATGATCAATCTCACGGGGAAGTGTATGCTTACAACAACGCCGAGAGAGTTCATTTCAAGCCTAATGTCGATGTTAATCACTTGTCTTACAACTCGAAAAATTACTTGTCTCCACCCGGTTTTCAACAAAGACCTCACCCACCCACCCATAACAACTAAGGGCCACCTAGAGCAAATGTTCAACAAAATGCCAATGTGAGGGGCTCAAATGCAAATCAGGGAAACTATCACATGTAAAATCAAGGCTTTCCAAACCAAGGTTTCATTCCTCAAGGTTTTCCACCTTATAACCAATACCCAAACCAAGGTTTTCAACAACAAGGGTTCAATTTACCTCATCCGCCAATGGACTTGGTTTTGCAAAAATTGAATGAACATGAGAAAATAATGCAAGCAATGCAAGAATCTAATATACAATTGCAAGAGTCCACGGATAGGAAATTCGTTCAAATGTTACAAGCCCTTCGTCCCTAAGGTGCTCTTCCTACTACCACCGAAACAAACCCCTAGATCTAGTGTGAGTGCTATTACTACCCGAAGTGGAGCAACTTTAGTAGGACCTTCTATCCCTCCCCAAGTTACTCTATTTACACCTCCTCTACCTCCATTTATTCCTCCTACTATCACACCTAGTACTAGTTCTCCATTACCGTCTCCACCTATTAATGAAGAAGTACCAAAGCAAAACCCTCCACCAACCCCACCTACCACCTCTAAACCTTCTACTTCTCAACCTTCAACATCTCAACCTTTACCTGCTACACCCACACCACCTAAACCCAACATCCCTTATCCTTCTCGGTTAAACAAGTGCAAATTTCTTACTAAGGAAGATTCTCAAGTTACTTCCTATTTGAAGATGATCTCTCGATTGAATTTTAACATTAGCCTTGTTGAAGCACTTGTCCAAATGCCAAAATTTGTCAAAGCATTCAAGGAATTGCTTAACAAGAAGGAAAAGATGGCTGAGTTTGTCAACACACGCTTAAATGAAAACTGTTTTGCAGTCATTCTTAAAGAACTTCCGGAAAAACTCGGAGATCCCGGTCGTTTCGTGTTGCCTTACATTTTTAACAAAGTTGAAGAATTTACTGCCTTAGCTGATCTCGGGGCAAGTATTAATCTGATACCTTTAAGTGTTTGGAAAAATCTATCACTACCCGACTTACACCAACAAAGATGACTCTTGAACTAGCAAATCAAACTCTCGCGTACCCCGTTGGTATTGCTGAAGATGTATTTATTAAAGTTGGTACCTTTACTTTTCCGGTCAATTTTGTTGTTGTTGATTATGAAATGGACCCTCGAATTCCGTTAATACTTGGACGGCCATTCTTGAGGAACATAAAAACTTTAATTGATGTTGCCGAAGGTGAACTGATTCTAAGGGTCGGAAATGATGCACAAGTCCTTAAGATGGGGAAAATTACAAGTAAATCAAATGGAAAAGAATCAGTGAAAATGATTAATGTGCTTCAAGAAGAGCTTACTACTACTTTGGAGAGTATAAAGATTGATGATTTTGTTGTATATGATAATCCTCTTTTCGAGTCTTCCTATGATAATCCACTTTTCCAAGACGATGTGGATGATTTTAATGATTCTCTCTCCAATTTGGATCGTCCACCAATTTATGATTCTCCACCGATCTATGATGATTATAATGATGATTCTAGTTCCGATGGGGATGATTATGCTGCTTTTTTTCAGAGTATAAAGACATGCCAACTTATGATGATTTTGATGATGTTGATACTCTCTCGAGTGATTCTTCTCATGATGACCTTACTCCTACTTTTGAAGAAGATCCTCCACCAAACACTATTGATACTTTGGATAATTACTCATTTGAGGAAGATTTCGCCACTTTCCTTAATACATACTTTCCAAATGAGAATGATTCTCCTCCTTTGGACTTTGATTTTGGTCTTTATCCTCCTTCGGATATTAAGAAACCCGTTCCAAAGGAGAAGAAACCGGAAGACACCACCATCTGCAGTACTTATGTTTTGACACCTTTCTATCCACCTTCGTCAGATGAGATTGTGCAATTTATGAGCGGTTCTTCTTCAAATTCTACTAAGGCTGAGTCTTATTATCCCCTAAAGGAAAAGGTGTTCGATCCCGGTATTGCAATTTTTAAGCCATCTCAGTATCCATCTGATGAAATAAAAGGAAATATTTTTGGAACTTGTGGAGATATGCTTGTACTTCATCCTACTTTCTACCACCGTTCTCAACAACTGCTTAAGGGAACCTTGCCTACTCTTCTTTGGCTTGCCTTGTTCGCCTTAAGCTTGTGCTATTTGATGGACGAGAACCATGTATTTGATCCTGGTGGATGTGTTTCAAGATTCTTACTATGCTAATCAAGGTCGAGTCAGGCTCACGACTCGGTGAACAAAAACAAGCGCTTCTCGGAAGGCAACCCGTAGTATCTATCCTTTTTATTCCGTTTTTATAATAAGTGTAGGGGGAGACCCTAGTATTGTTTGTTTCTTTCTTTCTTATCATGTCCAGGGATTCGAGCTTTCAAAGATCCATTCTTGATGACTTTTGACGACCCGTGATTCTGTGTACCCGACTTCTCGGTTCTATCCTAAACTCTTTTGATTCACTATTTTATATTCTGCACTATTAAAATAGGAATCACTTTAGTTTTCCCTTCCTTAGCAAGATTTAAAACAACATGCACAATGTCCTAAGTGTAGGGGAGTTTACTTCCACATGCTTAAACATTGAGGACAACGTTTATGTTAAGTTTAGGGGGACTTCTATCGAAGTTAAGTGGGCTTTTCCTTGTATTTGTCCTCATTTTAACCGAAAAATTGATTTTTTGACATTTTTCAAAATTTTTGATTTATTTTAGCCTAGTTGTATTTACCTTTGTTATAGTTATTTTCTTTCTTTGCTATAATAAATTTTAATAAAGTGGTTTTAATTTTTCAAACGTCATGAATCTTTTGAATCAACCCGAGTTTACTTATCTAAGTTTACTCTAGCTAGTATCCTTAACGTGTTTAAGCCAAGTTTTGCTAGGCTTTTATGTAGGGAACTTTAAAACGCGAAAGTCTTAACTCTCACGGGTTAAGAACAAGAACTTTTCGCAAGTTCCTATAATTGATCCTAGAAATTCGTTTATCAAGGGAACTTTAAAACGCGAATTCTAAACTTGAAAAAGTCTAAGAAGTTGCAAGATCCTATAGATGACTTGAAAACCCAAAACTTTGATTTAATTGGTTAAGCATCCACGAGTCTCATTCCTTGAGATTTTAAATTGTGGAGAACGAGAGATGATAGAGTCAGTTATAAGTTTGGTATTCTTTCATGAATTTATGTGAGTTGATTATGAGCTTTTTCTCCCATCGCTTGTTAATAAATTTAATTGCAATAAATAAGGTTGTACGATTTGAAAAGTTACTTAGCTTCTAGCCCAAGATCATTTAAAATTTTCTCGGTATTAATTAGAGTTCATAGCCAAGGCATAACTTATTGAAGCGGGATGGGAAGATTGGCGAGTCCGAAAAGGCCCTAACAAGGCATGAGGGCTACATTTTGTTGCTAATGATCCAAAGTGATGTGAATAATCATTTATCAAAAATCAATATGAAGGATCGAGACACACGACGAAAAGCAAATACTCCCCAAAAGATCATGGAGAAGTCTATCCGAAAAGACCCTAGCAAGGTATGAGGATAAATAGATCCAAGTCCTAAAAGGAGGCGGATCGTTGTATATCAAAATCCCAAATAAAGATTGGAGAAAAATGAAGAAGTCGTGGTCCAAGTATGAAGAATCTCTCAAAAACTTCAAGTGAAGAAATTCCTATAATTAAGAGAAGACCATAATTTCAAGAACGTCTCTCAAGATTCGAAGTATGAAGTCGCTGCCAAATATCGGTCCGAGAAAGGTCTCAAATCGTGAAGCGAGTTATGCCAAGATATGAACTTTAAGAGGTCCCGAGAAGCAGTTTTAAAAGATTTTGTCCTTTAGCTAACTATGGATTAAATCGTCCCACTTTATTTTCGGCCTAAATAAACTATCGAAATAAGTCAAACAATGCATCCTCGTGATCATTCAAGACAATTATAAAATATAAGAGATACACCTAGGAATAAGGGAGTCTAAGTGAATAACTGGGCCACATGAGTTCGTGTTAGTTTACTAACGTATAATAACAATGATCTCGTTTATAAGCCTGGTGTGGGGAACGTGAAACTTAAGGGTGATAAACATTCATGACATGCCAAAATCCTAATGTAAGTCTTTTATTTCTTTACTTGTTTTGTATATATTTCTATCTTTTTAGTTTCCTTAGTGTTTAGTATTTAATAAAGGCCAAAGTGGGTTAATTATGATGAGAAATGTAAACTGTGCTTGGAAATTAATGCATTGCATGAGGGCATTGCAATGGTCAAGTGTAGGGGATTTAATAATTGTGAAAACACTTATCCTTTTACCACTTATTTCCAATAATAACAGGACCAAAACGTGTATTTTATGTCGTAAAAGTCAGAATTATGCGTGGTTTGTGTTTTTATTGTGTTTCAGGATAAACATATGAAAAAGAAAGAAAACGCTGGCTTTCACGGGCTTTTATCAAAGAAAAAGACAAAAGACAAAGTCAATAGATCAAAAGTGCAAGAAGAACGGAAGTCGAAGGCCTATTCTGAAGATTTATCGAAGAAAAATTCTGAAGACGAAAGTTTGACAAAGTCGAAGAACCAAGTCTACTAAAAGAAGAAAATTAGAAGACGAGTTCGTTTTATCACTCGACTAATCCCGAGACAAAGTCGAGAAAGATGAGAAATTAAAAGACGAGAAAAAAGGAAGCAACACATGCATTTTCCACCTCCTATATATAGTTTAGAAAATAAAGTTTTTAGAAGTTAGTCTTCATTTTTATTTTGTAGTTTTATTTTTTAGAGAGAGAAAGTGTTTAAGTTTCCCTCACTAGGAAAACTTCATCTTTTCTTTCTTTCATGTTTAAGCTTTAATTTAATCTTGTATTTTGGAATCATTAATCTACAAATTCAAGTTTAAGATTTTCATCTTTAATCTTCTTCTACCTTTCTTGTTTTTTATTTTGATCTTGATTCGGTTTAAGTATGCATCTTGCTTAATCTTAATGCTTATTTGATCAAAAAGTTTATCTTTTTGTTCATATCTAAGTTTTATTACGATTTAATCTTTAAGCTTATTATGCTTTTTGGCTTATTTCGTATCTAGCTTATTTTCTTTTAAGTTTTTTTAAAAGTTTAGTCTTTTTAAAGTTAGTTTTACAAAGTTTGTTTCTTTAGTGTTTTAAAAGTTGTCAAATTTGTGCTTATTTAGATTTGGTTTGCGTAAAATTTTAATCTTTTAAAAGTTTATTTTATAAATTTTGGTTATTTAGTGTTTTGATAAGTTTTGCATACGTATCTTATTGTGTTCTTCCTAGTATTGAATTGGTTATGTTTTTGAAAACTGCTTATTCGGGTTTATGCTTATTTTTACTCCATCCGAATATTGTGATCTTTCCATCACAATATCATTAGGGTTTTGACATTGTGACAGCTCATTCCGACAGCTTTATTGCGATCGCAATAACTTTAAGGGTTCTACTTTGCGATCGAAGTGTTATAATATTCCCTTATTCCGATCGAGGATTGCGATTGCCCCTGGCATCGTGGATTGCGATCGGGATTTAAGGCATATTGCGACGAAATGCTGCCCAATTTTCAACAGACATATTGTGATAGGTTTTCCATATTGTGATAGGTTTTCCATATTGTGATACTTCATAATGTGATAGGTTTTCATATTGTGCTACTTCATATTGTGATACTTCATATTCTGATAGGTATTCATATTGTGATACTTCATATTGTGATACTTCATATTGTGATAGGTTTTCATATTGTGATACTTCATATTGTGATAGGTTTTCATATTGTGATACTTCATATTGTGATACCTCATATTGTGATTGGTTTTCGATACATTTCGCATTAAACATTTCGATAGTTTGTTTTTTACCATGACATTCTGATGGACAGACATGCATGCCTGCATGCTTCATTTTTTCTTGGCGCCAAATTGAGCTAGTAGCTTGGCTGCTTGAGTAGCTTGCCTGCTAGCTTGTTTAGTTATTAATATGTTCCGTATTCGTTAAGTTTAATCTGAAAGTTGTTCCGATTTTTATTCTGTAAGTCACGTATTTTTAGTTATATTTTTCGTCGAATTTTAGTATTAGTATTTTTTCGAAAAGTTTAAGTTTTGACTTTTATTTAGTACCCGTTTTAGTTTTTGTCTCGTTTAGTTTTAAAGTAGCCACTTAGTTTTATTGTCTCCTTTTTCATTAAGTAAATTTTATTTTCAAACTGAAAGTTAATTTCCTCTTTTAGTTTTGTTTTTATTAATTGCTTCGTTTTCATGTTTGTTTTTAATATTTGTTTTTAATATCGTTTCCTTATTATTTGTCAATCGTTTTAAGTTTTAGTTCATTTCTTTTATATTTTGTCATTTCCTTTTAAAGCTTTATTTTTATCTTTAGTTAGTTTTAGACAACGACACCACTTTATTTTTCCACCAAGAACGACTGAGTCGCACTTTTAACTGGTAATCAATTCGAATAGACTGGTTTAACGAACTTTCATACGAGAAAATTCAGTTATTACATTACGGGCTTGATGGCTAGCTTAAAATGCCTCTTTCAAGGTACTAAGCATTTATTCAAACCCGACTCATTAAACACTATAGTCCATTTAGGCTACATGTAAGCCCGACTATATAAAACCTCTCCTAGCATGTTAGTAGAGGGTTGGTGATTTCATTTTTCTAATCTAATCTCACATAGTTTCTCTCTGCTTTCTCTCTCTACTTTCTCTCTCTAACTTCATCTCTTTTCTTTCTCTTTTCTATCTTATTTAATAAATTAACCATGTTGAAGTGAATTAATATGGGAACAACAATTGGTATCAATCGCCACATGATAGATTAGTGATTGGTTTTGATGATTCTTATAGTGTTCGTTTGATTTTATCCTCTAAACCTCTCGTCCGAGTTTTTTGTGTTATCGAGCTCTAAATATTCTTAGAAATCTCCTACATAGTTGTGATAGGGATTTGGGTTAGTTATTTGGTTAAAAACGCAAGATTTTGGGGCGTTTGGCTCGATTTTGATGAAAATCTTTGAAGAAACAGCATACGTCGGCTATCAGAGTTTTGAGTTACTTTTCAGAATAATTGGATTATTCCAAGTATAGGAGAGTATATATAATTCCGAAAATCATTTTGAAGTAATATTCCGAAAACTGTGACTTAAAGTTATTCCGAAAATCATACTATCATATTACGAAAAATCTTTTTCCGAAAATCTTTGGTAACGTGTTTTTCTGAAAAACACTGAAGACAGTTATTCCGAAAATCACTGAAGACAGTTATTCCGAAAATCATTAAGGTGAATTTTATTTTGAAAATCACTTAGAATATTTATTCCGAGAACATCAAGAACTTCACATTCCGAGAATCATAAAGTGAAGTTATTCCTAAAATCCAAAAGTGAAGTATTCCGAGAATCCTAAGCTGAAATATTCCGAAGATCTTTTCTAAAAATATTTTCCGAAAATCAAGTATTCTGAAAATCATTTGGAGAATTATTCCGAGATTTTGAAAAAATTTCAAAAACGTGTTTTTGAATTTTTTGTGAGTAGAATTTTGTTTGTTTCCTAAGAACACAATTGTAGGGGATTTCAACAACTTTTCTCGACAACAACAATCACTACAACATCTACTTAAGATCCATATTCACTTCAACATTTCAGAAATTATCGAGATGGATTCTACTGCAGAGTATCGAGTGACAAACAACAACATCATTGTTGTTCCCATATTTTATCACTTCACAATGGTTGATTAATTGATTTAAAAAAGAAAGATAGATGATTTCTAGAGAGAGAAAGTAGAAAGAGAAATTAGAGAGGGAGATGATTAACTATGTGAGATTAGATTAAGAAAAATGAAAGATCCAACCTCTCCTAACATGCTAGAAGAGGTATATGTAGTCGGGCTTACATGTAGCCTTAATGGACTATATTTGTTTAATGGGTCGGGCTTGAATAAAATGCTTAGTACCTTAAAAGAGGTCTTTTAAGCTAGCCATCAAGCCCGTAATGTCACGACTATTTTAACTAACTATTACAACGTTCTAATAAATGTTACAATATAAACCTATGACCGAACATTCTTGTTTGACTCAATATTTTGAGGCTAACAATCTCCCCAATGTGAGGTCATTCCTCTTCAATATTTGGAGTTCAATGGATTACGAATTTCGTCATAAATGAATCTTGAACGTGTAATAGTAGTCTTGTTCCTTTATGCTGTGATCTTTAAGCCTTTGTCGTTGTCTTTTGACTTTGTCTTTAAACATGAGATCTTCAAATTATCCTTGACTTATCTTTGCCATCTTGTGATCTTGTGTCTTTATCAACATGCTCATACTTTGCACAATCTTGAAAGCTTGCTAACAATCTCCTTTGAATAGAGGTCATTCCTCTACATTAATTGATAAGGAAGATTTTGATCATCAGAGTTGCGGAAGTCTTTAGCTTTCTTGATTGTTGAAAGTCTTTGGGCATGAGTATGTGGTTTTGAATCTTTGACTTTGCTGAGTACACCGTAACCACCTTCTCGAGAAAAAACTTAGACACAGACTGAATGGCTTTGACATTCGTCCTAAATCGGTAGCGTTTTACCTCTGGTCGGTGAAGACCGTTACACGATATTAATATCGTACCTGTGATTAGGTAGATTCAATTAAGAATCTCCTTAACAGGATTTCGCGGCTGTACTAGCCGTTCTCTTTACTCGACCGTCTCAAAGTAAGACTGCGAACATAAAGAGTGAATCAATTGGATAAATATCCGCTTGATTAAAGTTGTCAATTCAAATCCTGGAATGTGTTTGATTCTTGAAGAATCTTACCATTGTTGCTTTCCAGTTGACACAAGCTTGATTCATAAGAATCTCGCATGTTACCTACCGTAGCGCTGTTTAATGTTGACGCTAGAAGGATTTCCATTCGTCACTGTGAATATTAATAAATATCACTCTGAATGTTCTGGCAAGACCATAAAGATATTACGTAGACACCTGAAACGAGTTTGAATCGATAAAGAAACAAACCGCTGTTGCTTCTCAGTTTTACATATGTTCAATTCATAAAGAATCTTACACATGACCTACCGCAGTGTTGTTTGATGTTAACACTGGAAGGATTTCCACTCATCATTGTGAATACTAGGTAGTATCACTCTGAGTGTTCTAGCAATATCGCAAGGATATAGCGTAGGACTCTCTTGATCGTCATCCGTGTGTCCTAACGAGATTTGATTGATCTCTTAGCTCTAGACTCAATTTGTGCACTTTTAGTGGTCGGAGGCTGGAGCAGATGCCACCTATTCAATATCAACTATCTTGGAGTGAGAAAGTCAATAGAAGTCGTGTTGATCTCCGTGACAATAAAACAAACTTCTTTTGAGAGAAGCCTGAGTCAGCTGGGGAGGGGTTGTGCATTACATCAATGGGTCCATGATGCGTTGTCTTCATGATGTGTTGACCCGGTTTCTGCCTAATTTGTATGGAGGGCTAATTTCTTTACACCCTTTATCCTTACAATTCTTTTTCATTCTTCAACCCCTTCAATGCTTACCAAGACATCATTACTAGCACCTTGTTGTGATTGTTCCAATGCTAGCATCAGTACTTAGTCGGCATTCAGCTTCGTTCACATTCTACTCCATCTTTCCTAAGGACTTCTAATAATCTATTGGATTGTCCCTGGGAAGATCCCTCCGGTTTTGGTTGGATCATAGGACTTAAACCTAACCACCCTTTTGACACCAATAACGTCGTGAATTAAAGATTTTGTGGGTATTTGATCGTAACCATGAGTACTTGAGTCTTTAGATCACATTTTAATCACATTTTCTCCCCCCATCTCTAATATATAAAATCTTTTGATATTAGAGATACCAAATTTGATTAAAATATATTTTGAAAAATAGTCTTGAAAACTGTCAGGAGAAAAAATATGCCAAACTTAGCATGAATTTGGAAAGCTCCCCCTCAAAAATTGATCCAATTGAATTGTCATTACGAGGATATGATCCACATTAAACTTTTGAGGTTAGGAGTTGTTGAACACATAATTTCTGAAAGATTTTGAATAATCATTAAAAAATTCTTGAAAAAATTGTGTTCAACGCTTTTTGAAAAATCTCAAAATTCTAATTTTTTTTTAAAAGGATGGATTTTTAAAAGCATAAACTTGAGTTCATAGACTTTGAATGTCTTGACGAATCCACTCAAGTGTAAGAAGATTCCTCTTCTTTTGCTAAGGGTAAGGGCACTAAAGCGTACACTCCCCCGTGAATATAGATCCGGGTTGCAATCTGAAAGTGATTACAAGCCTTTGTGTTGAGCTCAAAACATTGAATGTTTATTGACAAGCTCAACCCGAGATAGATTTCTCTTCCCGTTGTTGGAAAGATTGTCTAAAATAGACATTTTCCTTTATTAAAAGTAGAAATGACATGTTTTGAAAAATATTTACAACTTTCATTCGAGCTTTATGTACACACCCGCGTCGTTATTGAGCGACATTTCTAGGTACGTCCATATTATCGATACTGAAAGACATGTCGAGAAGAATATTTTTGGATTTCAAAGATTTTTAATTTTGTATTTTGCTTTTTCATTGATATTTACAAGTAGATGTTTGATAGATGAATCAAGCAGGCTTCTTTGCCAGAATCTCCAGTTCTGCTGGAATCAAACATCTCATACCAATTTGCCTAACAAGATACGCAAACCTCTCTTTCGAAAGAGCTTTTGTAAACAAGTTAGCTAATTGGTAATCAGTTCCAACAAAGTATAGTTCAACGATACCCCTTTCAGCTTGTTCCTTAATGAAGTGATATTTGACATTTGTTGGGTCAAAAAGTTGATGTGGCAGAAACTCAAAAACGAAGAAAATATGAAGGCATTTGTCTAAGCGTTGACAAGTGTAATCCAGGCATTGTCAAGAGCAAATCAGGCGGTGACAGAAGTCAACAAAAGTCAAATGATGTTGGAAGCTTCTATTTAGGATAAATATGCAGAATATATTCTGTATTATTTATTTAAATAGAAGATATACATGTTTATTCATCATTATCTCTTGTAAAACCCTAATCCTTACACTATAAAAGGAACCAAGGGTTATTAGGTTTTTTATAACTTTCATATACAATGTAAACCTAAAGCGTGTGTCGACTAGGTGTGGGATTTAATGTATACACACTTAGTGATTGTTTGTTATTAATATAATGAACAATCTATTAGAGTAATTCATGTGTTTTGTGCCCAAACACCTTGTTACATAGTTATTGTTCTTTTCCGCTTTGATTGTATAATCATATGAACAATGGCTATGCCTAGTAGCTAAAAGATTCGAGGAAACCAAGGTTTTCACAGTTGGTATCAGAGCCTCGTGGCTCGTGATGCTAGGACCAACAAGGTGTTCGTGTTTTGAGAAGAAAAAAAATCCGTATAGGTTTTTCTGGGCGTTTTTGTGTGCGCAACAGTATTCAGAAGGTCATAACTTTTTATTGGATCGTCACGAAATTTCTTCTGTGTGTTCTATACACATATATCTAGACGTCCACCAGAGGGATTGTCAAGTTTTATCCTCAAGAAAAAGTTATTAAGCGTCAAAGTCAGCAACAGGAAAAGTATTCAATTTTCTGCTTTCACATAAAATCATGAACTAGGGTTTTTATAAACCCTAGATCGACTTAAAGCAGAAAAGTTTAATGTTTGTGGCTGTTATGACACATCATGGTTCATAAAATTCAGATCCTAGTATGGTGTGATTCGTTTAGGGTTTACTTGATAAACCCTAGATCCATGTTATTAAACTATAGCAGCTGCATATGTTGAGAGATCCACAGTAAAGTGACATATTAAGTGAAGATCTTGTATGTGACGTGGTGTTGGAAAGAGCAGCAGGTTATTTGAAACTACGATGTTGTTTGTTCAGAACCCTAGATTTATTGTTCCTGAGTTCTTTGGAGTACTAGCAAAAGAATTGGTAGATGTTTGTAAGGTACTGTTTGTTTTATTTCCTTTATTCACGAAGCATACAGGGAATCACAAATGAGTTTATGATCCGAAAGTTTTGGTATGATAATATCAATGTGCTAATTTCAAGGGGATGGATATGTACGTATGTCTCCTACAATTTTGGACATAATGTTCTGGTTGAGATATTTTATACGCAAAGGGTCTCATGATACGAAGTAATGAACGAAGATTTTGGCAAAATGCAATTTGATTTGCATATTTTCAAGGATTGTGATTTGACTTTATTTGGGGAAAGATTTCCTAATTTTATGAAAGTAAATTATTGCTACGTGATTTAAGATATGGTCAAAAATATGAACGAAGATGGGCCTGAGAACGTGGTTTATGTTTCGTATGTTTATGGGATATTATTTGTTGAGAACGTGGCTTGGATTTGGTTGTTATATCAAGATATGGGGCTGCATGTTTCATCAGAACCAAATGAGTAATGTGTCTAAGCCGTTGTCATCAAGAGGAAAAGTGAGCCGCTGACGCTAGTATTTTAGGCGCTGACAGAGTTTAAGTTTGACGCTGACAATAATAAGTCAAATGCTGATAGAAAGCGTTGACATGAGTTGTCCGATATATAATTTTCAAAACGCTGTCAAGTGTTGTCCGATATTGGACAACACACAGTGATGATATCTCGGATACAGGAGGATATTGGATAACAAATGGAATAGCTGTTGTTTGGAAAATTGATACGATTTTGGCACACAAAAAGAGGTATTCACACGCAAAGGTACATGGAATCTCCGTTTTTATACAGAATATCAAGTTGATATTTATGGCTCGGATATTTTTAAAAGGGGTTAATGATTTTAATGCGAGTTGACAACAATTTGTGAAGTAATTTATTAGATTTGATTATGTAATCGGGGTAGCCTTGTAAAAGAGTTATCCATCGTAATGCTTTTACATATGATAAGAAGATTAAGATTCTTCATGAAGAGGTGTTGACTTAAGGGGAAGAATTCTTATGGTAAATTTGATGTTCGAAGAAGATTTTCGTGAGTTTGTGTTCTATCATATCTTTAAAGATGGTGCCTAGTCAACATTATTCTTTAAAGGTAACTTGTTCATGCTTACACGGTTGGTGACGAAGACTTGTCATAACACTTGAAGGAGTTATATTATCATGCTCAGTGTCTCACAAAGGATGAGGATATTGACAAGGGATCGATGTCTACTTATATTTAATCATCAGTATAAGTTCTTTATCACGTGGATAGTACAAGACATGGAACACAAGGTTGGGTTATTCTACTTCTACATCAAGAATATTATAGTTATTTTTCTTCAAGATCATTACACAGAGCCTACATTTGGAGAATCTTCAAGATTGCATACAATGTTTACTTCCCTGTTGATGTGACAAAAAGGGGAAGACATACATGCTACAATTGAGGGGAAGCAATTTGAAGATAATGTACAACTTACAAGAGATACACATGGAGTTTTGCCAACATCAACTAGGGGAAGATTGTTGGGTCAAAAAGTTGATGTGGAAGAAACTCAAAAACGAATAAAATATGAAGGCATTTGTCTAAGCGTTGACAAGTGTAATCCAGGCATTGTCAAGAGCAAATCAGGCGTTGACAGAAGTCAACAAAAGTCAAACGCTGTTGGAAGCTTCTATTTAGGATAAGTATGCAGAATATATTCTATATTAGTCATTTAAATAGAAGATTTACATGTTTATTCATCATTATCTCTTGTAAACCCTAATCCTTACACTATAAAAGGAACCAAGGGTTATTAGGTTTTTTATAACTTTCATATACAATGTAAACCTAAAGCGTGTGTCGACTAGGTGTGGGATTCAATGTATACACACCTAGTGATTGTTTGTTATTAATATAATGAACAATCCATTAGAGTAATTCATGTGTTTCGTGCCCAAACACCTTGTTACATAGTTATTGTTCTTTTCCGCTTTGATTATATAATCATATGAACAATGGCTATTCCTAGTAGCTAAAATATTCGAGGAAACCAAGGTTTCCGCAACATCAATGTGCTTCGTGCGAGAATGCTGTACCAGATTGTAGGAGATGGCTATGGTGTACTTTGAGTCACAATACATAGGTACTTTCTCAAAGTGGAAGCCATAATCCGTGAGTTGTGTTATCATCCAAAGAACTTGAGCACAACACGCAGATAAAGACACATACTCCGCTTCGGCTAATGACAGTGACGTGTAATACTGCTTTTTGGAAGACCATCCCACGAGCTTATCTTGACCTAGAAATTGTGCACCACCAGAAGTACTTTTTCGTGTATCAAGACACCCTACATGATCAGAATCTAAATAGGCCGTTAGAAAGAAACCGGTTTCCCTCGGATACCAGAGTCCTATGTGAATGGTATTCTTAAGGTACCGAAAGATACGTTTAACCTCCTTGAGGTGCTTTTCAGTGGGTCGTGCTTTATATCGTGCACAATAACACGTAACACGTGATATATCTGGTCGGCTTGTTGTTAAGTAGATGAGGGAGCCGATCATGGAACGATGTCTCGTTTGATCTATGGCGTCTCCCTCCAAATCAGCATCTAGGGATGTGGTTGATAATGGTATCCCAATGGGGTCACATGAGGTCATACCATGCTTTTTGATTATCTCTTGACAATACTTAACTTGGTTAATGAAGATACCACTTGGTGACCTTACCCTCAGCAAATTTTAGTTTGAAATGTAATGCTTTTTGACAATACTTTGAAATGTAATGATTTTTTATTCCTCTTCTTTTCCTCGAAAGAATTTTAGTTCGCCCGTCGTTGACATTTCAAATTTGTTGTGCATTACTTTTTCAAACCATTTTGAAAGTTTTAGGTTTGTAGACCCGAAAATAATGTCATCAACATAAATCTGCACAAGCAAAATGTCATCCCATATTTATAAGTGAACAAAGTTAGATCAATGGAACCTTTTGAGAAATCTTTGATACCAGAAATTTCGAGAGCTCGTCGTACCACGTCCTTGGAGCTTGCTTGATTCCATAAAGTGCTTTGTGGAGACGATACACCTTGTCGGGATAATGAGGATTGACAAATCCTTCCGGCTGTGTGACATAGACTTCTTCCTTCAAAGGACCGTTAAGAAACACCGTCTTTACGTCCATTTGATAAACAATGAATCCCTTATGTGCAGCATAAGCAAGGAAAATCCTGACCGCTTCCTTACGAGCTACTGGTGCAAATGATTCTTCAAAATCAATACCCTCTTTCTGGCCATACCCTTTAGCCACTAGCCTAGATTTATTCTTGATGATCGTGTTTTCTTCATCCATCTTGTTTTTTCCAGATCCATCGAAGATTTAATGGTGTTACATCATATGGTTTGTCAACAAGTTCCCAGACTTTAAGTCTTTCAAATTGTTGAAGTTCATCCGTCATCGATTCAATCCAAGCATGATCAGACAAGGCTTCTTTGATATTTGTTGGTTCAGCAGTACTCACGGCGAGTGCGAACATACAAACATCACCATCGGTATCAAGTTGTCTTCTTGTACGAATGGGTTGTGAAGGGTTTCCAATTACTTAAACTAAAGGATGATCTCGGGTCCAATGATGTGTTGAAGGATGTCGTTGGTCAAATGTATGCATATTTGACGTATCAACATGTCGAGTAGAAGACTCTCCAGTTTCGTGTACCGGTGTACTGAATGGGTTGATAAAGTCGTCTTCATCATCTAATGCATAGACTGCTTGATTTGTGTTCTCTGGAGCAATGACAGTAGTTGTAGATGTTGTAGGAGTAGTTGTTGATGTGATATTCTGAGGAGCTAAATCTACAGCAACCCGTGTTGAAGTAGATGAAGTTGTATCCTTTTGTTGACGATGATCGGTATCATCATGCTTATCATGAGTGACAGCAGAAGACTTTGATACAACTTGTTTCTCCCCCATGAAATATTCATCATACATTGGTCCATATAACATTTCCAACTCTTCAATTGTCGTGTTTACTGTCATATCTGCTCTTGGAACATTTCCTTGAACCAACTTTGAATTTGATGGTTCATTGTTGTGGTCGTGAGTTCCGAGTTCCGTGCGGTTGTGAACGAAAGTCGTGTGTCGTTGTGGATCGGGACTTAAACTGTTTTGTTCAAGTGCCATTTCTTGTAATTCATCAAATCGGATATGAATAGTCTCGACTATCAATTTTGTTCTCTTGTTGTAAACTCTATATCCCTTAGACTGAGTTGCATATCCCACTAGAATACATGCATCACCTTTCTCTTTCATCTTATCCAAGTTTTCACCATCTCGTATAATGTAACAAGTACATCCAAAAATGTGAATGTGTTTGAGTGAAGGTTTTCGATCATGAATTATGTGATATGGTGTCTTTTCGTGTCCTGTGATAATTAAGGATCGGTTTTGTGTGTAGCATGCGGTTGACACGGCTTTGGACCAAAAGAATAGTGGAAGTTTTGAAGCGGATAATTATGTTCGAGCAGCCTCAACTAAAGGACGGTTTCGTCTTTCAACAACGCCGTTTTGTTCGGGAGTTCGAACAATAGATGTTTCATGTTCAATCCCTTCTTCTTCAAAATATTTCTTCAGAGTTGAATTCAAAAATTGTGTGCCTCTGTCAGTACGAACCACTTTTACTTAACCTTGAAGACCACGTTGTATCTGCTTAAGGAAGTTGATGAGAACTTCGGGTGTTTCATCCTTGGACCTCAAGAAGTGAGTCCATGTGTACCTTGATTAGTCATCGATAATTACCAGAATATATTTCTTCTCATTGATACTTTGAACACGCATAGGGCCACATAAATCCATATGAAGAAGATCTAATCGTCCTTTAGAGCTTGGTGTAGTCTTTGTCTTGAAGCTACTTCGTTTAGCTTTACAAAGCTCACAAGAAGAACAAAGATGATCTTTGATGAGTTTCAAGCTTGAAAGGCCTCTCACAATATCTTTCTTGGAAAGCAAGTTGATGGTATCAAAGTTGAGATGAGATAGACGTTGATGCCATAACCATGCCTGAGTCGTTGAAGCTTTAGCCATGAAGCAAATTGGAGTTGTAGAATTTGTGTCTTGAAGTAAGATTGTGTAAAGATCTGCACCCCGTGAACTAGTGAGTAAATCATTCCCATCATAATCACGAACAAAGCATGTCTTCTTTCTAAATGCAACCTCAAAATCTGCATCACAGAATTCACCAACCGAGAAAAGATTATGATTGAGCCCTTCGACGTAGTATACCCTTTTGATCGTGATATTCCCCTGAACCAAATATCCATATCCTAGGATCGGTTCAAATTGATCATTTTCGAACCGGACCGTACCCAGGAACTTCTCCACGAAGTTAAAGCTTGAGATTCCCCGTCATGTGCTTTGTGCATCCGGAGTCCAATATGAAGAGAATTATTTGTATCACCTTCAGAAGAATTAGAACACGATGGAGCATTTTCTAAATTTGATACCACGTTAGTTGTGATTTCAGAATCATTAGTATCTTTAGCAACATTTAAAGGCATACTAACACTCGTTGTCACATTTTTTGTCCTAACTTTAGGCATCCATTTATATCTTGGGGGACATTGATTAGCAAACCACCATTTCCAAGACTTGCCAGCAGACTCATATAATTCCTTAATTCTGCTTCTAGGGTTCTTAGTGGTGGAGTCTGATGCAATACTTTTCTTAGGGGGTTTGCACCAGAATGGTTCACTTTGCGTTTGGGTTTACTAGCACTAATAGGCCTCGCAACTTGCTTCTTAGTTCTAGTATCTACGCCCCTTTGACATTATTCATAGCACACATAGAATGATTAGCATTAGCACATTTTCCACATTTGTAACAAACAAATTTAACATTCAAAGCATTCAAATCGTCATTACACGCGATTACAAACATTTTATTCTTAAAAACATTCCAATTCCTAGGGTGGTCTTCTACTTCCTTCATCTTCCCTTGACTCTTGTGTTTCCAAACCTTATCATTCACTTGAGTGCGCTTAAGCTGAGGCCGGCTAACACTAGCAGTGGAGACTACTCCTGTAGTATAAGACACACGAGTATTAGTGTTTCAAGAAGTCTGAGGCGATTGACTAACTTTGTTTGTGGGTTTAGTGGTCATTCTATACATCCCTAGTTTAATCACATTATTGTGCTTAACGCTTGGTGCTAGAGTATTCATTATGGGTTGATTCTATGGTAACCTTTCCTTTCCATCCATCTTGGGGGAAAACACAGGTTTTGCAAACGAGGAATTTGAGAAAGCGGATGGTTTTCCCAAGATAGAGGATCTATTTACTTGATAGGCGTTGGGTTGTCTAACAACAGGTTTCTTAACGCTAGGTGCCATAACTTTCCCACCCATCTTAGCAACGAGTTTCTTCAACTCTGCTATTGCTATGTCTTTTTCTTGTAACTGAGCTTTCAAATATGAAATATCAAGACTTTTTTCGTTTAGTAATCGACATGACTCAGATAATTTTACTTCCAAAGGTGTATCATTTGAAAAGCTGCCAACTTTGTTTTGCAAATCAAGTTCAAGTGAAT
Organism: Glebionis coronaria; assembly: GCA_025667525.1. Taxonomy (NCBI): domain Eukaryota; kingdom Viridiplantae; phylum Streptophyta; class Magnoliopsida; order Asterales; family Asteraceae; genus Glebionis; species Glebionis coronaria. The sequence continues at coordinate 213,973 of JANFOE010000885.1, forward strand.
GACAATGTTTTTAAAGATAATCATATTTATGTTGAAGTAACGAAAACTCTTTTTGATCAACTTTATTCGAAAGCTCATTTTCAAGACGTTCACACTCTTTGACTTGATCAAGATATTTGCATGCAACATCAGAATATTCATCAATATCAGCACAAGATGTAACATAAACACACATAATGTCTTTCGAGAGGCATTCTTGCAAGAGTAGATCATATGCTATAGAAAATTCATGTCTTTCAGGTTGATGGTCGTTCACTTCTTGTTCAAGAGATTCCACATATTTAAAATCATCAAACATTTCTTGCTTAATTAATGTTTCAAATTCCAAAATATGTTTTTGATTTCTTTCTGCAAGCTGAATCAAAATACTTTTCACAGCACAGTTATATCGTGAGGAATTTCTTTTTTGCCTTTCAAACGTTCACGTTCTTTCAGTCGTCATCAACAACCTTTTTGAAAATTTCAATGTTTTGTTTAAGAAAACTAAGTGCGTGCTTACTCTTGCTTACAGAAGCTTTATATGGAAAGTACTCAATAAATTTTGAAACATTAGTTTTCTTAGTGTAAAAAACTTGTCTCCATTTAATTCTTATTTGTTCACATTCGTAAAATATTTGCTCACGAGACTTCTATTTTCGTGGTTTGAAAATTTCATAAAGACTATTTTCATAAGCATAATTATATGGTTTCACAAAGTTTTTATTTACTTGTGATCTACTCTGTTCTTCAAAAATTAATGACTCATCACTATCGGGCCTAGCAATTAAACAATCAACGTTGGTCCATTGGGACTCCTCAAGATATAGGCGCGGGTTCTCAGATTGAGCTTGCTCGAGGTACTTAGGACTAGCAAAACTAGCGTTACCCTTGAAAAACGAACGAGGTGCCAACATTCGCATGGTTTGAATAGATTTATTTGTTTTATAAACAATTTTCTTATAAAAATCAATTTGAACTTCAAGTTCCATGACTTTGTCAATGTCTTTAGCTTGTTTAATTTTGAAATCCTTTTTCAAGTTAGCAACCTCTTCCGTTTTTGCTGTAACTAGTTTAGTTTTATCCTCTTGAAGAAAATCAATCTTTTGAGTTAACTCATTCACTTTGGTGGTAGCAAGATACATTTTGTGTTGTTCCGTACTTAAAGAAGTGTTATAATTACGTTTCTCTTGTTCTAAAAGCTTAAGAGTTTCGTTGTATTTAGTTTCAAAAACATCCTTTACAGTAGCAACAACACCCCCTTTGTACCTTGCAAGCTCTTTGTCTTTTTTGAATAAGCTCAGCTCTGCAGCTTGCAAGAAGCCACTAGATTTTATGACTGCAGCTTTGCTTTCTTCAGAATTTGAGTGAGCGTAGCATTTGCCTTATTTAATTGCTTTGGACTCTTTCTAGTTTCTTTGACATCTTTTTGTAAAGAAGCAATTAAGTTAGCAAGCGCAATACGCTCCTCATCATCATCATACTCATTTGCATGTTGATCATCCTCAGACTCATTATTGCACATGTCTGATGAATCAGGTATGGTATTGCTATCAACCGTTTCCATCATTCTAACACCCCCAATTTACATTGTGCAGCGAAAATACACAATTGGGTTCTAGACACAAGCATCATCACACAAGGTATATTGAACGACTCAAAAGAGAGACGTTTACACATAAAATATAAACAAGATTTTCATAATAAGTCTAAAACATAATTTCATCCCATATTGTACTAAAACGACACCAAAGTAAAGCGTTTAGTCCCCAAGGATCTCGACCAACAACCAACAAGTTTCAGTACAATACACAAACATTTAACGAATTGTTCAACAGTAAAAGGATAGAAATAGTTTTTAGATCAACACTCTTCCAAAAGCCAACCCACAACATCCACAACAAAGCTCCGCCTTCCATCACTTCCTAATACCTGAAACACATGCTAAAACGAGTCAACAATAATGTTGAGCAAGTCTATAGGTTTATCAAATCACATTTGAACACAAGAAGAAAATAAATCATGATCATTTATACAATTGTCGTACACACCATCTATTTCAAGGCAAAATATTATATTTAAGCTCATGACACCGACCCCTTAACAAAATAGTCACCCACGCCAAATGCCAGCATGACTAGAATAAAACCATTGCCCCTCTAGGGTATTAGTTGCTAGAATACCACATTCTTATTCCCGTAAATTATCCTTCCCATAGGTTACTCAGCGTAATGCCCTGGTCTCAGATAGGGTGGTCAACCCAATAGTATTGTCATTAGAATAAGTGGCTATTCCCGACTCATAACATCAAGTCAGAATATAGTTAACGGCTCATGAATTTAGGGTCTTTAGCAACAAGGTACTCAATACAGTGTAAACAACTTAGGCAACATTCGGGTCCAACAATTACTCATGACTTGTGTTCATTTATTTTCAAATAGCATGTATCCCCCTCGCGGGTAATAAAACATTTAGTGGCTAGCATAAAGAGCGAGGCTACAGACTCACCTTAGTATAAGAGATCTAGTGAGATGATCGTCGATGATAGAGGATGCCTTTCAAACACGAGAACCGCTACCTATCAAATAAGGCGCGTTCATTAATAATGACTCGAGAAATAAATCATACATAACAATCTAAAATTCAAAGTCATAAAATCACGATAAACTCGAGAGAAAACGATACAAATAACTATATTACACTCTTCTACACATTTACTTTACCATTCTACACTTTCAACAAAATTCGTCGGCACATACTACATGTACTAGCTTATTTACCCCTTTTAGACTCGTCAAACGTTTATGAAACGACTCGAGGAACTAACTTACTATATATAGAAAGTCCTCCAACAAGTTTATCAAATTAAATTACTTTTAAAGTTCTTTACCCGACTCATCTTCAAACTACAAAATCCGGACAGTTTTACGTTAATAATTCATACAACCGTTTTAACTTCTTTAAACGACTCCATTTACAAAACCGACACTTGGGTTTGAAAATAAACTCACCCTATAGGGTTTACACTTCATTATCAGTATGTGACTCATTTCAAAACTTCAATTTATAGTCCCCGAGATTTGATCCAAATATCGACAACAATTATGTGTAGTGCCGATACTAGTCTCCCGGTACACGAATAATCAAAACATCATAACTTCGCGCTCGTTTGGAGCTAGAAGCTCTACCTTATATCAAATCGAAGCTAATCGAATTCTCTACAAGTAGTTAAACCATTATCACAACATAAAATACCCAAAAATACAGTTTACCTACTGATGTAGTACACCTTTCTAAAACTTGTATAAAATCATGTTTTTAGTTCAAACCAACCATAGTTATGATCATCCCATAACCCTAACACTAACATATATCAACTATGACACTTGAATCATCATCAAAATCAAAACCTTCAAATCAAAATCAAGTTTTTAACAAAACTTTAGCAAGAACACCTTTTGATCATCATAAAGACAACATGCATGATCATAATTCCCACCTACCAAACCTAAAAAAATAAAACTTCTTGCATGTACCCAAATTTAGTACCAAAATGATCTCCTTACAATTATAGAGATGGGTCTTGTGTTAGTCTAGCTTAGATCATCACAGATTTTGAGTAAAAATTGATTGAAGTTGGGTTTTGGGTGAAGAGGGGGTCACAGCAAGTTAAAGAAAAAGAAGAGAGAGAGAAAAAAATTGTGTGAGTGGTGTGTGTGTGTTTATGTGAAAAAATAAAGCTTTTATATAGTGGTTGAGGGACTTTTGTTGTCAATTTGCAATAGTTATGGCTCAAAATGAAAATAGTTAGCTAAAAAGCGGAAAATAACTATTAGTCAATTTTGAAAATATTTACGGGGCTCGGGTTTCATAAAGATGCTTTTAAAAATTTAAAACGTACCTCAAATATAATAATATCGACTCCCGACTCGACTTAACACGTCATTTAAAAGAAAACATCAAAAATGACAAACATCGAAAAACCGACAATAAAACGTAAATTATTTGGCATCCATCGATATCACGCTTGCTAATACTCCTTATACTTATTAAATATAAAATATAAGCCTTCCAACATCGGTTTAAACTTAAACCTCCAAAACTAAATATCATTCAAACTCATCAAAAATTTCAAAAATAGTCGAAAAATAAGATTAAGCAATGATCATGGTTTCAGGTTATCACATCCCCTCCTTCTTAAAAAGAGCGACGTCCGCGGCGCTTAATCCTTCTTAAACAAATGAGGATACTTATCCTTAAAGAAATCCTTACATTCCCAGGTAAACTCTGGTCTACGTCTAGAGTTCCATCTCGCTTTCACAATCGGAATCCCACTATGCTTCAATTTCTTAACTTCCTTATCCATAATCTCTATAAGTTCCTCTATGAAATGTAACTTATCATCAAGTTGAATTTCCTCCAATGGAATCACCACATCCCTTTCAGCTAAACACTTCTTCAGATTAGACACATGAAAAGTATTATGAATAGCCTTAAGTTCATCATGCAACTCTAACTTATAAGCAACCAATCCAATCCTTTGGATAATCTTAAATGGTCCAATATATCTTGGGCTCAACTTTTCTCTCTTTCCAAAATGAATCACTCCTTTCCATGGAGATACCTTTAACATAACCATGTCTCCTACTTCAAATTCCAACGGTTTCCTTCGGTTATCAGCATAACTCTTTTGTCTACTTCTGGCAGATAACAAACGCTTCTTAATTTGCACAATCTTTTCAGTCATCTCAAATATCATTTCAGGTCCAGTCAATTGATTTTCTCCTACTTCACTCCAACACACTGGAGATCTACACTTACCTCCATACAAAGCTTCAAATGGTGCGACTTTAATACTAGCATGGTAACTCTTATTATACAAAAATTAAACCAATGGCAAATGTTTATCCCAACCATTTCCAAAGTCAATCACACACGCACGAAGCATATCCTCTAACGTTTGAATCATTCTTTCACTTTGTCCATCAGTTTCCGGATGATATGTTGTATTCAAACATAACTCCGTTCCCATTGCTTTCTGCAAAGATTTCCAAAATTCTGAAGTAAACCTACTATCACGATCAGAAACTATCGAAAAAGGCACACCATGTCGACAAACAATCTCCTTCACGTACACGGTTGTTAACCTCTCCATACTATCCGTCTTCTTCATTGGTAAAAAGTAAGCAGACTTAGTCAATCTATCTACAATCACCCATATCATATCACAACCACTAGCAGTCCTTGGCAAACCTGTCACAAAGTCCATAGTAATCTTCTCCCATTTCCACTCAGGAATCTCAGGTTGCACTAATAATCCATATGTTTTCTTATGTTCAGCTTTCACTTTCGCACAAGTTAAACACTTATTAACATACTATGTTATATATGCCTTCATATTCGGCCACCAATAAACTTTCTTAAGATCTTGATACATCTTGTTTGATCCATGATGTATTGAATACTTCGACTTATGAGATTCGTTCATCACTAAATCTCGCACTCCTAAAGAACCTTCCTCAGCCGGACACAATGGTAACCAAATCCTATTCCCAAAATATCTCAATCCATTTGACCTTACTTCAAACAATGGTTTCAACATTCTACCCAAATTTTCGGCCTCAATAATCTCTTACTTCAAACCATTAGCTTGGGCTTTCAATATCATTTCTGTCAAATCAACACTTTCCATCATTGCCAAAGCTCTAACTCTTATAGACTTATCTCTTTCCTTTCTACTAAGTTCATCAGCTACCACATTCGCTTTACCAGGATGGTAACGAATCTCGCAGTCATAATCACTTAGCAACTCAACCCATCTCCTTTGTCTCATATTCAATTCCTTTTGATCCAAAATATATTGCAGACTCTTATGATCAGTGAAAACCACACACTTGGTTCCATACAAGTAGTGTCTCTACAACTTCAAAGCAAGAATCACAGCCCCAAGTTCTAAATCATGCGTAGTGTAATTCTCTTCATGCTTCCTCAATTGTCTAGATGCATATGCTATCACTTTCTCCCTTTGCATCAACACATCTCCAAATCCTTTATGAGACGCGTCACAATACACCACAAAATCTTCAGATCCTTCTGGAAAAGACAAAATTGGCGCAGAGCACAACTTATCCTTCAGTGTACTAAACACAGATTCCTCTTCCAATCCCCATTCAAACACTCGATTATTTTCAGTAAGCTTGGTATGGTTTAGCAATTAGTGAAAACTTCTCGATAAACCTTCTATAATACCCAGCTAGAACAAGAAATTGGCGAACTTTAATCAGCGTACTGACCAATCTTTGATTGCCTCAATCTTAGCAGGATCCACACGAACACCTTCACTATCAATCACGCGTCCTAGAAAATGCACTGATTTCAACCAAAATTCACACTTAGAGAACTTCACATATAGCTTCTCTTTCTTCAACAATTCCAAAATTGTTCTCAAATGCTTCTCATGTTCTTCTTCACTCTTTGAGTAAATGAGAACATCATCAATGAATTAGATAACAAACTCATCCAAATACGACTTGCATACACGATTCATCAGATCCATGAATACATCAGGCGCATTCGTTAATCCAAAAGGCATCACTTGAAATTCAAAATGTCCATATCGAGTACTGATATGAGTAATTTTACTCATGTCAATTAAATCTTAAAACAATGAATAAATGCATAAAATGTTTAAATATTGCCTTGTATATGCTTGTTTTGTTGTTTGATGTGTGTAGGTACCCAAGTTCGTGAAAACCGGCAAAATCGACACGGGTTTTGGAGAAAAAGATCAAGGATGCTAAAATCGAGTTCGTTATTCGAGGAATTGAGCTTTTATAAGTTATCGGGCTTAGTGGGTCCCACATTTACTTATTGGGCCTAAAAGCCCAAATTATAAGTAAATAATGGACGGATGGAATTTTACTAAACTGTTGGGCTCAATGCCCATTTACACATGTGAGACGTTTTTGAGTATTTAACCAATTTGGGTCAAAGCCCATGATGAAACAAGAATAGACGAAGGAAATGATATAACTCTTGGGTCAAGCCCATATGACCAAGAAAGTGACGGTGGAAATTGGTTTATTTATAATCTTGGTCAACAAAAGGCTCGGTCAAAACAAAGTAAAGAAAAGAATAAGGAACGAGAGAATGAAAAGAAATTGGGGATAAACTACACAACCACTCAAGAACCCTAGAATTTAGGGGTTCTCAATTGACGCAATAATTGATATCATGCGCCTGGTTTTCAGAAGATTAAGGGCAAGATGGAGCGCGTGATTATACTCAGGATACCAAGAACAAAGCTACACGTGGACAATCAACACGTCACATCTATCCTCCTATTGGATGAATGACTAAAAATCAGTCAAATGGCCAATCACACCCTTCCACATAGGATCCAAACTAGCACACTTGGTGCCAGCTTGGCAATCCGTGTGAGGGTGGGTATTATCTCAGCCTTTGGATCAAGAAAGAGAAGTAAGAAAAGATAAAGATGCCTAATGTACGGTTAGATCATCTTCATCAGCAATCACCCTTACCACTCTTCTTCCCTATAAAAACCCCTCATTTTATCATGTAATGCATCCCTTTTTCTTTTCCTAATGTTATAATGGTATTTTAGTTTTAGGTTAATTTGTATTATTTCTCTTTTTAAATATTGTAATTTCTGATTTTAATGAAATAAAATTCCATTTACTGTTTTGGATTTTCTGTTAATTTCAGTCTTATAATTTTCTGAATATTTTGTAATCTAGTTCTAAAAAGCTATTATAATTGAAAGTTATTTGAGTTAGCTTAATTATAGCTAATTTGAGTGATTGAATAAGAAAAGGGTAAAAACATTTATCCTATTGATAAGTGTTTATAATAAAAAATCTGTCAGTTAGATAGATCGAGACGGTTGACGCTTTTAATCGAATAGTTTTTGGTTTGGTGATGTGATGCTTGGTTCGATAATATTTTCTGATGTTTTTAATGGTGGTCGATAGTATGGTGTCGGTTCTAAAGTCAGCTCAGCGCTGCGCTTCTTCTCAACGGTTTTCGTCAAACAATGGTTAAGCGCTTCTTATTTTATAAATTTTAGTATAACTTGAGATTTAGGTAATTTTGTTATTTGTGAATCTGCTTGAATCAAATATCTTGAGTGTTGTAGTTATATTGGTTTTATGATTTTGATGTTTGAGTTATATTGTTGAATCTGCTTATAATATTTGTTTTATTTAATGATGTTGTAACTATATTGTGATTTAGTTTATGTTTTGGATATGATATAGCTGGATTAACCTATGGTTCTAAATCTCATTCTGATCAATTTGATAACTGTCAGATTGTGTATCTATTTGAGCTGATATCATTGCATTAGATTTGTTGTACTGAGTTTGTTTGATTAATTCTTAGTTTGTGTTGCTCTTTTATTAGCTAAAATGAGTAGTGATATGAGTATTTGACACCTTTGTTGGAAACTAGTATTCGTGTAAGTTTTTGATTAAGGATGCTGTATGATTTTTGTTTGTTTTATAACTGCTATAGTTAGGTAGAAGTTCATCATAGATTATGAATCACTGATTTCATTGTTGCCTGTTTTGGTTTAAGTTGTTGTAGCGTTTGTTTAAGATGTCATCATAGAAGGCTGTTTTCCACTTGATTTGCTAAGTGATTAGTTGTTGAATGCATGATTCGCCTACTTAATGAATGCTAGATTTCTGCTTTAGTTTCTTACGTTATATGGTTCGATTAGTTGTTTGAATTTTAGTGAAAAGGAGTGTCGGTTTCAGCAGGTTCATAATAAACTACTAGTTTGATTGAACAATTATTCTGATTTTTTATTCAAAATATTGATGAAATTACTTGAAGTGATAATCTGCTGTAACATTTAGATATATACTGTTTGTCAGATCTGAGTTCTTGTTTAAGGTAAATGAACTTGAGTTTGAGATAGCTTGATAATATGTTTAGTGATATTGATTTCTGTGTTTGTATGTTACTGTATCATTGTATTTGAATTATAAGCGTGAAAGTATTTGTTTATAAGAGCTTGACTATTGCTGCTGATAAATTGACTTAATGTTGTTATTGAAGTTGATATTTCATCTCTTAGTTACTGTTTATTCGAAATTCATTTAGTGAGTTAAGGTTGATTATAATCACTGTTAGATGATGGAATTTCTTAATGTTATAATTGTGTGTTTTACCTGCATGAGTTTCATTATATGTTAACTAATATATCTGAATATTTCATAGCCATCTGTGGTGTTTGAAAATTGATTTACTGTTTCAAAAGTAATTAATATCAAAAAAAATTGCCACTCACAGGTCTCGAACTCGAGACCTCTTGTTCATAGGCACACTGCCTCAACCAACTATGCCACTTTACTTTTTGTTATAGGATTACATATTGGAGTTTATATCACGTTTTGTTTAACTATCATCTAAATAATAAACGTTTTTCATGATATATAGTTTTAAAAGATAAATATAAAAAAAAGTATATTAACTTTTAATAAAATAGTTTATTTAAATTTTGCCACAAATCATTAGTTTAAATAAAATTAAAAAAAATAAATAAATTAAGTTTAAAAAAATAATATAGATTTAAATTCGTCTTTTATATTTATTTTTAATGGTTCATGTACTTTTGAAAAATTGTAGGAGTATTTTAGATTAAAATAACGAAATCAATTCAAGTCAGTTGTCCAAATCGAAACAAAACGTCCCAAATTCACTCGATCTTCGTGTACAACGAACTTGGTTCATCATCGTGTTTAATTAAATCCGTCTTTGGTAATTTTAGTCTATTACTTTTTTCTAAAGGTAATTTTCTATTTTACCCTATAAGGTATCTTAATTAATATACAATCCTCACTACATCAAAAATTTTGGCGCCGCTGCCGGGGATCTTGTGTACGATTCGTTTCGTGGAGATTTGTTGATCATTGATTTGAAGACCCTTTCCGTCCTCGGAAAGTTTTGTTATTTTTCTATTATAGTATGTATCGTTTTTCGTGTTTTTTGTGATTACTATATTGTATTACGTAGAACAATAAATTTACCTACTTCCAAATAAGACCTTAGTTAGGATTTCATCACCTGGCTATTGTATTCGAATCCAAAACGAAAAAAAGGCAAAATAGATAAATACTAATAAGAAGTTTGAACTCAATTTATACAAACTATAAGGTGGGTATAAGGCGACGTGCTATAAAAGGCCGTCTAAGGAAAAAGGTTTTTAAGTGCTTTGTGCCACCTCGTTTCCCCGCTTGCTTGTGCGTATATTGAGAGGGACGAACGATTATTGGTTTGCCAACTCAAGTAGTATTATTTCTTATTTTTGTTGTTTACTTACTGAACCTCGAGACATTTAGGTTTTCACCTATCGTTTCAAAGTCGACCGAGGGTAATTTACTTCCATAGTGATTATCCTTATTCCTTGTTTTTGTCAATCTTTGATTGATTTATGAAAAATACCAAAAATAATCTTCTTAATCCTCTATCATGTTTAATTCTTTTTCTCCTCACCCTCAAATTTTTAATTCTTCCATGAATTCCTTCGTCAATTTTGTACGGTGTGGAGAACCGTTATATGGTCTTTTACCATGTCAGTGGTGTATGTGTGAGCGTTGTGGAAATGATTTACGTCACGATATACGAGTTGGATTTTGTCCTTGTTGTAATGAGATTACTTCATGTGGAAACCCGAATTTCTCGAATAATTCTCTCGATTTTTACCCACCTCCACACCTCACATACGAGACACCCTCGTGTGAGTTTTGTGGAAATGGTTCTCATTTTGGAATTAATTGTTCGCATCGATTCTTGCTTAATTACGAGCAAGAACCGAGCTACAATCAAAACTTTAATGATAATTGTTATTCACAAGATTTACCGAGTTTATCACAACAACATCCTTGTTGTGAGTATTGTGGAGGTCCTCACGAGAGCTTTAATTGTCAACCGAAGGATAATTTTTTGTGAGCCCTTTTTCTTGCGTGAGTGAAAATTTTAAATGACTTGAAACAATGTTCCAACAAATAATGAATCAAAGAAATGTTGAAATTGTTGAAAAGAGCATTGAAGATATGTTGCTTGAAAAGAGACAAATTAATCAAGAGATTAATGATATAACTAATGAATTGGGAAGTCGTAGATTTCATGGAGAAATAATTGAGGAGGAATTTAAACGAGAGTGTGAAATTAAGATTAGACAACTTCGCAAGATTATAATGGATTAAGCATTGAGATTCGAAAGAAAGAACAAGCTCAAGAGGAAGCTAAATATCTTGCCACTCGTGAACTCGAGCGTTCTCTTTTTATTGATGATGACGAGGATAGTACTATCTCTTTGAGAGATCTTATTGCTCTACATCCTTCGTCTAGTGCAATCGTACTTCCTTTTCTTGTCTTGCCGGCTAAGGAACATGAGAATTCACCCATCCTAGATGATGAGGAAATCTCTCATGACATCATTACTCCTATTCATGATTCTTCTACCGTGGAACCCGACAATTCTCTAAGCAAGGGGGACGAGCATATTAGCACTATTCCGGACACGTAATCGGACGAAGTAATAAAGTCTAGTGTTAAGATCCTTGTCCAAAACCCAAGAGAGTTCGATGGTATTTCCAATGAAACGTCTGATTTGCCACATTTTGATGACTCTACTTCTTCCAATCGCTTTGAGAATTTCTCCAATTCTAATGATGAAAATTGTGATGGAGTTGAAGATTTTGAGAATGATTCAACTTCTAGTGAATTTTCTAATGAGGAGTTCTCCGATGAACTTTCTTATAAAGATGATATTCACTACTCGGATTTTGAGGGGTTTCTCGATGAACCTACTCTTCTTCACCCATTTCCACCAGAAATGAGGATGATAGTGATCCGGTTTTTGAGAGGTTCACTTTTGAACTTGCTCCTTTAGACCCATTTCCACCGGGAAATGAGTTTGATTTGACTATTCATATCCTTGAGAAGTTCACCGATGAACTTACTCATTTAGATGTGGAAGACGTGGTTCTTCGTGAAAAATTATCCAACGTCCATCTTCTCATTTCTAAGATCAAGACTTTGAATTCTAAGCCTAATGCCAAGTCTTTCTCTCCATCTCCTATTCCCGTTGAGGATAGTGATCCTCTTATGGAGGAGATTGACATGTTTCTTGCTTCTAATGATTCGATACCACCGGGTGTTGATGATATTGACCCGGAGGGGTACGCTCTCTTTTTAGAGAATTTACTTGATGATGATTTCGTCCCAAGTCCTCCTCCCACCTACTTTGACCTTAATGTGCGGGTTTTTCATGTGTCTCATATTGAGTACAATGACCCGATTGATCACATTTCTAAGGGTGAAATGGTCGTTAAAGCTAAGAATGTTGATACCACTATGGTTGAAACTTTTATCCCACCTTTACCATGTGCTTTATATGATCTTGGATTAGCATGGGGGGACGACACCGTGTTGTCTATTCCTTTCTCTCCCGAGGACGAGGTATTTGACCCCAGAATCGTTGATTTAGGGAAATCTCGGCCTTTCACCGATGCAATAATTGAAATACTTTTCGATCATCTTGGTGCGAGTTTATCTCGGGGAGCATGCTATTTTCATTTCGTGATATGTGACTACCATCTCTTTTTGGAGATTTATGTTGGAGTTCTATCCTTTCGTTTGTCATCCGACAACGAGGATGTAATCTTTGACCCCGGCACCGTGCTTTATGTTGGATTCTATTCCATTATGCCGGTTTTCACCATTTTCCCTAAGGACCAATGAATGCGGGAATCGAGTCGAGCTCATGACTCGGTTAACAAAAACGAGGTGCCTTATGGGGGAGTCCCATACATTCTATCTTCTTTCTATTTTCTAACACTAATAAGGCTTGATCTTTCAAGCTCGTGCTCGTGTTTTGTTGTGTTGTAAAACTTAGGTATGACCCTAATCATTGAAGACTCTCGTGTTCGGTTTTTGCCGGTCCACTTGATCTTCCTATCTTTGATTGCCAAAAAGGGGCACACTCTCTATCCTTTGATTTTTATCGACTAACGTTTTATCTTGAGGCATAATTAATAAACGGCTTATAGATATGCGTGCTCTTTCCATGTTAAGATTTTGCATTAGACTCTTCGTATTTTAGCAAGGGGTGTTACTCTTGAGCTAAGAAACTTTGAGGACAATGTTTGGTTTTAGCATGGGGAGTCAATCGATATAATCGCTTGCAATTGATTTTGTCGTGTCTAAACGTAATTGTTTTTTCTCATTTTTCATAAAAAATTTAAATTTTTTGTGTTATTTTTAAGTTTTAATAAAGAAAATAAGTGCTTTTGACACAAATGTAGGCTTTCCGTTGGTGAAAATAAAAATAGTTTTTGACTTGACTCGGTTTTTACATTAGCTTTTCCTTAACGTGTTTGAATTAAGTTTTGCTAGGCTTTTATATAGGGGACTTTAAAACGTGAAAGTATTAATTCATACGGGTTAAGAACAAGAACTTTTCGCAAGTTCCTATAATTGATCCTAGAAATTCATTTATCAAGGGAACTTTAAAACGCAAATTCTAAAACTTGAAAAAGTATAAGAAGATGCAAGATCCTATAGATGACTTGAAAACCTAAAACTTTGATTTAATAGGCTAAGTATCCATTGATTTCACATTTTTGAAATTTTACAATATGGAGAACAAGAGATGATAGAGTTTAATCATAAGTTTCTAAGGTTAATTCTTCTTTGTGTAAGTATTGTTGTGTTTGATTTAATCTCCTCGTATTTATTTTCCACATTTGAATAATAATTGCTTAATAAATGAAGTTTTTAGCGGTTTAGGCTTGATATCTTAACTCGTAACTCCTTCTTTTTCTTCCCTTGTAATTAAAGTGAGAACACATTAAGGGTGTCAGCGTCATGGACTTTTGATCATGGGATTGCGGAAATTTGGCTTACTATAAATATCATATTAATAAGAAGAATAAATAAAAACATGTTCTCTAGGAGCTTTCGGGTGGGAGTCATGTAGCACTAACCTTGTCATTAGAGCCTTAGGGTGTATGGCAAGGGGACGTATTGAATAAAAATTGATTCATCATCATGAGCCATAAGGTGGGATGGTGATTGTCAATTCCCTTATTTTTGTCCAAGGAGTCTTCGGGTGTGGATTTTAAATAAGGAGCACAATTGCATCTTAAAGAGCCACAAGGTGATATGATGTAATTGTTGCTAACTCCATTAATAAGGTCATAATTGACTTTGGAGGTTTTATTGTTGCTTTTAAGTAGTCCTATTAGCCAAATTTCGGATCCGGAGATTTATCCCTCAAATCGTGTTAAGTTATCTTTGATGTGGGCTTTCTTTAGTGACAACGATTTTTGAAGTCGAGGTTAGGTTTTGAGTGTTGAGTTTACACCATTTTTGCCTTCATTTTTGGACTAATAAATATCAAATAATGTCAAATGAGCCTTTGGGTGAATGACAAATAAAATCTAGAGATACAATTAGGAATAATAGGAGATTGAGGTTAACACAAATTACTTATATGAGTTGTTTTAACTTTGGGGCTTATGATTAACAATGATCTTGTTTTTACACTTGGCATGGAAAAGTGAAAAGTCGAGGACGATGAATCTATTTGAGTTTTATGATCCTAAAAGTTATTTTTCTAATAATTAAAGCAATACATTATGTCTTTGCAAAATAAAATGTTGAATAATGGTGTAGTTAGTGTTTAATTTTATCATTGCGTGAGGACACGACAATTGCTTAGCAAAGGGGAGTTTGATATGAGTGATTTTACTCATATCAATTATATCTTAAAACAATGCATAAATGCATAAAATGTTTAAATATTGCCTTGTATATGCTTGTTTTGTTGTTTGATGTGTCTAGGTACCCAAGTTCGTGAAAACCAGCAAAATCGACACGGGTTTTGAAGAAAAAGATCAAGGATGCTAAAATCGAGTTCGTTATTCGAGGAATTGAGCTTTTCTAAGTTATCGGGCTTAGTGGGTCCCACATTTACTTATTGGGCCTAAAAGCCCAAATTACAAGTAAATAATGTACGGATGGAATTTTACTAAACTGTTGGGCTCAATGCCCATTTACACATATGAGACGTTTTTTAGTATTTAACCAATTTGGGTCAAAGCCGATGAAACAAGAATAGACGAAGGAAATGGTATAACTCTTGGGTCAAGCCCATATGACAAAGAAAGTGACGGTGGAAATTGGTTTATATATAATCTTGGTCAACAAAAGGCTCGTTCAAAACAAAGAAAAGAAAAGAATAAGGAACGAGAGAATGAAAAGAAATTGGGGATAAACTACACAGCCACTCAAGAACCCTAGAATTTAGGGGTTCTCAATTGACGCAACAATTGATATCACGCGCCAGGTTTTCAGAAGATTAAGGGCAAGATGGAGCGCGTGATTATACTCAGGATACCAAGAACAAAGCTACACGTGGACAATCAACACGTCACATCTATCCTCCTATTGGATGAATGACTGAAAATCAGTCAAATGGCCAATCACACCCTTCCACATAGGATCCAAACTAGCACACTTAGTGCCAGCTTGGCATCCGTGTGAGGGTGGGTATTATCTCAGCCTTTGGATCAAGAAAGAGAAGAAAGAGAAGATAAAGATGCCTAATGTACGGTTAGATCATCTTCATCAGCAATCACCCTTACCCCTCTCCTTCCCTATAAAAACCCCTCATTTTATGATGTAATGCATCCCTTTTTCTTTTCCTAATGTTATAATGGTAGTTTAGTTTTAGGTTAATTTGTATTATTTCTCTTTTTAAATATTGTAATTTCTGATTTTAATGAAATAAAATTCCATTTACTGTCTTGGATTTTCTGTTAATTTCAGTCTTATAATTTTCTGAATACTTTTGGAATCTAGTTCTAAAAAGCTATTATAACTGAAAGTTATTTGAGATAGCTTAATTATAGCTAATTTGAGTGATTGAATAAGAAAAGGGTAAAAACATTTATCCCACTGATAAGTGTTTATAATAAAAAATCTGTCAGTTAGATAGATCGAGACGGTTGATGTTCTTAACCGAATAGTTTTTTGTTTGGTGATGTGATGCTTGGTTCGATAATATTCCGTGATGTTTTTAATGGTGGTCGATAGTATGGTGTCGGTTCTAAAGTCGGCTCAGCGCTGCGCTTCTTCTCAACGGTTTTCGTCAAACAATGGTTAAACGCTTCTTATTTTATAAATTTTGGTATAACTTGAGATTTATGTAATTTTGTTATTTGTGAATCTGCTTGAATCAAATATCTTGAGTGTTGTAGTTATATTGGTTTAATGATTTTGATGTTTGAGTTAGATTGTTGAATCTGCTTATAATATTTGTTTTATTTAATGATGTTGTAACTATATTCTGATTTAGTTTATGTTTTGGATCTGATATAGCTAGATTAACCTATGGTTCTAAATCTCATTCTGATCAATTTGATAACTGCCAGATTTTGTATCTATTTGAGCTGATATCATTGCATTAGATTCATTGTACTGTGTTTGTTAGATTAATTCTTAGTTTGTGTTGCTCTTTTATTAGCTAAAATGAGTAGTGATATGAGTATTTGACACCTTTGTTGGATATTAGTATTCGTGTAAGTTTTTGATTAAGGATGTTGTATGATTTTCGTTTGTTTTATAACTACTATAGTTAGGTAGAAGTTCATCATAGATTATGAATCACTGATTTCATTGCTGCCTGTTTTGGTTTAAGTTGTTGTAGCGTTTGTTTAAGATGTCATCATAGAAGGCTGTTTTCCACTTGATTTGCTATGTGATTAGTTGTTGAATGCGTGATTCGCCTACTTAATGAATGCTGGATTTCTGCATTAGTTGCTTACGTTGTATGGTTCGGTTAGTTGCTTGACTTTTAGTGAAAAGGAGTGTCGGTTTCAACAGGTTCATAATAAACTGCTAGTTTGATTGAACAATTATTCTGATTTTTGATTCAAAATTTTGAAGAAATTACTTGAAGTGATAATCTGCTGTAACATTTAGATATATACTGTTTGTCAGATATGAGTTCTTGTTTAAGGTAAATGAACTTGAGTTTGAGATAGCTTGATAATATGTTTAGTGATATTGATTTCTGTGTTTGTATGTTACTGTATCATTGTATTTGAATTATAAGCTTGAAAGTATTTGTTTATAAGAGCTTGACTATTGCTACTGATAAATTGACTTAATGCTGTTATTGAAGTTGATATTTCATCTCTTAGTTACTGTTTATTCGAAATTCATTTAGTGAGTTAAGGTTGATTATAATCACTGTTAGATGATGGAATTTCTTAATGTTATAATTGTGTGTTTTACCTGCATGAGTTTCATTAGATTTTAACTAATATATCTGAATGTTTCATAGCCATCTGTGGTGTTTGAAAATTTATTTACTGTTTCAAAAGTAATTAATATAAAAAAAAATTGCCACTCACAGGTCTCGAACTCGAGACCTCTTGTTCATAGGCACACTGCCTCAACCAACTGTGCCACTTTACTTTTTGTTATAGGATTACATATTGGAGTTTATATCACGTTTTGTTTAACTATCATTTAAATAATAAACGTTTTTCATCATATATAGTTTTAAAAGATAAATATAAAAAAAAAGTATATTAACTTTTAATAAAATAGTTTATTTAAATTTTGCAACAAATCATTAGTTTAAATAAAATTAAAAAAAAATTAAGTTTAAAAAAATAATATAGATTTAAATTCGTCTTTTAGATTTTTCATAATGGTTCATGCACTTTTAAAAAAATTGTAGGAGTATTTTAGATTAAAATAACGAAATCAATTCAAGTCAATTGTCCAAATCGAAACAAAACGTCCCAAATTCACTCGATCTTCGTGTACAACGAACTTGGTTCATCATCGTTGTCACACACGTGAATTTTGAATCTATTTGATTTACGTTAAACGCGATGGTTCGGGTTAGACTTGTGTGTCTATTGAATGTCCCGATTGATTACGCGTATTTTGTGTACGAATTTAAATTTTTATGAATGACGCTCATGAAATATTTACTTGAAATGACTTAATAATTTTAGGAAAATTATTACTTGAATGACTAGTTATTATTTGCTTACATTACATGATAGTAACTTATATTTTTGAAGTCGCTACTTATTTAGAGCAACTTAACTTAAGAGAGTCATTACGTAAACATAATAGTTCACCAATACATTAGGACATACTTAGAAAATTTCCCATCCTCTCCTCAAGAAAAATTTATTAAACTACTACATTTCTATAAAGACCACAACACAACAATTTCAAATACCAAAATAAAAGCAAAAACAAATTCATTTTTCCTTTGTTGCTACACTCCAAAATACTGGCTCCTATGGCTCCAAATGCAAACCCACATTTCTTTTATGTAACTTCTACAATAAATTTTGAATTCTTAGTACTTTCACTCACCATTAATACTTGTACTCCTTTGTCCCCTAAGTACAAACTCTTTTCTTTCCTTTGCTGCCATAAAACGCAGCCTCAAAGTTGAAGCTCTTCCCCAACACACGCCATTTCCCCATGCTAGTTCATTTGGAAAAATATTAGTTACAAACTAACAAGATCCCTAACTAAGTTGTTCAAACCTAACTCACTCACTCTTGCCTATAAATACACCCCTCATCTCTTCATAAACTCACACGCTTCAAAACTCAAACTCATTAAGGAAAACTTCAAACCCCTTTGAGCTAGGTCACGGCTGAGATAAAGGGGTTCGGGCTTGTTTTAGTAGCAAGCTAAGAATATTGAGGCTTGGTTTGGACGCGAGTACTTGTTCTAGTAAAGATCTCTAGTGCTTCATTCCATCTTCTTGAAAATATCTTAGGACCATTTGTAAGTAAACATGACCTTTGTTCATCTCGTTTTGGTTGATAATCATACTTGCAAAAACATTTTAAACTACTCTAAACTACCATGTACAAGTCACGGGTGGGAGTATGTCCTCGGTATAATACGTTGTGTGTGTACAAATGATACCAATCTCGTTTAGTGAGAACTTTGAAGGAATAAGCGTTAAGTACCACCTCTTGCAAATGAGTGTGCGTGTAGTTGTGCTACTGTGTATATATGAGCAAGTAATAAACCTATACTTCCATCAAAATTTGATGCGTGAATGAGTAGGATAGTATAGGCATGCCATTTATGTATGCATATATGCTAACTAGCTAGCTAGGTTGTGTGATATCAGGAAGAAAACCAAAGTGTTCATAAGTATGATGCATGTGTGTGAGTATATACTATGATAGTGTATGTCATATGTGAGTGACAACAAGAACATGAAACGCGTAGGAAGGGTTAATTACTAAATAGAAATGTGTGTACATAATGCTATGATTTTATGTGCTCAAAGTAACAAACAATTCACTTTCTGTTAAAACCATGGAGGTACCTATTGTAAATGTATATGCATGAACAACTCCATATAGATCTCTATGCCGTAGTATATACATGAAATATTCTTGTCTTGTGTGTGGGCGAATGAAGTAAAAGAAGACTACATAAACCATTGGCAAATTATTTTCATTTCTTGATAAATGCTCATAATAGTGTATGTGTGCGACGTGTATTGAGTATCAACCAGGAAGAAACACAAGAAAAACCTTTTGTATTTACTATATAAGCAAATGAGTGCCTGCTTGTTTTGATGTGCGCATGGTATGTAAGTTTTCTGTGTGTGAACTGCGCTGTAAAGCTTAGAAACAAACCCCCTTTAAATCGTGTGAAATATTTACCATGTATGCGTGCGTATACTCCAACAGTAGGAACAATATTACTATTGTACATAATGCATGCATGTTTTATAAACAGAAAATGAAAGTATGTAGCTTGGTGCATGATTGTAAGACATATATACTGTCAAAACAAGTAAACTAAATCTTGCACGGAGGTATTGAAACTTGTATTACTGCGTGTTAGTGTCCCAGGAACCCAGAACTTTAAACGAGTAAATGTAAAATAGGCATGTGTATGCTTTGTACTAAATGTAAATGAAAATGCAAATGCAAATGCAAATAAATTCCATGGAACTTGCTTAAAAATAGTTGTATACTGTGTATATAGCAGCAGCCCTATTGGCTTGACTCGCCATGTTGAGAAATGTAATGCATAGCATGTGTTTGTATGATGCCATATGGCATGTACAATTGACAAAGAAATAGGACCCCCTTTCTTTGTTATAGCCTGCGTCAACAGTAAACCTATATCAAGACTCCTCTTCTGTTTTTCTAAGGTTACTGGTTGTTATAGTATGCATGTGTGTATGTATGAATGAAGTGAATATAAGTGTGAAAGCAAACCTAGGACCACTCTTTCCTTGTGCAGCATGCGTAGGCAGCATACCAAAAACAACCAAAAGAGTTTCTTTCTTACTATAAAAATGTATGCTATGTGTTGAGTCTTGCTAGGATATGTACATGCATGATAAGTAAATATGACCCCTTTTCTCTAGGTATAATCTACTAACAGTGACACACAAACAAAAAGGGCTTTCCAGTTTTAGCTAGTAAACAAGTATGCATGTCGTAATAACTAAAATTCTAGGTGACAACTAAGAACCGAAGATTTCCAGTCCACTTTTATGTTTACTGCTATAAACTATATCAATGTGTATATGTGGGACGTAAATAGGGAGAAACAAAGAACCAAGTGGATTGATGTTGTATGCGAGTAAGTGTGAATGAATGAAAAGTACAAGTAGTGTGTGCCTTGCCTACAAACAGTAAGCAAACAGCAACCCCTTTTGTCAATTTGATTTAGTATAGGACATGACATGTATGTATGTATGTATGATGGAAATACTAACCAAGTGGAGCTATGTGTTCGTGTAAGACTATACAAACCAGGACCAAAAGCAACCAAGTACTACCCTCACTTTTCCAATTATGATTGTATGCATGTGTATTGAGAATATGTTGCTTGAATTACTCCCTTGGTGCGTGACATCAACCGTAAAGCAGAAAATAGTAACCAACTTTGCTAAAAGATAATATGGTAATTGTAACACTGGCCCAATCACACTAGTTCACGCCTGATTTCAACTAACCTAACAACCATGCCCCTTAAAACTAAAAATACCTTGATAATCTTGATGCGGCCTAGTTTTCAAAACAGTTTTCCGTTTGTCTTGATATTAAGTAACGAATCCGCGACAAATTCCCAAAGATGGCCGATTGACACTTATAAATAATTGAAGCTTACTTATTTATTTGTGGGTTGCGAGTGCACCACTTTTTCTAATTGTTTGATATAATTAGGGACCTCAATAAAATTCGATATTTATTAAATATCGAAGAGCTCGCGGTCTAGGTTTTATAACGAGAACCTGCTTATTTTTCGGACTATTATATAACGAGTTATCGAGACCCAAAGTTGACCCCATGACTAAAATGGTTGAACATGAAAAATGTATAAAAACATTTTATAAATTAAAAGCAAGTATAAATTATCAACCAAGTGCGTTGTACATTATTATTTCTTATGTTTAGCCTAAGTATGGATATTTTACTTAGGTTACGAGTAGATCGTTTGCGCATCGTTTTACGTGTTTGGATATTCCGTGCTATCTTTATTGATCATATTCATTACTTCATCGAGGTGAGTTTCATAGCCCCACTTTTAATTGTTTTAACTATTTTGGGGTGAGAACATTGCTTGTTTTAAACGGATGAACATAAGTGCTAAAACTTGATACGTTTGCCTACATGATGTCTAAGTAGCGATATCCCTAGATGCTTTAGCCCACTATCATGAACCGTTAATTACTTTGTGTAAGCACGAATGTTATGGATAGATCTATTGGGACTAACCTACCTATCTAATTTGGTTGTGTGGCCAAAGTTAGATACACTTACATTTGAGGATTTACAAATGCTTCGGGATAGGCATTTGCTCGGGCTCTTATTATATCTTGTTGGTTGGTTAACGCTTCGGTGTCACGAGCTTAGGCGTAGGAATACAAACGTATACTATTTTGATTATAGCCATGTTTTGGTTATATGCCGGTTGCCTTGAAAATCTTTTGGTTCATCACACTATTTAAACTTAAACCTATGAACTCACCAACCTTTGTGTTGACGCTTTAGCAATGTTTTTCTCAGGTATCAAGACGGAGGAGTGACGTGGTTGTGCATGAGAGATTTTTAATAAAAATGGTCGTGACTAGTGTATGGATATTTGGATCAATGTGAAAGTCTTTTGAAACCAAGTTTTATTATGATCTTGTGTAATTCACTTCCGAACAAGTTTTATGATTTTAATTAAATGAAAACGGCTTTTAAATAGTCGCTCTTTGTATCTATGTCTTGTGATAGTCATGACCGTCGCACCCCATTGTGCTGCCTTACTCTGATAAATTGGGGGTGTGACAGATTGGTATCAGAGCTGTAGTTATAGAGAACTAGGTTATTTTACAAAATGACTTTTATAGACGTGAGTCAAAAATTTAATTGTTTGAGAAATAATTCTAGACTATAACTAACTCTCAAAAATCAAGAACCACTTCACTCCACGTCTTCGATACAAGTAAGTTGTGACTTGAAATAGTTTATGATTTTTGCAAGCTAAGTTTTGAGTTTGATTACTACGTGCTATTACCATTAGGTATTCCCCTTCCCGTGTTTAAATGATACCCATAGGGATATGTAATAAAACGATTTTTTTTTAAGTTAAGATAAAGTGACTAACATCCTTGAATGGATTGTTATGATACACAAATGGTTTGTGCCATATTCATTTGAATGGTTTATGCCATCTTTATTTGAACGATTTGTGCCATATTTATCTAGATGGTTTGAGCCATATATATATTTTCCCTTGAGATTAAACGTACGCATACTTATATTTTAAATGGTCTGCGGGACTATTATCGACTATCGAAACGTTTTGTGTTTCATATTACTATACGCCGAATTATTTACCATGGGTTTGGTAGTGTGTTAATTTGTAGTAATAACTTGAATCAATCGATACTATTATAAATGTAGAGAGGAGCAACTATTTACTGGGTTCGGTAAATTGTTACTCCACTAAACATTTATAGTAGACTCGGTTGAGTAAAAGTGACCTACGTTAATTAACGGTTTCGAAATTGAAATTGAATGCGACCGAGGAACGACGATGACGTCACTATTTAAAATGACATATGACGATAAAACACTTAGTACAAGTATTACTCTTGTAATGCTCCAAGGAATACTACAATTCAAAGAACGAATAAATTTCGTGATATATGAACTATCCATAAATGTGCTGACGCGTAAGTCAAATGGTTATCAAAGAAATTTTTATTGGAAATAAATTACGCAAAGACAAATCAAAATTTTTATTAGTCCATTGGTTGCGACTAAATTATCATGACTTTATTATAAATCTCGAAGTTACGATATGGATATAAATTAAAGGGTTTACCCTTGGTTAAACAATTATGCTAATTTCTACATCAAAGGGATTATCGCGTTGCGCGATATTTGAGAACCCTAGATGTGAAATGTGGGCGTATATTGAGACCTTAAATACAAGGTATAAATATACAACAATGACTGTAAAGTTTATCTAAGATTGCGAGCAAACCGCTAGACGAGAGCAAGATAAACGAAACATATAAGGTATAACGAAACATATTCCACATTTAGAGAAATTCTTGTAATAAAATTTAGAAATTGCTCAAATTGAACATTTTGAACGATTACGGATTAAAAACATATGGAACAATTCTTGTGATGAAATTTTTGTGATAAAATTTCAGTACTCGACTCGTTTAAATCAAATTAACAATTTTTCAAGGTGTAAAAATTGTCGAAAGTGTACGAACTAGCAATAGTAAGTTAAGGAAAGACTTATGAATGAACAAGAACTAGTACGGGCTACATAATAGCCATACGCCGACTAAACCTCAAAAACATGCTTACTCATCCGAGTTGCAAGTAATAGACGTTTAACAAGAGGACGTTGCACAAAAATAAACGTCGGAATAGACCTAAATTGATGAAAGAATTAATTAAGGATAATTGTATTTATCCATTCGTGCATAATCACTACTAAGAGAAAGTACAAATAATAAGTATGTGGAAGAGCATGTTAGAGGACTTTAACATTCCACGATTCACTTATTCTTTTCCATGTAAGGACTACTTTGACATTTAAGTAGACTTATGGATCGATGTACGAGAACTTACTATGAATAAAAGAAAAATTAACAATACATCATACAACTCATTTCTACTTTTAAAACTTTAGAAAAATACTTCGCTTCTACCTATCTAATAACCGTCGTTTTACATTTGGTGACAGGCGAAAAAGGAAAGATGCCTCTCATTCCGTTTGTCATTTTGCAATCCGAATCCGACAAGGAAATTACCCCCATCTGGAGCGTAATCATAATAAATTCGGATGATGAGCAAGATTCGCCTGTCATGATGCCAAATGTCACTACGGGACTTCCTTCCATCATCCCAAATGTTTCTACTACCACTACTATGCCAATATCCACTCCTATGCCTTCACCATTACCTGAAACTTCAAGGAAAAGAAACCGTACACCTTCACCACCACCTAATGTTTC
This sequence comes from Glebionis coronaria, assembly GCA_025667525.1. Classification (NCBI taxonomy): domain Eukaryota; kingdom Viridiplantae; phylum Streptophyta; class Magnoliopsida; order Asterales; family Asteraceae; genus Glebionis; species Glebionis coronaria. The sequence continues at coordinate 238,535 of JANFOE010000885.1, forward strand.
TCATTCCTTAGGAGACGAGCCTACCTCAGAAGCACTCGGATTCGATGCAGAACACCTGATAGGCCGTCTAGAGGATGTAGAGGGTGATGTCGATCACCTTATCGAGCAAGATGAGGACAAGGACTTAGTGATAGCCGAGTTACGAGAATCTCTTGAGGCTGCTGAGTCTGAGATTGCAATTTTACAAATGAGGAACAATGATATCGAGGCTAGGCAAGCCGCGGATCATGCCTAAATCCAAGAGATCCTACGCCACCTAGGTCTTTAGGATTTTCTCTCCTTTCTAATAAAAGTATGATGTTTTGTAATAAATGTATGATGTTTTGACAAGACTAAAAGAAGCCATTCATTAGTTGAATGGAATTTTGTACTCTAAGCTTCAAAACTATGTATGGAACGTAGTTCAAGAATGAAATGTACGAATTTTTATGATATGACCCCTTGATAATTGTATTACAATAATTGAGAGAAAAGCTTGGTCAAATTCAAACAGTCGTAAGAATTGATAACAATGAAAGAACTAACAAAATATACATCGTTTGTGCGATAATGTTACCCAGTAAAATTGAAATGACGGAACAAGGTTGCAAGGACCTCAAAGAGGTCATCACTCGTCAATACCAAAATGCCATTAGGGCCGTCGATGCGTTTGAAGCTAGTATCCGCTCGGTTGACCGAACCATGGATCCTAGTGTTTACGAAAAAGCTAAGGAAACAAGTGCTACTCCGGTTAACACTTTTGGACCTCGAAAGACCCCTTCAAAAACTAAGGTAAATCATACCGTTAGTGGAAGAAAAGGGCCTTATGAGAGGAGATGTTATATGTTGAAGAACCACTCAAGGTTTAACACCATGAAGCAAGGTGCCAAAAGGGTTAACCCTCACCCTATGACTAAACCAAAGAATAACTCGTGGAAAGCGCCACGTGTTCACCAAAATAAAATAAAAAAAAAAAAAAAAAAAAAACCTTACCACCCTCTACTTGTTGTGCAAGGACAAATTTTCGGGAGGATGTTCCTAAAACAACTCCCATCTTGAACAAGAAGTATCTCGGCAACCTTCCATATTGTCGCAAGTGTGACTACCACCACAAAGGTAGTTGCGCAAACCATTGCATGCTTTGTGATGACTTTGGGCACTTGGAGGGTGATTGCCGAGTGGTAAAGTCCCATGAGAAGAATATGAAGGAACACTACATGGAGGAATGTCGTTTAAGACAAGAAATACTTGAAATCGCCCAAGAAGGAAGCTTGAGGGCAAAGAGCGTCCAATACCCCACCAACGTTTTACACCGTTTGTCTTTCAAGAAAGATGCGCCGATAATCTTCAAGTATCAACCCAAGGGTTTCTACCCTCGTCGTGGATAAAGCGTGGAAGTTTATGTATTATGAACTAGTTTACTTTTATGCAAATCAAGTGACTCGACGTCCGTCGATGTTACCACCAACAAACTTAATTATGTAATCGTACTCCATGTCTTCAATTAAATTGTGTTGTCTTATCTTTAAATCATCTTTTGTTTAACCAACGAGAAAATTTTATTTTTATGTGTCGGAGAAAAATTCATCCACCAAAAATTTTACTTAAGAAGGAACTTTCTTCTACAATATTTTCTTTACCTATTGAAGGGAAGTAAATAAAATAATTGTTTTTGATAAAATACTTTTGTAAAAAAAGGAAAAAAAAATAAAAAATATTCCTTAGAAAATATCAAATATTTTTAAATTACCATTGGAAACACTCATTAGTGGGAATAATAACAATCATGATAATGTAAGTTAAAAGATTAATAAAGGTATTATTAATCAAACGCCGCAACTAACAATGAAATATCTTTGGTAAGAACTACCATGTAAAGTTTTGGAACCTGGTTTGACGACCAACTCAATATGGAGAACAAAAACTATTGATAAACTCGACGAGAACTAGTACGAATAATTATGGGAATTATTTCGTTGATTGTGAAAAGTGAGCATTGGTAACAAATGAAATGCACTATGAACTAACTTGTCGGTTATGAAAAGTGGATAATGGTAACGAACAAAATGCACTGTGGACTATCAATATATAATTACAACCTCAAAGAGTCAAATTGCGATGAAAAGGAGGATGCAACCGTTTGTCCCGAGACGTACGTAGCCTGATCAACTACGTATGATCGTGGTAGAATGCGAGTATGCTCATAGTAGTCATCTTAAAAATGAAGTATATTAGTAGAATATCTTCAAGTTGCCCTATTTATCAAAGAAAGTTTTATCATATGCTACGAACGTCGAACATTTTTATACCGTCCTAGTATAATTATTTTCTTCGCCACGGTTATGTACAAAAGCGTATATGACACGCAGACACTAAGAGCGCCACTTGTTTTTTATGACAGTTAAACTCAAATAGATTAGAGTTGGAAAATGGAAACAATTTTAAATAATAAAGAGAAGAACGAAACCTCATTTGAGTAAAATCCAAATTTAACGGATATCCAGAACGCGCCGTAACATAACCGATGTTAAAGAACAGTTGGGTCAAGATAAGCGTGCTTTCGTATAGAATTGGGATACCGAAACCGTCCGGACAAAGATCCATTTTACCTAACGATGTTTGAGCATCACGCCATACTCGTATGCTTAAGAAATATTACATATTTTCTTCATAGAAGGAATCCGAGAGAACTGCGATTTAAAAATATTATTAATTGTGCACCTATTTACCTCTCCATGAAAAAGGAGATAAACAAGGAGGAACGCGAACTAAATTGATTAATTAACGAAATTATCTAATAATTGAATGTCACATAAAAGGAAGAAACGTCTTGACCACTATGTGTTAAGACACTCAATTGTTCTAGAATTTTGGAAAACCGATTCAAGAAACCTTGACGCATACGCTACTTATCGCTACCAAGTAGACGGTTAATGTGAATGGAATTAATCAAACTATGTAGAACGATTCTTAAATGTGCAATATATATAGTCATCTAGACGAAAAATGACAATACGCGACACTTTAAAGTGGAATAATACGCGGGACGACGTGAAAGTTAATAATAAGAAAATTTTGACATACAAGGAAAGACTTAAGGAATGCTATAGAACTGTGTACAAGTCGGAAGAAATTTCGTTCATTTTAATCCTAACAGGATTATAGTAATTTTAATCTTAATAACGAACTAAAGAAAAACGAACGCGTTAAACACCATGAAAGGAAGATAAAAACTTAATTGATCTCTTGTTCTGATAATGACATCGACGTTCTAGTTTTGAGGACAAAACTCAATTTAAGGGATTACGAATGTCACACACGTGAATTTTGAATCTATTTGATTTACGTTAAACGCGATGGTTCGGGTTAGACTTGTGTGTCTATTGAATGTCCCGATTGATTACGCGTATTTTGTGTACGAATTTAAATTTTTATGAATGACGCTCATGAAATATTTACTTGAAATGACTTAATAATTTTAAGAAAATTATTACTTGAATGACAAGTTATTATTTGCTTACATTACATAATAGTAACTTCTATTTTTGAAGTCGCTACTTATTTAGAGCAACTTAACTTAAGAGAGTCATTACGTAAACATAATAGTTCACCAATACATTAGGACATACTTAGAAAATTTCCCATCCTCTCCTCAAGAAAAATTTATTAAACTACTACATTTCTATAAAGACCACAACACAACAATTTCAAATACCAAAATAAAAGCAAAAACAAATTCATTTTCCCTTTGTTGCTACACTCCAAAATACTGGCTCCTATGGCTCCAAATGCAAACCCACATTTCTTTTATGTAACTTCTACAATACATTTTGAATTCTTAGTACTTTCACTCACCATTAATACTTGTACTCCTTTGTCCCCTAAGTACAAACTCTTTTCTTTCCTTTGCTGCCATAAAACGTAACCTCAAAGTTCAAGCTCTTCCCCAACACACGCCATTTCCCCATGCTAGTTCATTTGGAAAAATCTTAGTTACAAACTAACAAGATCCCTAACTAAGTGGTTCAAACCTAACTCACTCAATCTTGCCTATAAATACACCCCTCATCTCTCCATAAACTCACACGCTTCAAAACTCAAACTCATTAAGGAAAACTTCAAACCCCTTTGAGCTAGGTCACGGATGAGATAAAGGGGTTCGGGCTTGATTTAGTAGCAAGCTAAGAATATTGAGGCTTGGTTTGGACGCGAGTACTTGTTCTAGTAAAGATCTCTAGTGCTTCATTCCATCTTCTTCAAAATATCTTAGGACCATTTGTAAGTAAACATGACCTTTGTTCATCTCGTTTTGGTTAATAATCATACTTGCAAAAACATTTTAAACTACTCTAAACTACCATGTACAAGTCACGGGTGGGGGTATGTCCTCGGTATAATACGTTGTGTGTGTACCAATGATACCAATCTCGTTTAGTGAGAACTTTGAAGGAATAAGCGTTAAGTACCACCTCTTGCAAATGAGTGTGCGTGTAGTTGTGCTACTGTGTATATATGAGCAAGTAATAAACCTATACTTCCATCAAAAGTTGATGCGTGAATAAGTAGGATAGTATAGGCATGCCATTTATGTATGCATATATGCTAACTAGCTAGCTAGGTTGTGTGATATCAGGAAGAAAACCAAAGTGTTCATAAGTATGATGCATGTGTGTGAGTATATACTATGATAGTGTATGTCATATGTGAGTCACAACAACAACATGAAACGCGTAGGAAGGGTTAATTACTAAATAGAAATGTGTGTACATAATGCTATGATTTTATGTGCTCAAAGTAACAAACAATTCACTTTCTGTTAAAACCATGGAGGTACCTATTGTAAATGTATATGCATGAACAACTCCATATAGATCTCTATGCCGTAGTATATACATGAAATATTCTTGTCTTGTGTGTGGGCGAATGAAGTAAAAGAAGACTACATAAACCATTGGCAAATTATTTTCATTTCTTGATAAATGCTCATAATAGTGTATGTGTGCGACGTGTATTGAGTATCAGCCAGGAAGAAACACAAGAAAAACCTTTTGTATTTACTATATAAGCAAATGAGTGCCTGCTTGTTTTGATGTGCGCATGGTATGTAAGTTTTCTGTGTGTGAACTGCGCTGTAAAGCTTAGAAACAAACCCCCTTTAAATCGTGTGAAATATTTACCATGTATGCGTGCGTGTACTCCAACAGTAGGAACAATATTACTATTGTACATAATGCATGAATGTTTTATAAACAGAAAATGAAAGTATGTAGCTTGGTGCATGATTGTAAGACATATATACTATCAAAACAAGTAAACTAAATCTTGCACGGAGGTATTGAAACTTGTATTACTGCGGAACTTTAAACGAGTAAATGTAAAATAGGCATGTGTATGCTTTGTACTAAATGTAAATGAAAATGCAAATGCAAATGCAAATAAATTCCATGGAACTTGCCTAAAAATAGTTGTGTACTGTGTATATAGCAGCAGCCCTATTGGCTTGACTCGCCATGTTGAGAAATGTAATGCATAGCATGTGTTTGTATGATGCCATATGGCGTGTACAATTGACAAAGAAATAGGACCCCCTTTCTTTGTTATAGCCTGCGTCAACAGTAAACCTATATCAAGACTCCTCTTTTGTTTTTCTAAGGTTATTGGTTGTTATAGTATGCATGTGTGTATGTATGAATGAAGTGAATATGAGTGTGAAAGCAAACTTAGGACCACTCTTTCCTTGTGCAGCATGCGTAGGCAGCATACCAAAAACAACCAAAATAGTTTCTTTCTTACTATAAAAATGTATGCTATATGTTGAGTCTTGCTAGGATATGTACATGCATGATAAGTAAATATGACCCCTTTGCTCTAGGTATAATCTGCTAACAGTGACATACAAACAAAAAGGGCTTTCTAATTTTAGCTAGTAAACAAGTATGCATGTCGTAATAACTAAAATTCTAGGTGACAACTAAGAACCGAAGATTTCCAGTCCACTTTTATGTTTACTGCTATAAACTATATGAATGTGTATATGTGGGACGTAAATAGGGAGAAACAAAGAACCAAGTGGATTGATGTTGTATGCGAGTAAGTGTGAATGAATGAAAAGTACAAGTAGTGTGTGCCTTGCCTACGAACAGTAAGCAAATAGCAACCCCTTTTGTCAATTTGATTTAGTATAGGACATGACATGTATGTATGTATGTATGATGGAAATACTAACCAAGTGGAGCTATGTGTTCGTGTAAGACTATACAAACCAGGACCAAAAGAAACCAAGTACTACCCTCACTTTTCCAAGTATGATTGTATGCATGTGTATTGAGAATATGTTGCTTGAATTACTCCCTTGGTGCGTGACATCAACCGTAAAGCAGAAAATAGTAACCAACTTTGCTAAAAGATAATATGGTAATTGTAACACTGGCCCAATCACACTAGTTCACGCCTGATTTCAACTAACCTAACGACCATGCCCCTTAAAACTAAAAATACCTTGATAATCTTGATGCGGCCTAGTTTTCAAAACAGTTTTCCGTTTGTCTTGAATTTAAGTAACGAATCCGCAATAAATTCCCAAAGATGGCCGATTGACACTTATAAATAATTGAAGCTTACTTATTTATTTGTGGGTTGCGAGTGCACCACTTTTTCTAATTGTTTGATATAATTAGGGACCTCAATAAAATTCGATATTTATTAAATATCGAAGAGCTCGCGGTCTAGTTTTTATAACGAGAACCTGCTTATTTTTCGGACTATTATATAACGAGTTATCGAGACCCAAAGTTGACCCCGTGACTAAAACGGTTGAACATGAAAAATGTATAAAAGCATTTTATAAATTAAAAGCAAGTATAAATTATCAACCAAGTGCATTGTACATTATTATTTCTTATGTTTAGCCTAAGTATGGATATTTTACTTAGGTTACGAGTAGATCGTTTGCGCATCGTTTTACGTGTTTGGATATTCCGTGCTATCTTTATTGATCATATTCATTACTTCATCGAGGTGAGTTTCATAGCCCCATTTTTAATTGTTTTAACTATTTTGGGGTGAGAACATTGCTGGTTTTAAACGGATGAACATAAGTGCTAAAACTTGATACGTTTGCCTACATGATGTCTAAGTAGTGATATCCCTAGATGCTTTAGCCCACTATCGTGAACCGTTAATTACTTTGTGTAAGCGCGAATGTTATGGATAGATCTATCGGGACTAACCTCCCTATCTAATTTGGTTGTGTGGCCAAAGTTAGATACACTTACATTTGAGGATTTACAAATGCTTCGGGATAGGCATTTGCTCGGGCTCTTATTATATCTTGTTGGTTGGTTAAGGCTTCGATGTCACGAGCTTATGCGTAGGAATACAAACGTATACTATTTTGATTATAGCCATGTTTTGGTTATATGCCGGTTGCCTTGAAAATCTTATGGTTCATCACACTATTTAAACTTAAACCTATGAACTCACCAACCTTTGTGTTGACGCTTTAGCAATGTTTTTCTCAGGTATCAAGACGGAGGAGTGACGTGGTTGTGCATGGGAGATTTTTAATAAAAATGGTCGTGACTAGTGTATGGATATTTGGGTCAATGTGAAAGTCTTTTGAAACCATGTTTTATTATGATCTTGTGTAATTCGCTTCCGAACAAGTTTTATGATTTTAATTAAATGAAAATGGCTTTTAAATAGTCGTTCTTTGTATCTATGTCTTGTGATAGTCATGACCGTCGCACCCCATTGTGTTGCCTTACTCTGATTAATTGGGGGTGTGACAATCGTGTTTAATTAAATTCGTCTTTGGAAATTTTAGTCTATTACTTTTTCCTAAAGGTAATTTTCTATTTTACCCTATAACGTATCTTAATTAATATACAATCCTCACTACATCAAGTACGGAAAGTTGTTATAGGAATATCTTCTTCCCTAACTCTCAGTTGATGATACCCAGACCTCAAATCGATCTTCGAGTATACACTTGATCCTTGCAATTGATCAAACAAATATCAATCCTCAGCAATGGATACCGATTCTTGATAGTCAATTTGTTAAGCTCTCGATAATCAATACACATTCTAAAAGAACCATCTTTCTTCCTAACAAACAAAACAAGAGCACCCCACAGCGACTAACTTGGTCTAATAAATCCCTTATCCATCAATTCCTTCAATTGATCAGATAATTCTTTCATCTCAGGTGGAGCTAAACGATACTGTGCACGAGCAACTAGCGCAGCTCGCAGCACCAAATCAATACGAAACTCCACTTCACGATGCGGCGGTAATCCTGGCAAATCTTCAGGGAAACCCTTAGGATACTCTTTAATCACAGGCACATCCTCCAGTTTCCTTTCATTCACACCATTTTTACTTATCTGGGTAAGAAACACATCACAACCTGCTTCTATATATCTCATCATCTTCAAACAAGAAACAACTCTCAAACGAGAAGTACATCCATCACCTTTCACAGTCAATACCCTATTCCTTAGTGGTATCTGAACTAATCTCTCTCCACAAACAATCACTGCACCATTACCAACTAACCAGTCCATTCCAACAATCACGTCAACAGATCCTAATTCTATGGGAATCAAATCAATATTAAACACATAATTACCTAACTTCAAGGAACAACCTTTCAGTATAGAACTAGTACTTACAACCTTACCATCAGCCAACTCCACCTTATAACTAGTTGTCAATCTCACTGGTTCTCTATCCAATAGTTGACTGAATCTAACATCTAAAAAACTTATATCGGATCCAGAATCAAATAACACACTAGCATAACAAGCATCTAGTAAGAACGTACCAGTCACCACATTCGGCCCTTGAGGTTTGTCAGCATCTCCCACGACATAGGCTGGAGCAGCAGTCTCAGCAACAACAGCAGCAACATTGCCTCCTTGTCGTATGCCAAACCTCGGACAGTTCCCTTGTTTATGTCCACGGCCTCCACATCCAGAACAGTTAACTACCTTGACAGCATTGGCTCTAGTGGCCACACCCTTGATTCTACAATCTGGCATCTTATGTCCGGCCTTCCCACACTTGTTGCAAGCAGGTGGACAATTTCCAACATGATACAAATTACATCGACCACTCTTCGGATTCACCTTGTTACCTTGAGTTCCAGTGGCAGCACGAACATCATCATTCCTTCTCAAATTGTATTGTTAATTCCTATTTGGTCCTTGGTTAGTGTTGTTATGATAACCACCACGATTTTGCCCTTGGTTTGAGTGTGCAACTTCCCACTTTCTCTTATTCCCCTCAGCAATACTATCCTTTTGATCCTGCAGCTTTACATCCATTAAAGCATGAGCCATCTGAACAGCTTCATCAAATGACCTAGGTTTCGACGAAGTAGTCTCTCCCTTGATATTTCTAGATAAACCTTTGATATACTGCTTCATCTTCTTACGATCATCAGCAAAAGCATCAGGACACAACAAACATAAATTAGAGAATCTCCTTGTATAAGCCACAATATCATTGTTCCTCAGCACTAAATGCCTCAACTCATCCTCCAAATGACCTAACTCTTCCTCAGGACAAAACTTAGCAGTTAGCAGTCCTTTGGTCACAGTCCATGTTCTAGCATTAGCTTCAACTAAACCCACAGTAGCTACCAGACTATTCCACCAACTTAATGCATCATCCCGAAAAGTAGCTGCAGCAAATTTCACCTTACTAACTTCTGAACATCTACTGATTTCAAAAGTACTTTCAATCTTCTCAATCCACCTCCTTAATTCCAAAGCACCACTAGTACCACGAAATTGGGTAGGTCCACATTTCGTGAAACTAGCATAAGAACATTCCTTCTGAATTGGCTGAACAGCAACATTACCTCCAACTTGTCCCGCAGCATTTACTCCCACTGGTTCATCAGTATTACCTGCAACTGGATTTACATCATTGCCTCCAACCTGACCAGCAACATTCCTATTCTCAGTCTCTTGGTTCCTCGCAGCACGTTCAGCTTCCAGTGCTCTAGCAATAGCTTGTTCAATCATGGTATTAACAGTAGCAGTTGTCAATTTAGGCGGCATTTTTTTAGGAAACTAACCAAACAACAATTTAGTAAAGTCAGAAAAATGCCTCCCAACTCCTTCCTGTGATGACACAGAAGAAAAGAACAAGTAAGTATTCATATCAAGATAAGAAGAAGGATTTCTCTATCAAGATGTAACATGGATACTACATGCACCAACAACACAGTCCACAATGAATCATTAACCAATTCACAAAAGAACTAATAAGACAAATCATAAGTCATTCCACAAAATTGTGACAAGTAATGTCACTACAACCCTTCATCATGGTAAACTTAAAAGTCATTAAGTTTCATCATAAACTATAGTACCAGTCTACATAAGTTCTATTACAACCAGGCTGATAAAAACAACATAAACGAACTAAACATCTGATCCCCGCAGCTTCTTGTACATCGGCTCATCATCACTGTTGCTATCATCTTCCTTAGAGTCGTCCTCCATTTTTCCTTTCCCTTTCGACTTCCTCCTTCACTTGGCTTCATCAACACCTGAGCTTCAACCTGACTTGGCACATCACGAATCACCACACCTTGACTAGGAAAAGATCTCATCAGCACATCCCACGCATTTAACCTTGCAATCCTTTCTTGCTCCTCACGAAACCTTTCAATTTGCACACTCAAATTCAAAACCATTGATCTTAATCTAACAACTTCATCCATTTCCCTTGCTCTAACAAACTCTGAACTCTTCACACTATTAACAAACCTGTCAAACCTCTTCTCATTCTGCTCAAACCTTCTAATCACACGGGTTTCAACTAAATACCTTTCGAATAAAGATCTATCAAACTTTTTAAGAAACCAAAAAAATATCATCATAAGACCTAGGACTTGGACAATAAACCTTAGATATGCCATCATGAATAGATCGGGCACTAGCAGCATTACTCGACTCAGTAAGAACATCACCCCTAGCAAATGCCATCCCAGGCAAACTGCTCAATTAAGCATCACAAGTAGGCGTCGAAGAATGTACAACAGGTCACTGACAGTACAGAAGTCTGTGGCACAACATTAACTCTTGGAACATAACTACTTTGAATCACTTCAGGCTCAGTCTATCCAACTGCAGTAGGAGCAATTCCATCATCTAAATACACATAAGGCTCCTCATCGTCACTAGCACCAAAGTTATCTAGTTTCTCACCGTCCAACACATCAGTCATGTCAATCCATCCATCCTCACGAGGTATACCAGCCATTTTCTACAATTATAAGGGTTTAAGGATACTTAAGGTCATTGTTAACAAAACAAAAATTAGTATGCAATACATATGCAAATGTTATACGTAATCCATGTTGTGCAACACAATGCAAATGATGTTTATGCAATGCTCGTAAAAAAATAAATATGATACTAACAAGCACTCAGCGTACTTACAATGATTCCAATACAATATCGTAGTATTTACTTAATAAATACTCGGGAATTCATTTCAGTTATGAGGGATACATCTATAATACAAAACAAAACTAAAAGTGATCATATTGGAGCGTTGCGGAGGAGTTGTGTGCTTTTGAAGAATAAATACTTTCGACACCAAAGTTATAGTTTAGGAAAATTTTCAAAATCGACCCAGTTCTCTATAACTTGCAGCTCTGATTACCAATCTTTAACACCCCCAATTTACATTGCGCAGCGGAAATACACAATTGGGTGCTAGACACAAGCATCATCACACAAGGTATATTGAACGATTCAAAAGAGAGACGTTTACACATAAAATATAAACAAGATTTTCATAATAAGTCTAAAACATAATTTCATCCCATATTGTACTAAAACGACACCAGAGTAAAGCGTTTAGTCCCCAAGGATCTCAACCAACACCCAACAAGTTTCAGTACAATACACAAACATTTAACGAATTGTTCAACAGTAAAAGGATAGAAATAGTTTTTAGACTAACATTCTTCCAGAAGCCAACCCACAACATCCACAGCAAAGCTCCGCCTTCCATCACTTCCTAATACCTGAAACACATGCTAAAACGAGTCAACAATAATGTCGAGCGAGTCTATAGGTTTATCAAATCACATTTGAGCACAAGAAGAAAATCAATCATAATCATTTATAGAATTGCCGTACTTTCAAGGCAAAACATTGTATTTAAGCTCATGACACCGACCCCTTAACCAAATAGTCACCCACGCCAAATGCCAGCATGACTAGAATAAAACCATTGCCCCTCTAGGGTATTAGTTGCCAGAATACCACATTCTTATTCCCGTAAATTATCCTTCCCTGGGGTTACTCAGCGTAATACCCTGGTCTCAAATAGGGTGGTCAACCTAATAGTACTATCATTAGAATAAGCGGTTATTCCCGACTCACAACATCAAGTCAGAATATAGTTAATGGCTCGAATTTAGGGTCTTTAGCAACAAGGTACTCAATACAATATAAACAACTTAGGCAACATTCGGGTCCAACAATTACTCATGACTTGTGTTCATTTATTTTCAAATAGCATGTATCCCCCTCGCGGGTAATAAAACATTTAGTAGCTAGCATAAAGAGAGAGGCTACAGACTCACCTTAGTATAAGAGATCTAGCGAGATGATCGTCGATGATAGAGGATGCCTTTAAAACACGAGAACCGCTACCTATCAAATAAGGCGCGTTCATTAATAATGACTCGAGAAATAAATCATACATAACAATATCAAATTCAAACTCATAAAATCAAGATAAACTCGAAAGAAAACGATACAAATAACTCTATTACACTCTTCTACACATTTACTTTACCATTCTACACTTTCAACAAAATCCGTCGGCACATACTACATGTACTAGCTTATTTACCCCTTTTAGAGTCGTCAAACGTTTATGAAACGACTCGAGGAACTAACTTACTATATATAAAAAGTCGTCCAACAAGTTTATCAAATGAAATTACTTTTAAAGTTCCTTACCCGATTCATCTTAAAACTACAAAATCCGGACAGTTTTACGTTAATAATTCATACAACCGTTTTAACTTCTTTAAACGCCTCCGTTTACAAAACCGACACTTGGGTTTGAAAATAAACTCACCCTCTAGGGTTTAAATTTCATTATCAGTATGTGACTCATTTCAAAACTTCAATTTATAGTCCCCGAGATTCGATCCAAATATCGACAACAACTATGTGTAGTGCCGATACTCGTCTCCCGGTACACGAATAATCAAAACATCATAACTTCGCGCTCGTTTGGAGCTAGAAGCTCTACCTTATATCAAATCGAAGATAATCGAATGCTCTACAACCCTAGGCAATTAGTTAAACCATTATCACAACATAAAATAGCCAAAAATACATTTTGCCTACTGATGTAAAACACCTTTCTAAAACTTGTATAAAATCATGTTTTTAGTTCAAACCAACCATAGTTATGATCATCCCATAATCCTAACACTAACATATATCAACTATAACACTTGAATCATCATCAAAATCAAAAACTTCAAATCAAAATCAAGTTTTTAACAAAACTTTAGCAAGAACACCTTTTGATCATCATAAAAACAACATGCATGATCATAATTCCCACCTACCAAACCTAAAAAAATAAAACTTCTTGCATGTACCTAAATTTAGTACCAAAATGATATCCTTACAATAATAGAGATGGGTCTTGTGTTAGTTTAGCTTAGATCATCATAGATTTTGAGTAAAAGTTGATTGAAGTTGGGTTTTGGGTGAAGAGGGGGTCACGACAAGTTAAAGAAAAAGAAGAGAGAGAGAAAAAATTTTGTGTGAGTGGTGTTTGTGTGTGTTTATGTGAAAAAATAAAGCTTTTATATAGTGGTTGAGGGACCTTTGTTGTTAATTTGCAATAGTTATGGCTCAAAATGAAAATAGTTAGCTAAAAAGCGGGAAATAACTATTAGTCAATTCTTAAAATATTTATGGGGCTCGGGTTTCATAAAGATGCTTTTAAAAATTTAAAACATACCTCATATATAATAATATCGACTCCTGACTCGACTTAACACGTCATTTAAAAGAAAACATCAAAAATGACAAACATCGAACAACCGACAATAAAACGTAAAATATTTGGCATCCATCGACATCACGCTTACTAATACTCCTTATACTTATTAAATATAAAATATAAGCCTTCCAACATCGGTTTAAACTTAAACCTCCAAAAATAAATATCATTCAAACTCATCAAAAATTTTAAAAATAGTCGTAAAATAAGATTAAGCAATGACCTCGGTTTCAGGTTATCACAATCATACATGTGTCAGTAATGGCTTTGGGTAGCTCACAATGCTCATTAATATTACCAAACACATTATATTCCTCTTCAGTGTGTACCTTATCGATTGGCTCAGTATCAAAGATAGGACCGTTGTCATCTTCAGTGACATTGAGAACTTCTTCAACCTTTGCCATGTACGAGTAATGTGCTTCAAGTTCTTGGTCAGAGGCTTCATCATCAGTATCATCAAGCATTGCTCCTTCCTCAACCGACAATTTAACCACAGCTTCCATGTTCTTTGCTTAGCAGCATCTTTTCCTTATGATAACCAGAGTCCCTAACCCGTTTCGGCTTCCTACGTTCCTTTGCCATATGCCCATAACCTTGACAATCAAAGCACTGAATCCCACTTTGTTGAACCACTTGAGTTCTAACAGTTTCCCTATTCCCAGCAATAGTAGCAATCCTCTGAGTATCATACCTAGCAGTTTGTCGATCATACCGTGCAGAATCCTCAACATGTGTTGGATTACGTCGATCATACCTAGGAGAACTTTCATCACGTTGACGTGTGTCATACCTTCAAGGACTCTCAACATATTGGTTCCTTGTGTTAGATGATGTTCGAAGATTGTTTTGGTGGGTTTGAAGATTCTCTTGTAGGTCTTCATAATGAAAGCAATTTGTTGTTCATCTCCCTATGCTTCTGAGCTTGTTCTTCATCACTGTCCTCTTTAGATGATGGCTTAGGTGATGGTGATGGTGCTCTTGGTTCTTTGCCTCGTGATCTTGTGGGAGCTGAAGACTTGGATGAAGTGGAGTATCTTAGTGAGGAGGATGTAGTGGAGTATCTTGGTGAGGAGGATGTAGTGGAGTATGACTTTGGAGCACGAGAGCGATGATCTTGGACATGGTGAGTGGTAGACACCAAAGCAAGTGGATTATCAGTCTTTGCAACCCGTTTAGCTCAAAGTTCATTTGCCTCATTCTGAAATTATTTCAAAATGTCAAAGAGCATATGATAGTTGACCTCGTCCAACTTATTTTGTTGTTTCACCAAAGTTACAAATCGTGTCCACTCTGGTTGAAGTTGTTGTAGAAATTGCACATTGACTTGCATGGTGGATACTTCCAAGTTGTTTCTTGTCATATCATTCATCATTTTATAGAATCTGGAGTAATATGAATCAATTGATTCCCCATCCAATGAAGTAAACTTACCAAAGTTCCAAAACAAGTTTGTCTTAACATCTTGTTTGTTTAGTGATTCTCCTTGTTGCAGACGTTCAATTGCAAACCACATCTCTTTAGCAGTAGAGCATGCATCAACCGTTGAGTAAATATCATCCCCAATCCCACTTAGAATCAAATAGATTGCTTCATTCTCTGATTCAATCCAAGCTCGATTCTCTTTTGAAGTATTCTCATATGTTTCCTTAATCATCTGCTCAGCAGCACCTGGCATCGTGTCGGTTGCTGGAGTTGCAGGAATGGTGATGGTAGTGGGAGTATAGGGTCTGTGTGATGCAACGGTGAAGAACATCACCATTGAGTTTAGTGTCAAGATATCAAAGTAAACGTGATTGCCATTGTGCCTATCGACCGGACACAAGCATTGGTGGTCTCTCTTTATTACCCGCCACCATGATGTTGTTGTTTGTGACATGATACTCTTGAGTAGAATCCATGTTGAAAAACTTGAAATTGTTGAAGTGAAAAGGATCTTAAGTAGATGTGTTGTGATTGTTGTTGTCGAAGAAACTTGTTAAAATCCTCTAAAAATATCTTCACAAGAAACCAAAAATTCTAAGGCAAAAAACACACGAAATTTTCACTTTCGAAAAAATTGAATAATCACTTTCGGGAAAAATGTTTCAGTTTTGGAATAATGTTGTGAGTTTCGGGGAAATCTGAGTTTCGAGAAATAAGAAGGAATTTCGGGGAAATCTGAAGTCTGATTTTCGGGGTTTTTGTTGAGTTTCGGAGAAATGAGTTTCGCAATAATCTTCAAAATCTTCAGTTTCAGATAATTTGAGGTTTTCAGTTTCGGAAAACTTCACTTTCGGATAATTTGGAAATGTGAGTTTCGGATAAGCTGAGTATGACTTTCGGAATAAGTGCTATTGTGACTTTCGGATAAATGCTTTTGTGAATTTCAGATAAACGCTTTTGTGACTTTCGGATAAATGCTTTTGTGACTTTCGAATAATTGATTTTGTGACTTTCGGATAAACATGTGATTTCGGGGAAGTGTCTTTCAGATAACAGGAGTTTCGGAATAATATTTTTCTGAATATTTGTGAGTTTCAGAATAAATCCAATGTCACCTTCGGATAAACTGATAATCTTCAACTTTTCGGATAAAGTGAAGAAGTTCACTTATGGATAAAGTGAAGAAGTTCACTTTCGGAATGATCAACTTTTCCCACCTTCGGAATTCTTCTAAAACCCTGTTCCGAAACTCGTTATGGTGGCCGACAAAATACACTGATTCTCGAAACAAACCCACGGACTCGATTTTTAAGCCGAGAGATGATCCAAACACCCAAAAACTTGCGATTTTAACCACAATAACTAACCCAAATCCCTACCACAACTATGTAGGTGATTTATATCAAGATTTAGAGCCCGAAAAAACACTAAAAAAAATTCAATTCGTGATGATTTTAGATCAAATCACTCGAATCAAATCAATAACAACAATCAATCACTAATCTACCCCGTGGCGATTGATATCAATTGTTGTTCCCATATTTTATCACTTCACCATTGTTGATTAATTAAATTAAAGAAGAAAGATAGATGATTTTTAGAGAGAGAAAGTAGAGAGAGGTGATTAACTATGTGAGATTAGATTAAGAAAAATGAAAGATCCAACCTCTCCTAACATGCTAGGAGAGGTATATATAGTCGGGCTTACATGTAGCCTTAATGGACTATATTTGTTTAATGGGTCGGGCTTGAATAAAATGCTTAGTACCTTAAAAGAGGCCTTTTAAGCTAGCCATCAAGCCCCTAATGTCACGACTATTTTAACTAACTATAACAATGTTCTAATAAATGTTACAATATAAACCTATGACCGAACATTCTTGTTTGACTCAATATTTTGAGGCTAACAATCATGGTGGCGGGTAACAAAGAGATACAACAAATGCTCGTGTCTAGTCGATATGCACAATAGCAATCACGATTTCTTCGATATATTGATACAAGATCAAATGGTGATCTTCTACGACTTTGCATCAATGAAGGTCCTTATTATCTCACTACAATTGCCGTTCCTGCAACTCCAGCAATCGACACGACGCCGAAGAAATGAAGAAAAGTTAGCTCTTCACTATACCTTTAATGATATGTTACACTGGAATGTGAAAGATAAGATTTGCCTTTGAGAAAGAAATATATGATGTAGAAACTAGAAGGGGGGGTTAAATAGTTTCTTAAAATTTACTTGTTAAAAGATGGTTTTTAAAAATCCTTTTAAAAAACTTAGGCTTGAGTATTTATGTGAAACCTTCTTATATGAACAAGGTATGGTGCAACTAAACTAATAATCACAAGTATAAAGAATAATAAATGTAAAGAGATAAGGGAAGGAAAGATTAAACCAAACACCAAGGATTTATAGTAGTTCGGCAATGAAGCTCACTCCTCGTTCCTACTCCACTCCTCAAGTACTCCTTACTCGAGAGTTCACTAATCAACAAGCTCCTTAAGGTGTAGAAACCATACACAACGTCGCTTATCCAATTTCCGACTCTAAGATAAAAGTCGAGCCCTAATCTTAGCTAGGACCAATCTACACCAATATACTTTAAGGACCAAGTATTAACCTTAATACATACAAAACTTCCAAATAGACATAACTACTTGGATCTTCACAACAATGACACAACAAAGAATAAATAAGTTTGGATCTTCAATGGATCTTTGAGGTAGACACAACACTTCAAGGATGAAGTATTCTTCTCTTTGCACTTTGAGAGGAAGAGATGGGAGGAGAAAGATTCACTTCTAAACAAGTAGTAATCAACCAAATGACCAAGTATTTGAGTGATTTAAGAAGTATGAAAGAATCTAGAAATGTTTGTGCAAAAGAGGTGAAGAGAAAATCTGAGAATGGTCCACTAATATAAGACAAACTTCCAACGGCTATATCTGCCCGCGGTTCCTTATCGACAAGGAACCGCCATACCCACTTAAGGAACGCCAAGAGTAGACTCCGCTTCTCTTTGTCTTTTAGTGGTATGGTTCCAATCTGGAGATTAAAATATCCTGAAATGATATTCCAAACCTAGATAGAATATGCCATTTTCAAATTTTCAAATAATTAATTTAATAAAACATTTTCTTAAAAAGAAAGTTTAATAAAAACTTGTCACGC
This sequence comes from Glebionis coronaria, assembly GCA_025667525.1. Classification (NCBI taxonomy): domain Eukaryota; kingdom Viridiplantae; phylum Streptophyta; class Magnoliopsida; order Asterales; family Asteraceae; genus Glebionis; species Glebionis coronaria. The sequence continues at coordinate 257,177 of JANFOE010000885.1, forward strand.
TTAATAAAAAGTGAGTTTTAAGAAATGATTAAATCCTTGATCACTTAATTAGGATGAGTACTTGTTTGTACATACCTTAAGTGATAACATTTGAAATGAAAAATACTTGATGGTCCACTAATCTCGTACAAACATCAAATCTATGAAGATCTATGAAGAACATTTGCACAATTAAACCAATTGACTAACTAATAACAAAGCTTTTACTTTTCATCGTATGTATATCTTATTAATAATGAATCAACGAATATACAAGACTTGCCTGGTTGTTTGCGGAACAACAACCGGGCGATGAATGACAAACTAAACTCCCATGTTCATAGCTAGCTAAGCTTATCCAACAATGGGAGGATGAAACCCCTATCCACTAAAGTGTTACATGTGTGTTTTCTGTGGTGGGAATCATTACCCTATTCTATTACAAGGACCACATATATATAGTGCGTGTGAAGCTTCCTTGAGAAGCTTTTACTAAAATACAAGTAACCACCTTGTAGTTTGTAGTCTTCCACTAATACTTCAGACAGACACTTCAGACACTTCTTCAGGTCTTCTAACATCTTCAGGTCTTGTAATAAGTAATAGTCTTGAGGAGTTAGCAAGCTATTATGTCATCACTTACTAACTCCATCATCCTTGATTCTTTGCACACTTACTGAGATCCGCCTTAGCTAATGACAAGTCTATCTCGTAGACTCTAAAGAACTTTAAAGAATGACATACTGAACTTAAAACATACGAAGTTCAGTGACTAACACTACTTAGTATACTTTACATCCAAATCATGTGCAAGGGATAAATCAGGCACTGAATTGGCCCAACAATCTCCCCCTATTTGGATAGAAAAGTAGCCTAAGTTAAATAGCAGTAAGTGAGCATAAAGGCTTCTTCTTACCTGCTATATTACAACAAAGTATACCAAGAATAACTAGCTTCACTAGTTCAAGTCATCCGCTAACTTGTATCGTCTTGTCCCTATTGTAGTTCTTAGTAAGCTTATACAATCTCTGATCTTGTATAATCAAAACTTGAACAAACTCCCTGATGCTTATATAGTAGAACCCCCCCCCCCCCCCCACAATGACTACTTCACTTCGGTTAAGATTGGAGTGTATATATGCTTGTTCGTTACATATCATATGCCCTCCACTAGCATATATAAAGTGTGGCATATTCTATCAATTAAGATCTGGAGTTCATTTACCTTTAAACAGCGGAGTGGTCAATGGTTGATGCAGCAACCATAATAGATCATAGAGTAAGCTCAGCAACCCATCTTCAGCGACTTGGCTCAATCAGCCATATATGTAAACATGTAAGTCCCTGAAGGTTGTGTGTTGTGATGTATGATAGTGTGTATGTATCGTGAGTAAACTTGATGTTTCTTCACATAAACAAAAGTTTACTTCCGTCCTAGTTTTTCTCCCCCTCAAAATTTGCTAGCGAACCAAGCAACTTTTGACCGGCTACACACTATTACGCAATCATAGCGTGATGGTTTCCATCTCGCCTGAAGTACAACTCCCCCTGAATTTCATCTCCTATCAAACACGCCTGATGTTATCAACCCCTGATGTTATCAAACCCCTGCATAAACACTGTTTCTCCAATTACCTATGTAACACAGCCTGGTTTCTCAAAAACTCTGCGGCTGGGGTTACAGCGGATGGGGTCAAAGCGGTGGGGGGAGGGAGACAGCTGCTGGGGAGGGGGGTGGTTGTGAAGATATCTTCTTTCTTTATCTTGGTGTGAGAAAATAGTTCCTGAGTGACCAAGTTCTTTAAATACTGAAGGCTCTGAAGATAGAATCTTGATCAGCTGGTCATCTTTCCAGCGAATCCTTTGTTAAGCTGATTTTTATCAGCTTCTTCATCAATCACAGTTTAAGTGGTGGCTGTGGGTTTAAAATGGTTGTGAGTACATATTCAGCGATCTCAGGGGGGGTTTAGCTGTAGCTGTGTGGTTGTGGGTTCAGCGGTTGTGGGTCACAGCGGTTCGAACAGCTTTTAGGTCAGTGGGTCGCCTTACCACAACTACTCATTCACCTTTTGATACGTCATTTGTTGAAGTATACCTACTATACGACTGATAGTCTTGATCAAGATAAAATCTCCCTGTGTGTGTATAACCTCTGGGAGTTCGGACTTGTTGTTGACAGGGTTCGCTGTTGACAGGGTTCGCTGTTGACAGGTTCAGGGGTTTATATCAGCGAATAGTGGTCGGCTGGCTGTGGAATCAACAGCTGGGAGTTCATCAGATCAATAGCTGGAGGGTTTAGCAGCTTTATAATAGCTGTGGGGTACATATTCAGCTACCTCGGGGGTTTAGCTATGGTTGTGGCTGTGAGAGTTCAGGGAGGCTCATCGGCTGGGGTGTGAGACCTCTGAGGTTGTGATAGCTACAACAACCTCTATGATACCAGCGACCTCTGAAGGTTTAATAACAGCTGATGGCATTAAGCTAACATATAAAGATCATGACCATCTATATAAAGCATAAGTTCAGCGGCCGAGTCAACTGACATGATCCATTGGTCTGGCAAGGTTCATTAGACCAAAAATATACTGCGTCTTATCACTTTTGGTCCTTCTTTACCCTTGCAACAACATTCTTTATGAACACTAGAAACTTTCGAATGTATCATCAGACTCAGTGACTTGGTTCAGCACCTAGAAGCTCAATGGCTAGGTTTGGCTCAGTGACTTGGGTTCAGCGGCTGTGGCTGTGGGTTTTATTGACAGCGACTATCTTTGTAACACCCCATTTTGATAAATGGAATGTCACGCGTGATTATGGCGTGTCATCAAAGCATACAAGGATAAATGTCTAAAACATTACATGACCATAAAAGGAAATACCGGAATCAAACATCGGTAGTCAAAAAGTAAAGCTCATAACACACAAACATAAGTATTGTAAATGAAAGGACTAAACAATGTCCATGGAAAGAGTATCAAAGTATAGATAATGCATAAAGTAAAGAAAGGTTAGAAATCTTTCAGTCCATATGCACGTACGCTTAAAGTCTACGAGCGTCCCTGAGTACCTGTCGTTTTGGGAACATGAAAAGGAAAACGGTTGAGCAATACGCTCAGTGCACGGATGTAAAAATAAAGCATAAAAGCATATAAAAACGGAAGAAACTAAGTCCTGGATAACCCGGTTAAGTCTTAGTAAAACTGGTTTTATAGTTTGAAAAGCCTTATGTTTATCTTGTAAAAATTGTTTAACATATTTTATCATTAGCCAATATAGGTCATGAAAATCAACGTGCATGAATACTTGGAGGGGTGACCTCGTCATGCAAATTAGAGGGGCTGCCTCTAACTTAATATATTGGTTATTGGGTAGGAGGGATCAGCTCCTTGTGAAGGATGCAAGGCACACACCACATTCACATTGAGTAATCTGCTGAAAAACATGTAACTAGGATGCACCCATACGCCCCACATGATAAATATAATAATATGGCCAAAAGCTGAAGGGACGCCACGAGCAATCACTCCGCCGTGGGGAAGTCATAACACCAGTGCCTCTAGTGTTATGGTTATGGTACCTCCATAACTAGGTGAAACTGGTCATGCATGTATATGGATTTAGGTATTCTAATTAAACATAAGCAATCAAACATATAAACTTATACTATAGGAAAACAGTTGGCTGCATACGGGGAATCCTAATAAGGAAAGAATATTCATACTGAAAGGACGGAAATCCGTACCTTATGTCCAGTGAACGAAGAAGACGAACGGAAGAGAGTCCTACTTCTGTATCACTAATGCTACATAAATACATACGTGTATAAGTATCTGATTAATGAATACATAACTGGTTTTATATCATGTCTTAGCTTGTTTTATATGTTCATGTCATGTTTTACTGTTTAAGCTTTATACTGTGTTTATCTTATATTTTGTCTATTCTGATTAAGTATTACTTGTATTTCATGTATTATTATGCTTGTTGTGTAATAATAAGTAACTTTCTAAAAATAGCAGGTTTCCTAAAATAGAAATTTCCAAAATAGAAAGTTACCAAAAGTATAAAGTTTCCAAAAATAGAAAGTTTCCAAAAATAGAAAGTTTCCAAAAATATAAAGTTTCCAAAAATAGAATTACTGCTTAAATTAGATAAGTTTCTAAAAAGTGAAAGTTTCCATAATAGAGTAGCTGCCTTAATTAAATAAATTTCTAAAAATAGAAGTTTCCATAAATAGATATAAGCTGGTTAAATAAGCTAATTATATAAGCGTAAGTGTTTCTGATTATTATTATAAGTCATGTGATTATAAAGTATAGTTTATTAATTATTACATGTAAATAAAATAAACTATAGGTTAAAAGTATTTAATTAAATATATCATGATTTTAATTAAATAAAAGGTAAAATACTTAGGTTAAAACATGTATTATTAACTATTAATAATATAACCTAATTCATATTAATTAATTAATTATAGTCATGGTTTTAAATAATTATATAATTATAAAGTCTGATAAATATAAATACTTAGGTTAAAATTCATGAACTAATATTTAAATTTATAACCTAAGTCATGTACATTAAATTAATCATGTCATGTTTTATTAATTTAATTTAAGTCTAAAACATAATTAGTGAAAATCATAAACTTAAAATAATGATTCATGAACCGGACCCGTGACTAAAAACCATGAATCGGACCCGTAACTATCATCATAACCTGAACCACGTCGGGTTTCCCCTTGGTTTTGCTGCTGCCGTGGAACCACCACCACCATACCGAGACCATATGGTCTCGGTGGTGTTAAATAAGCCAAGCCGAGACCCCTTAAGGGCTCGGTTAGGCTTCGGCTAGAAACAGAACACCCCTACAACCCTTGTTTGATTTACCCCATGATCATTAACATGTTTAAATAATTTTTTTTATTAGTTAATTAAAAACATCATGATTTTATGTGATTAGTTAAATCAAGACATAAAAGAAAAGGGTTAAAAAGTTATACCGAATACGTGGATCAAATAAGGATGAACACACACGAATCCTTGCACAATCTCCAAGATCAAAATCAACCCGAACACCCCTTGTGGTGTCCTTGAATCCGGCGGCCAAAGAGAGAAAGAAGAAGGAGGAAAACTTTTAGGGTTTTAATTATTTCTTGATTTTGTGAAAAGTGAAACAAGTTTTTACCTTAACCCCCTAGTTAGTAAATTTTGCATGGGCTAAGCCCATGTTCTTTTGTATGCCGCGGGTAGTGGCCCCACATGGGGTAACCCGTACTTTTTCTCGTGTCTAAATTATATAGTGTGTTCTCGTGTTTTATCTTGTTCGTGTTAGAAATACGTTTTAACGTATATTAGAAGTATCGGTCACTCCACAATATTATTTATGTTGTAATAGCTCGTAGTTAGTGTTACTTATTAAGTTAAGTAAGAAACCGGCCCATGGGCTTGTCATGGGCCGGCCCAAGTCCATTAGTGGCTTGGAAGTATAAATACCCCTTTCCTCCTTGGAAAGGGGTTGGTTGTTGTTCACTTTCTAGTTTCCACTTAATAAAAAGACACATAGTTTCTCTCACTTTCTCTCTCTAGTTTCTCTCTCTAGAAAACATCAACCCACTTCATAGATTCATAGGTTATCAAGATTCTACATTTGGTATCAAGAGCTATGGGGTGATTTAAGGTAATGATTTGTGTGGTTTTTTAGTTTTTGATTGTATTAGTGTTCTTTAAGAAGATCCATCTTGATTCTTGGAGTTTTTGGTGTTTTTTGTGATTGGGATTAGTAGATAAGTATTAGTTTTTACTTATTATTGTTGAAATCACAAAACTTTTTGGGTTATTTGGTAAAAATCTGGGTTTAATCTTCACTTTTTGATCGACTGTTCATCACGAAACAACCTTCTGTTTACCCAGGAAAGTTCCGAACCAAAAGTTCCGAACCAAAAGTTCCGAACCAAAAGTTCCGAACCAAAGTTCTGGATCAAGGAAAGTTCCGAACGAAAAGTTCCGGATCAAGGAAAGTTCCGGATCAAGGGAAAAGTTCCGGATCAAGGGAAAAGTTCCGGATAAAGGGAAAGTTCCGAATCAAATCTTCCGAACCAAAAGTTCCGAATCAAGGTATTCCAAGCCAAAATCTTCTGAATCAACACTTCTGAATCAACAAAAGTTCCGAATCAAGGGTTATTTTACTTTTTTTTTCGACGATTTTTTAGAGGATTTAATCTTGGTTTCTTACAACAAAAACTCAACACAATTCACAAGTTTTACTTCACTGCTCGATCAACCGATAATCTTTGTCTCTTTGAAGTGAACAAAATGAATCCGAATTCAGTAATGCCTCAGATGACATCACTTACGGATATTTTGGTCATTACGGGAACGGATAATCGCCCTCCAATGCTCATCAAAGAAGTTTTTGAAGCATGGCAAGGCCGGATGATGTCTTACCTTAAGGGAAAACCGGTATATGGGAGGCTTATGGTTAAGTCAATTCTAAATGGTCCACTTGACTATGGTACCATCGTGGTTAACAACGTGACTCGACCACGAGAATTTGAAGAACTCGCACCAGCCCAACAACTTGTTGCAGATGCAGACGAAAAAGCTCTTCAAACAATTCTCCAAGCTCTTCCACATGATATCTATCGGATGGTAAGTCAGTATACGGTTGCAAAGGACTTATGGGAACGTCTAAAGGTGTTGCTACAAGGTACGTCTCTTACCAAACAGGAGAGGGAATGCCAGTTGTATGATCTGTTTGATAGATTCACCTACAACCCAGGGGAAACGCTTCACGACTATTACTTCAGATTCACTACTCTCATGAATGATCTGAATGTATACAATCTCGTGATTGCTCCATTCCAGGTTAACACCAAAATTTTGAATACTTTACCTCAAGCTGAATGGGGTGAGTATATTATCGATGTTAAGTTAACCAGGGATTTGCATAAGTGCAATTTGGATCAACTATATGCTTTTCTTCAGCAGCATGAAAAACATGTGATCATGCACCGTTCGCCTCGAGGTATGCACCCTGATTCCTTAGCTTTGATGGCGAATCAACCAAGCTTGTCACACAACAACACTCCTTATATCTTGGGACATCAAGCCTATCATCCATCACCTTACATGACACCAACCTTTCCCCAATACTCGATTCTACCGCAACCACCCACCTCACATCAGCAACAATATCGGTTTAATACACCCTCATCACAATATGCTACACAACCTCACCCAGCAAGCATTGCACCTTATGCTCAGTCTTCATATTCTTCTTATCAAGAGAATGCAGCATATCCAACAAGCTACCCTGACCACATGAGTATTCCTTCTAGTGATTATGCAGCTCATCAAGACCAAGCAATGTATTGTGATGATGATGAAGTCCCTATTCCTGTGTTCAAACAAGGAACTGACCCAGTTGAAGTGTTAACCACTATGTCTGCTTATCTCACAAGGACTTTAAGCAAACGAGGATTTAGGGGATCAGCTCCGACTAACAATCAGTTGAGGAATTCATCCAATTCTCGCCAACAAGCTACTATTGAGAATGGCAGGGTAATGGTTCAACCTATTCAACCATATCAGGGGAGACCTACTACATCAACTACCAATGCTCGCACGGTCAATCCTGCTCCAATGGTCAACACTCCTCCACGGGCTAATTCCACAGGCAAGTTGCGAATGATTACATGCTACAACTACAAGGAAGAAGGGCACATGTCCAGGGATTGCAAGAAACCCAAGAGGAGAAGGGATGGTCAATGGTTTGCAGAGAAGATTTATCTGGTGAATGCTCAGGCACAAGGAAGGGAACTTGATGAAGAGGAGCTTGCATTTCTTGCTGATCCAGGGATTGCTGAACAAGACGTTGTCACCACACAGAATGCAGCATACCAAGCAGATGATCTTGATGCGTATGACTCAGACTGTGATGAATTTCAATCTGCAAAGGCAGCTCTTATGGCAACTATCTCCAGCTTAGGGCCAGAAAAGAGATCTGAGGTACTTATTAATACCACTGATAATACCACTGATGCTAGTATTCAACCACATCAAGTTGTGCAAGAGAGTGCTGATTCGAATGAGTCTTCGGTGGTGAGTCTTTCAAATGAGGAGACAATCAATGATAGTAATATCAATGTGAGTCCCCAGACTTTGAGTGAATCACAATCGGGAGCCATTTCGCATACGCCTACTCCTGCTCAACAAGATTTGGTCATGGTTCCTACTACATTACTTAGCCAAATGAATGCTGCTCTCTTAGAAACCCTAGCTAAGAATAAGAATTTGTCTGATGAGCTTGCCTTAAGCAACGAGAAAGTTCACACTTTGGAATTAGTGCCTTCGTCTAGTGTTCTAACAAATCCCGAATATGATCATTTTCGAAACAAACAAATGGGTCATTTGCAAGAAATTGAAAACTTAAGAGCAAATCTTTCTAATGAACTTAAAGAAAAGGAGTTAGTGGTCACTAATTTTCAAAAACTTCAAACGGATTTTGAATTACTCGAGTCTAAGAAGAATGAAATGGAGATTAATGCTGCTAATAAGATTAGAAGTCTAGATTACTTGCTTTTAAGACAATACTATGCTTCTCAACTAGTGCACTTATTTGATGCTTCGTTTAGAGAATTTAACTTACCACGTCAAAAAGGCCTTCCCCCTAACCCAAGGTATGCAAAACAAGCTTTAAGACATAGTCCAAGACTTTATAATGCAACCCAATTAGGATTGGTCTTAGACCCGATTGTTATTTTCGATGATCGAACAAGTAAGGATCTAGTTGATGAGGATCGGTCATACAATTCTGCAAAATATCCCGAGTGTGATTATTTTAAAATGAATCAGGAGCTTGCAAAAACAGATTTTAGAATTCGCTTCCATATGGACAAAGATCTCATCACAGCACCAACCTACATGTTAGATGAAGAAAACCCTAGTACATTTCCTACACTTGTCAACATGGAAGGTCCTAAGGAAATTCCAAAGGATCTTCCACCTGTTAGCACTGTATGGTTAAACTTGCAAGAGATTAATCAATACTTTACTAATTTTGACAAGGTCATTTTGGAATGTACGACTTCAAATGGCCTAAACGCCGGAGAATGGGCTTTCGAACACATGAACGAGGTGTTTAAAAATGAGATCAATCCGTTTGTCGAAAGTCTAAAAGGAAGTTTTGCATCTCTTAAGGAAAATCTTGAGTATGAAATTGGAGAAGTTCAAAAAGTGTTTTATGAAATGGACACCGCTTACGAACTACAACTAATTGAAAAGGAAAAGATTTTATCCAAATATGACCGATTCTTGTCCGAAGTAATTTCGTGTGATGTGCTTACTACTGTAAATGTCAATTATTCGAATGAGCTTACATCTGCTATGATTAACTGTGATGTTGTGCATATATGTGATGATGTTTGTGATCCCTCTGTAAATGTTGCTGATACTGTAAATGAGGTAGATAATCATTCTTGTCACGAATCTAACGCTGAATTTTTAAAGCTACAAGATTCTTACAATTTACTTTCAAAACGTTTTAATCAACTAGAACAACATTGTATATCTTTCGAATTAAAACAACAAACTCAAAATGAGGATATTTTGATAACAAATAGTTGTAAAACGGTGTTGAGACGAGTGACAAGATGATTGCAATAGTTAAGGCATTAGAGGAAGAGATTATGAGACTGAAGAGAGATGTGTCATCAAATGAAACATTAAAATTGGAACTAGAGGCCGCAGAGTCTAAAAACCAGGACTTAGAAATTAGACTTTCGTCCATTCTAGGGGAGATGGATCGGGCAAGACAAGGACTATCCGCTCTTTATGGTTCAATAGAAGAACGCTTAGCTTTTAATGCAGCACAGCAACAATCTTATGTTGAACAACTGAACCAAAAGTGTGAAGAAATCTCTGACTTAAACATCCCGCTCATTGACAAAAACATGGTTTTGGCCGAGTTAAAGGAGACACTTCTTCTCACCCGACAAGAAGTTGTTGATAACTTAGATACCGACTCTGCACCGTCCACTAGTGCTCCAACAACCAAGTCAGTAGTGCTCTATAAGAACCCGCTCCATAAGAAAAACCCGGTTACCTACGATGATTATATGAGGAATGCAATTAAGCATGTAGATCTTGTTAGGGATATTTTAGACGATCTTTATGCCTTAGATCCCTCAAGTAGCTACTATTACTCAGCTCATGAATACATTAAGCGAGTTCAATATTGCTTAGCATATTTGCAATACATAGGTAAACCAGGTTCTGCACTACTTACTAATAGGCCCATTGCTGTAACTCCATTCAATAAGACCCCATGAGCAAAACCGTCATTGGCACCATCAAGTAAGGCACCTTTAAAATCTGTTGCTAATATTCCCACTTTGCCTTCTACAGGAGTAAAAAAGTCTACTAAGGCTAAAGGATCGCCACTCAAGAAAGATAAGATCAAGCCCTCCACTAGTAGTACCAACAAGAAGAAAGTAGAAGCTCACCATAGGAATGCTAGTTCAGTTTTAAATAAAAAGAATCATGTTAAGACTAAAAGCTCTGCGCCTGTGCAGAAGCCTAAACCATTCGTGAATTCTAATTTGAATTGTTGGAATTGTAATGAATGTATGTTTTCCCAACGTCATGATTTGTGTCTTATTGATCATGTGAATGAAATGAATGCCATTAGGAATAATCTTGAATGGAAGCCAACTGGTAGAACTCGTGCCCAAGTTGGATGGCAATGGCGTCCCACTGGTAGGACCTTTACATTAGATGGAAAAATGTGCCCTTTAACTAGGAATGCATCCATTGAGGTTAGGTCTGAGCGTCCTTTAGTTAGGCACACTAGCACTAAAGTATGGAAACAGCGCCCTTTAATTAGGTCTGACCCCACTATCGTGCCTATCAGTGAAGAAATACCTCAGGATTTAAGCCAACTAGAATCTACACCACCAACTAGGAAGAAGAAGGCTAGGAAATCTAAGAAACCTAGAGTTAGCAAATCTAAGATTATTAAATCTGTACCTGCTAATAACAAGGAACACTCAGATTCCGATACCTCTACATTGTCTTCGTGTGGTGATATTTTCAGGTGGTCCAAATCATCCTGTGGTATTTGGACTCCGGTTGTTCAAAGCATATGACCGGAGATCGCTCGATGCTCTGAAATTTCGTCAGCAAGTTTCTTGGAACGGTTAAATTCGGTAATGATCATATAGCAAAGATAATGGGGTATGGTGAATATCAGATTGGAAACGTTACGATTTCAAGGGTATACTATGTAGAAGGTCTTGGTCATAACTTATTTTCAGTAGGACAGTTTTGTGATTCCAACCTAGAGGTTGTTTTTCGACAACATACTTGTTTCATCCGCAACTTGGAAGGAAAAGACTTGTTGAAGGGATCTCGTGGTGCAAATCTTTATACGTTGTCCCTACAAGACATGATGGCCGCCTCTCCAGTATGTCTTCTCTCTAAAGCATCTAAGACCAAGTCATGGTTATGGCATCGCAGATTATCTCATCTTAACTTTGATGCTATTAATCATCTGGCTAAAAACGAATTAGTTCGTGGTCTTCCAAAGCTAAAATTTCACAAGGACCATTTATGTTCCGCGTGTTCAAGGGGGAAAAGTACCAAGAAATCATACAAGCCCAAAGCTGAAGACACCAATCAAGAAAAACTTCATCTTTTGCATATGGATCTTTGTGGGCCAATGAGAACTGAAAGTGTGAGCGGTAAGAAATTCATTCTCGTTATTATGGATGATTTCTCCAGGTTTACATGGGTTAGATTTCTACGTACAAAGGATGAAGCACCGAAGGCTATCATCACTTTTCTGAAATTTATTCAGGTACGTTTGAATACTACTGTTCGCCGTATTCGTACAGACAATGGAACAGAGTTCGTAAACCAGACTCTTCGTGATTACTATGAAGGAGTTGGTATCTCACATGAAACATCCACTGCACGTACTCCACAACAAAACGGTGTCGTTGAAAGACGGAATCGTACGCTTATGGAAGCTGCTAGGACTATGCTAATTTATGCAAACGCTCCATTGTTCTTGTGGGCAGAAGCTATATCTACTGCATGTTTCACCCAAAACCGTTCTATCATTCGGAAACGCCATGGAAAAACACCTTATGAGCTTCTACATGACCGTAAACCCGATGTTTCATTTTTTCATGTGTTTGGTGCTCTTTGTTATCCAAACATTAATAGTGAGAACTTGGGCAAGCTTCAACCGAAAGCCGATATAGGTATTTTCATTGGTTACTCACCGTCCAAGAAAGCATACCGAATTTACAACCGTCGTCTTGGTAAGATCGTGGAAACTATGGACGTAGATTTCGATGAGCTGATAGCGATGGCTTCTAAGCAACGCAGCTCTGAACCCGCGCTTCATGAGATGGGAACCGGTGCTATTAGTTCCGGATTAGTTCCCAATAATCCTACTTCTACATCATTTTTACCACCTACAAGGCCCGAGTGGGATAAACTGTTTCAACCGTTGTTTGATGAATTCTTTGATCCCCCGAATGATGAAGTTCCAGCACCTGTAGTGATAGCTCCAATCCCTGAAGTTGTTGCTCCTGCTAATGAAGATTTATCTAATGCATCTTCAATTAACATTGAACCGGATGCACCTTTACCAAGTGATTCTCAAACTACACCTGAATCATCACCCCTACTTGTGCCTAATGATGTGGAAGAGGATTCTACTGATCACGATTTGGAATATGCTCACTTAAAAGAGCTTCCTTTCTTTAGTATACCGTTCCCTGAAAACCCCTCAGCCGCGTCTACCTCAGAAGAAGCTCCTTCAATTGTTCACTCCAGACCACCTAGGATTGAAAATCATAGCACCAAATGGACAAAAGATCACCCAATTAGGAATGTCATTGGAGATCTAGATCGACCAGTCTCTACACGCCATCAATTACAAGAGAGTGCACTCTATTGCTACTTTGATGCATTTCTCTCTGAAGTTGAACCTAAAAATTGGCAGCAGGCTATGACTCAATCATCTTGGATTGAAGCCATGCAAGAGGAACTAAATGTATTCCAAAGACTTGAAGTATAGGAATTAGTTCCTCTCACTGACAAGGTTAACATCCTTACTTTGTTGTGGGTTTATAAGGTAAAACTCGATGAGATGGGTGTAGTATTGAAGAATAAGGCTAGATTGGTTGCTATAGGATATAAACAAGCCTTGGGTATAGACTTTGAAGAATCTTTTGCTCCTGTTGCACGATTGGAGGCTATTAGACTATTCCTTGCGTATGCTGCTCATATGAACATGATCGTCTATCAAATGGATGTGAAGACGGCATTTTTGAACGGTGAACTTAGGGAAGAAGTCTATGTTAGTCAGCCGGATGGGTTCGTTAGCACGGAGTTTCCTAATCATGTGTACAAGCTTAAGAAGGCTCTCTATGGGTTGAAACAAGCTCCACGCGCATGGTATGATCTCCTTTCAACATATCTCATCTCGGAAGGCTTCTCCAAAGGCAAGGTGGACCCCACTCTATTCACTCTCAAGGAGGACAACGACATGATTCTGGTACAAATTTATGTTGATGATATAATATTTGCTGCCACTAACATAGAATTGTCAAATCGCTTTGAGAAGATAATGTCCACACGCTTTCAGATGTCAATGATGGGAAAATTTTCATTTTTCTTAGGATTACAGATTTCTCAGAATCCTAGAGGCATCTTTATTAATCAATCCAAATATGCTCTAGAATCTTTTAAGAAATATAACTTTGATAATTGTGACCCCGTGGACACTCCAATGGTGGACAAATCCAAGTTACATGAAGATAGGAATGGGACTATTGTCGATCCAAAACTTTACCGTGGGATGATCGGCACCCTTCTCTATCTGACTGCTAGCAGGCCTGATTTGCAATTTGTCGTATGCATGTGTGCCCGGTATTAGGCTCGGCCTACCGAAAAGCACCTACATGTTGTTAAAAGGATCTTTCGGTATCTAAAAGGAACACTTCATCGTGGTCTATGGTATCCGAAATATTCCTCTATTGCTTTAATATCATACGCAGAACCCGATCATGCTGGGTGTCAAGACACGAGGCGTAGCACTTCTGGATCTGTGCAACTCCTTGGAGATAGATTGATCAGTTGGTCTTCAAAAAGGCAGAAAAGCGCTGCAATATCAAGCATGGAGGCTGAATACATTGCCATGTCCGGTTGTTGTGCTCAAGTCCTTTGGATGAGATCACAATTAACTGACTACGGTTTGGGATTCAACAAAATCCCGATGTATTGTGACAACAAGAGCGCCATTGCCCTTTGCTGCAACTATGTTCAACACTCCCGGGCCAAGCACATAGACATTCGCTACCATTTCATTAAAGAGCAGGTGGAGAACGGAGTGATCGAGCTGTATTTTGTCACTATTGAGTATTAGCTGGCGGATATGTTCACCAAAGCCTTAGATCGAGGACGAATCGAGTTTTTGATCGACAAGCTTGGCATGAAATCATTCACTCCTGCGACTCTCAAAGAATTGGCAGAAGAATCAGCTGAATAGTGGTGGTAAACTATTCAGAGTATCGTTTGTTCGTGATCATGTATATTATCGTATATATTTAAACCCAAAAAGAAAAATACAAAAATATAAAACCAAGAAAAACCATAAAAATATATATATATATAAAACCTACAAAAACCATAAAAAATATAACATCAAGAAAAACCAAAAAATATATAGAATCTTGATAACCTATGAATCTATGAAGGGGGTTGATGTTTTCTAGAGAGAGAAACTAGAGAGAGAAAGTGAGAGAAAACTATGTGTAATTTTATTAAGTGGAAATGAGAAACATTCAACAACCAACCCCTTTCCAAGGAGGAAAGGGGTATTTATACTTCCAAGCAACATTGGGCTTGGGCCGGTCCATGACAAGCCCATGGACCGGTTCTTACTTAACTTAATAAGTAACAATTTAACTATTTGTTAACTACGAGCTATTACAACATAAATCATATTGTGGAGTGACCGATACTTCTAATATACGTTAAAACGTATTTCTAACAATCTCCCCCTAAGGGAGGTCACTCCACGTTACAAAGTTCTAAACCTAGCATACTATACTAAGTCTTCGTTCTTTAGCTCGTAGTCTTTTCTTCTTTTCTTTCTTTTGTTATGAATATGTTGGTTTGATCTTTTTGGCTTTGGCTTGAGAGCATTGTTCTTTTGGCCTTTCACGTGCGATCTTTTGCCTTCTTGTGAATTTTGCCTCCTCGTGACTCCATGTTCCACACACTTATGTCTTTTTGTTGAATTCTCGAAAGTTTCAGAGTTTGGTACAGCGGAAGACTTTATCTTGTACTTTCTTGAATTTTTGCTAAACTTTGATGCAGAAAAACATAAGCATGTGGGAACGACTTTTACAGGTACACCGCAACACCACCGTCTTCACTGGTACACATCAACGCCACCGTCTTCAACAGGTACACAGCAACGCCACCGTCTTTAACTGGTACACAGCAACGACACGAATAAAATGGCTTTGAACATTTTATTCTAATTCGGTAGCATTTTACCTCCGGTCGGTGAAGACCGTTGGACGATATTAGATATCGTACCCGTGACGGATAGTTTCAATTAAGTAACTTCCTGACAGGATTTCGCGGGTAAACCCGTTCTCTTTATTCGACCGTCCAAAGCTGACTGCGAACATAAAGAGTGAATCACTTGGATAAAATATCCTTGTGATTTGAAGCCGTCAATTCATGAAACCTGGAACAAGTGAATTTCAATTAAGATTTTCACCATCGTTGCTTTCCAGTTGTCACGACCTCAATTCATAAAGAATCTTGCACGTCACCTACCAAGTGCTGTTTGATG
Organism: Glebionis coronaria; assembly: GCA_025667525.1. Taxonomy (NCBI): domain Eukaryota; kingdom Viridiplantae; phylum Streptophyta; class Magnoliopsida; order Asterales; family Asteraceae; genus Glebionis; species Glebionis coronaria. The sequence continues at coordinate 273,042 of JANFOE010000885.1, forward strand.
TTAACACTAGAAGGATTTCCACTCGTCACTGTGATCAATAAAGAGTCACTCTGAGTGTTCTGGCAAGATCATATGATAATGCGTAGAGGCCTGGAACGAGTTTAAGTTCAATTAAGAATTAAACCACTGTTTCTTTCCAGTTTTTCACAAGATTGGTTCTAAAAGAACCGCACGTGTAACCTACCATGAGCTTGTTTGATGTTGGCTCAAGCAGGATTTCCATCTTCATTGTAATACTTGCGTATTACTCGGATGTTCTGGCAGTATTACAGGAATACTGCGTAGGACTCATAAAAAATCTCTTACTTTTCACAGTGTGTGAGAAAGCAAGGAATAAATGGAAAGTGTCCTAATGAGACTTTTGATGATCTCTTGGCTCTAGACTCGATTGTGCGTTTTGATTTAGTGAGCGATGGTTGGAGAGGAGTGACACCTTTTCAATACCAGTCTATTCGGACTGAATAAACCAATAGATAACATGTTAATCTCCGTGTGATTAAAACAAATACCTTTTAAGAGATATTTGAGTTAGCTGGGAAGGGTTGTGCATTGCATCACTGGGTCCATGATGTCTTTCTTCAATACCGAGAATCATTAGCAAAAATGACCTCAATAGCATATGTATTGACCCGGTTTCTGCCTAAAGTTGTAAGGAGGGCTTCTTTCTTTACACCCTTTATCTTTACAATTCCTTTTCATTCTTCAACCCCTTCAATGCTTACCAATACGTCATCACTAGCACCTTGTTGTGATTGTTCCAGTGCTAGCTTAAGTACTTGGTCGGCATTCAGCTACGTTCACATTCTTTCTCCATCTTTCCTAGGACTTCTAATTCTATCTAGGGAATTGTCCTTGGGAAGATTCCATCGGCTCTGATGAATCATTGGACTAAACCTATTCCTACCACCCTTTTGTCACCACATTCGTCGTGAATTAAGCGTGTTTTGGGAAGGAATTGCCACCATGAAAAATCATTGAAAATCACCTAAAGTACTTGTGATATTGAAATCAAAAGTTTCGTACCTTAGGTGTTTTGTTCATCAAAAACGCTCCCCCTTAACACGTGCTTTACACATATTAAGTTGGATTATCGTTAAGTCTTTTTCATCTTTTAACCAAGTATCATTTATGTCTCCTTAATCCCATTTTCTCCCCTTATCCAAAATGTTAACCATTAATATTTGGGATATTGAATGGATTAACCGGTCTTTGGGTAAAAATGAAATCGATGTTTGGCCATAGAACAAGTTATTGCTCCCCCTTAATTTAATAAGGGATAGTTGTAGTGCTTTAGTATGATATATTTTGAAAGATTTAGAATCTCGTGAGAAATTCTTGAAAAATTATCACACCTTAACACTACATCAAGCCGCAAAAGCACAATATTCACAAATATACATATTCACAATTGGAAACCAATATAAAGTGGACCTGAAGTGTACGACCCATTAGATGGATCGTTGCAGTAGCTTGTGGTGCACTCCATATGGTCTTCCACCAACGAATCTTTCCAAGCTCCTCATCAATCTACGTTCACGGAGCTTTTGATCAATCTTCTTGATCACGTACTTCGCCATTTGTCGATAACCCGGATGCCAATCCTCCGTCATCTCTGGCTAAGTCCCACCCGAGTTAAGATGCTCCAACTTTCCTCTAACTTGTAGAAGAGTCCCATCACTGTACTTATAAAGCTCACCCACCCTCATAAACTTCATTAAACCTCGACTGTTCAAGTAGAAAATGCCGCAATTCGGGACAAAAATGCCGGTATAAGGACATCTATCTACATGTTGAGGTAGAACTTGATTCACTAGACGGGTTAAGTTGAGCTTCCTTTGGTAGCTTTCGACTCCCAACTGAAGATCTTCAACTTGTTTCTTGATAACAACGCTTCGTGTGAACATACGAAGTGCTGTATTCAAGGCAATGAGGTCTTCACGAGGAATATGTGTGAGTTGATCACGAGTCATCAGAAGCAACATATCTTCAATATCCTCAAGACGAATGATAGAAAAATCTCCCTGCTGGATTTTGTATTCTCTGTCATCCTCCCTTTTCAAACGAATCTCCGTCACATGATAATAGCCATTCTTGGCTTCAGTTTTCAGCCCTAAGATGCTGGAGATGCGGATATCGGATCTAACGTTGCTTCCAGAATTGACTAGGCAGCAACCCCTGTACGCCCTTCGGACTCGTTCGTCCCAATGAGATGCACCTATAACAGCATACATATCATAATTATGAGTTACCCTTGGGACCCAGAGTCGGTTTACCTTTTCCTCGATCCAGGGTATTGTCCCCCAGTTGGCAGCTTTCAGCAAGGTCAAGGAAGTTGCGTACTTTGATGAACCCTTCAGAAGATACTCAAGATCATAGGTGACGAAGAAGTCGAGAGCTATCTGATTATCTTGAGTAGGATCAAGTGGAGGTGGAGCTCTTTCTGATTCATGAAGACCTGGCCGTTGAACGGTATTCAGAGCCTTCAGGATCTCATCGGCATAATACTCGAACTCCATTCGGGTTAACCGGGTTTTGGCGCGAAGTCTCTTATCCTTCAGCGCTTTCTTAACCAAAGATGGAGTAACCGAAGTCTTATACTCATGAGCAAGAAATGCACATAAGTCAATCGGACTGCGGATACGGAGATACAAAACATCTTTGTCAGCGTCTGTGATCGGATCATATTGCGCTGCTGCCGTGATCCAAGCCTGTGGTGGTGCAGTCTCGTCAATCTCCAACGTGTCTGCCCAGTCTCGTGTGCTTGGTTCAGGAACCGTAGATTGTTGTGCTTGTTGTAGAGGAGTGGAAACGTGAACATCTGCTGGTTCTGATTCAGGCATCTCGGCGGTGTCATGAACGGGTGAGTGTTGTGCAGCTTCAGGTTCAGTTACCGATTCTGCAATCACAGGAGCAACAACAACAGGACTAACAGGGTTAGTGGTAATAGGTATAGATACAGCAATAGAAGTACCAGGAACCGATGACGCTGTAGTAGCATTCACATCGTGGCGCCACTTAGATCGTCTTGATTCCGATGATGTTGATTTGTCCTTCTGTGCTGCATCTTTCTTGGACTTGGTTCCAGACTTAGCAGGTTTCTTGGAGCTGGTAACCTTATCTCCCTCTTTAGGCTGTTCACCCCCATCATCATCCTCATTGTTATCCCCGTTGCTCCCCCTAGCACTCTCCTCATTACCATCACCACCATCATCGCCATCATCATCATCATCATCATCATCCTCATTCTCATCATCATCACCATTATCGTCATCTTCATCATCCTTTTCTTCTTCTTCTTCTTCTTCACCTTCTTCTTCACCCGTACCCTCTGCTTCTTCACTTTCTTCCCTTTCTTCCTCAGGCAGAATGTGGTATGGTACCACACTTCCAAACGTTTTAAATAACCTATCATCCTCCATGATAGCGTCATTTAGGGATTTGTAAAGAGCCCGTTGAATACTAGATTTGTCAAACGATCCAAGTTCCACTATACGAGCTTTGAGGATCTTCTTTAATTCAAAATCCGTTAACTCATAAGCAATTTTGTAGGCGGATTCTGAAGGATTGGATGACTTGATCATCAAGTTATCAGCTGCTAGTGTCTTCAACTCATCACGCAATTTAGGCATAATGGATTCAACAGATTCCTTCACTCTTTCTTCAACAGAAGCTTCAAGTGCTTCTTTCTGCTCCTTGTATTTATCCCTCATCGCTTGAAGTCTGGTGATACGTGCAGCATGCTTATCAGCCTCAGCCTGCTTAACCCGAGCTAGTTCTTCTGCATGAGCTTTTCGTGTTAACTCCATCTCTGCAGCGAACTTAGCAAGCATCTCTTCTTGGGCTTTCTTAGCTGCTTCTTCACTTTGCACTCTTCGAAGTAGCTCTTGGCGAAGATTATCCATCTCTCTTTTCTGATTATCCGTGTGTTTGTCCAACATTTCTGCCATGACAAATGCAGCCATTGATGATGTTCCAGAGCTACTCTGGGAAGGTTGAAGAGGCTCGGTTGTTACTACAGTACTAAGGATGGGAGTTATTGGTGGTGGAAGAAATGGTGTTGAAACCGGTCTGGTTGGTAAGGGTTGTATTGGTGGAGGTTGAGTTGCTAAAGGTTGAGTTACTAATGGTTGAGTGGACACCATGATTGTAGGAGCAACAGACTCCTTTTCCACACTTGCTGAAACTGGGATTGATGTCTCCTTCGAAGTAGAATACCTTTTAGGTGACCCAAACTCATCAATATCCTCTGGCTCCTCGTACTCTTCTTCAATATTTACCCTTGCACCTGAACCACTACCGCCCGTATCTTTCCTACTCCTTTGAATAGCTATCTTCATCATTTTTCTCTCCGTCTTGTCAAGAGTAGGATCAACAACATCTTCTTCGTCACGTAGAACCATCTCATCAGCCTTACCCTTTCCCTTCTTAACCTTAGTCTTCTTCTTCTTGGTTTCGGGTTCAGGTAATGCAGCTGGTTGCTTGCGTTTACCTTTACTCTTGACCGTAGTAGACGAGTCTTCTCCAGTCTGAAGGTTTGCTTTTAACTTCTTGATTTCTAGCTGCAGTAGCTTGTAATCAGAAGAACCCTTAATTCTTTCCGTCAGAAGGTAATCGGGAATAGGACCAGGAATAACACCACCAGATGGTCCTTCATGCCTTAGATCCACAGTATCATCAGCTTCTTCGGTGTGATGCCGACTTGCTGCACGCCTATCAATAGTAACATCATTCTTCATAAAATAATGAATGATAAGCTTGATAAACCGAGGATAAGGAAAGAAATTTGTCTTCAGCTTCTTGTTTTGGAAGAGTTGAAAGGTGAATTCTTCCCATATCAACAATGCATAATCTTCATTTGCAGCTTTGTACATGCCATAGAAGATGTTCATTATTGGACTGCGCAAAGCATCATGCCCACTTGTTTTTGGTGTAAGACATCTACTGAGAATACCCAACAATGCTCTCCAAGGTTGTCCTACTTTAGCAGTGGTAAACTCAGACGCAACTCGTATTTCAGGACATCCAATAGCATCAAATAACTCCATGAGTTCATCTTTAGTAGGATCCCTCGAGAATGACATGCCTTTGGGTGTATCCCGTATACCAAAAATCTTACGGAAGTCTGAAATTGTGAGCGTCTGCTGCTTGTTGTCGATGGTGAAGGTGATCTTGTTTGAAGTACTCTCTTTGGTAGCCCAGAACTCATACATGTACTCATAAGGCACCGAGGCAGTACTCCTAAGGGCGTTCTTGAAATGAGAGTTATCAAGGATTGCTATGGCTACCTTAAATCCATGGTGAGTGGATTTTGAGACCTGCTTCAGCCGGTAATTGTTTGGTATGAACTTGAGGGTTCGTGCTTTAGCAATAGCGGCTTCTCTAGAGTCTTGGATTGCTTGTACTGTTGGATTAGTCATTGTATCTGCTTAAGATAAGACATGAAAGGTTGATGCACAAAAACATATATAGATATATATCATTCTTATATCTAAGCATAACATATTTCAACAACATAATGCAACAAGTACTTATAGCATGCAAATGCTATCAATCAAACAACACTTCATCCGGAACTTTCCTTCATTCGGAACTTCTTTATCCGGAACATTCCTTCATTCGGAACTTCTTCATTCGGAAGTTCTTCATTCGGAACTTCTTCATTCGGAAGTCCTTCATTCGGAACTTCTTCATTCTGAAGTGCTTCATTCGGAACTTCTTCATTCGGAAGTCCTTCATTCGGAACTTCTTCATTCGGAAGTTCTTCATTCGGAACTTCTTCATTCGGAAGTCCTTCATTCGGAACTTCTTTATTCGGAACTTCTTCATTCGGAACTTCTTCATTCGGAAGTCCTTCATTCGGAACTTCTTTCATTCGGAAGTTCTTCATTCGGAACTTCTTTCATTCGGAAGTCCTTCATTCCGAACTTCCTTCATTCGGAAGTTCTTCATTCGGAACTTCTTTCATTCGGAAGTTCTTCATTCAGAACTTCCTTCATTCGGAAGTTCTTCATTCGGAACTTCCTTCATTCGGAAGTTCTTCATTCGGAACTTCCTTCATTCGGAAGTTTTTCTGAAAATTCCTTCATTCGGAAGTTTTTATCCAAGTTCATCCGGAACATTACAAACACACTTATGAAAGATTTTTCTAATCGCGTTTGTGAGTTCTAAGGCAATCTAAGGCAATACCACATCATCTAAAGCTATTCCGAGCAAAACCCATCTATAATCCCTAGTTAATTAACCCTAAATTAATCACAAACCCTAATTTGATTTAAACTAATTAATTGAGTAACTTAACATAATTAAAGGATGAATAAGATGAATTTAGAAATTAAAGATTGATGATGTACCTTGTTTAAACGAATGAAACAAATGGATTTGATTAAGGACAAGAAATTTTTTGAGCTCGTGTGTGTGTTTTAACAATGGCGGCAAGGAGAATAAACAGTGAAGAAGAATAGAAAGGGGGCGGGGGGTTTTGTTTGACTAGGTCAAGTTTTTGACAAGTTTCAACAAATATCACCTTAAGTCCCTATATTTATCTATTCTTTTCCTTTTTGTTTATAACTTTTCATTTCATTTTTCCTTTCCATTGATAAGCTTAGTCAACTTAATTTTGCTTAGTTAAACTAAACTCGACAATCTCACACAACTTAAGTATCGCATCCAATTAGCATATCTCCAAGTTCTAAAGCAAGACCTATCACCTTGAACAAGCACAAGTCGTTTTCTAAAGCAATACCATTCATTTACCATTTAGCCATTAATTTTCCACAATCACTTTTGAAAATCAATTTAATGACGAAGATGATTTAATATTTTCTCCCCCTTAAACGATGACCCGTTTTCTATTTAAAGAGCTGTAGTCATTGTTTAAAGAGTCAAATATTGATGAAAGCATTTCCAATTTGTATCTTGAAAAAGATTGATTCATGGTGTCAATAAGATTTCTCTTATTTTAACAAATTAATGCACTAAGACGTACATAAATTCGTGTTAGACCAAGTTATAAAGTAAACTTGATCCCTTTGCATGATTTGGCTTGTAAATCACGCCCGAGAAAATTAATTCCCGTTGTGAGCCAATGTTTTCCAAGGAAATACGTGACTTTAATATGAAAACCGGGTTGCAGTCTGAAATAACTACAAGCCATAATGGGCATGTTTTAAAAAAATGTACAACTTTTATACGAAATCTATTTATGGCACCGTGTCAATAGTAATTGACATTTCTAAGGCCGTAAATATTACCGTACTAAAAGACATGCCCGTTTTAAAAACGAAAAATATTTTTGGTTTTTCTTGATTTTATAATTTTTATGGTTTTTCTAGGTTTTATATTTTTTATGATTTTTGTTGGTTTTATATTTTTTATGGTTTTTGTTGATTTTATATTTTTGTATTTTCTTTTTGTGGTTTATATATTTACGATAATATACATGATCACGAACAAAAGGATACTCTGAATAGTTTACCACCACTATTCAGTTGATTCTTCTGCCAACTCTTTGAGAGTCGCTGGAGTGAATGATTTCATGCCAAGCTTGTCGATCAAAAACTCGATTCGTCCTCGATCTAAGGCTTTGGTGAACATATCCGCCAGCTGATACTCAGTAGTGACAAAATACAGCTCGATCACTCCGTTCTCCACCTGCTCTTTAATGAAATGGTAGCGAATGTCTATGTGCTTGGCCCGGGAGTGTTGAACATAGTTGCAGCAAAGGGCAATGGCGCTCTTGTTGTCACAATACATCGGGATTTTGTTAAATCCCAATCCGTAGTCAGTTAATTGTGATCTCATCCAAAGGACTTGAGCACAACAACCGGACATGGCGATGTATTCAGCCTCCGTGCTTGATATTGCAGCGCTTTTCTGCCTTTTTGAAGACCAACTGATCAATCTATCTCCAAGGAGTTGCGCAGATCCAGAAGTGCTAAGCCTCGTGTCTTGACATCCAGCGTGATCGGCATCTGCGTATGGTATTAAAGCAATAGAGGAATCTTTCGGATACCATAGACCACGATGAAGTGTTCCTTTTAGATACCGAAAGATCCTTTTCACAACATGTAGGTGCTTTTCCGTAGGCCGAGCCTGATACCGGGCACACATGCATACAGCAAATTGCAAATCAGGCCTGCTAGCAGTCAGATAGAGAAGGGTGCCGATCATCCCACGGTAAAGTTTTGGATCGACAATAGTCCCATTCCTATCTTCATCTAACTTGGATTTCTCCACCATTGGAGTGTCCACGGGGTCACAATTTTCAAAGTTATATTTCTTAAGAGATTCTAGAGCATATTTGGATTGATTAATAAAGATGCCTTTGGGATTTTGAGAAATCTGTAATCCTAAGAAAAATGAGATTTTTCCCATCATCGACATCTGAAAGCGTGTGGACATTATCTTCTCAAAGCGATTTGACAATTCTATGTTAGTGGCAGCAAATATTATATCATCAACATAAATTTGTACTAGAATCATGTCGTTGCCTTCCTTGAGAGTGAATAGAGTGGGGTCCACCTTGCCTTTGGAGAAGCCTTCAGAAATGAGATATGTTGAGAGGAGATCGTACCACGCGCGTGGAGCTTGTTTCAACCCATAGAGAGCCTTCTTAAGCTTGTACACATGATTAGGAAACTCCATGCTAACGAACCCATCCGGCTGACTAACATAGACTTCTTCCCTTAGTTCAGCGTTCAAAAATGCCGTCTTCACATCCATTTGATAGACGATCATATTCAAATGAGCAGCATACGTGAGGAATAGTCTAATGGCCTCCAATCTTGCCACAGGAGCAAAAGATTCTTCAAAGTCTATACCCAAGGCTTGTTTATATCCTCTAGCGACCAATCTAGCCTTGTTCTTCAATACTGCACCCATCTCATCAAGTTTAACCTTATAAACCCATAACAAAGTAAGGATGTTAACTTTGTCAGGGAGAGGAACTAATTCCCATACTTCAAGTCGTTGGAATTCATTTAGTTCCTCCTGCATAGCTTCAATCCAAGATGATTGAGTCATAGCCTGCTGCCAATTTTTAGGTTCAACTTCAGAGAGAAATGCATCAAAGTAGCAATAGAGTGCACTCTCTTGTAATTGATGGCGTGTAGAGACTGGTCTATCTAGATCTCCAATGACATTCCTAACTGGGTGATCTTTTGTCCATTTGGTACTATGATTTTCAATCCTAGGTGGTCTGGAGTGAACAATAGAAGGAGCTTCTTCTGAGGTAGACGCGGCTGAAGGGTTTTCAGGTATCGCTACACCAAAGAAAGGAAGCTCTTGCAGGTGAGCATATTCCAAATCGTGATCAATAGAATCCTCTTCCACATCATTAGGCACAAGTAGGGGTGACGATTCAGGTGTAGTTTGAGAATCACTTGGTGAAGGTGCATCCGGTTCAATGTGAATTGAAGATGCATTAGATAAAGGTTCATTAGCTTGAGCAACCACTTCAGGGATTGGAGCGATTACTACAGGTGCTGGAACTTCATCAGTAGGGGGATCGAAGAATTCATCAAACAACGGTTGAAACAGTTTATCCCACTCGTGCCTTGTTGGTGGTAAAAATGATGTAGAAGTAGGATTATTGGGAACTAATCCGGAACTAATAGCACCGGTTCCCATCTCATGAAGCGCGGGTTCAGAGCTGTGTTGCTCAGAAGCCATCGCTGTCAGCTCATCGAAATCTGCGTCCATAGTTTCTATAATCTTGCCAAGACGACGGTTGTAAATTCGGTATGCTTTCTTGGACGGTGAGTAACCAATGAAAATACCTATATCGGCTTTTGGTTGAAGCTTACCCAAGTTCTCACTATTAATGTTTGGATAACAAAGAGCACCAAACACATGAAAAAATGAAACATCGGGTTTACGGTCATGTAGAAGCTCGTAATGTGTTTTTCCATGGCGTTTCCGAATGATAGAACGGTTTTGGGTGAAACATGCAGTAGATATAGCCTCTGCCCACAAGAACAATGGAGCGTTCGCATAGATAAGCATAGTCCTAGCAGCTTCCATAAGTGTACGATTCTGTCTTTCAACGACACCGTTTTGTTGTGGAGTGCGTGCGGCGGATGTTTCATGTGAGATACCAACTCCTTCATAGTAATCACAAAGAGTCTGGTTGACGAACTCTGTTCCATTGTCTGTACGAATACGGCGGACAGTAGTATTCAAACGTACCTGAATGAATTTCAGAAAAGTGATGATAGCCTTCGGTGCTTCATCCTTTGTACGTAGAAATCTAACCCATGTAAACCTGGAGAAATCATCCACAATAACCAGAATGAATTTCTTACCGCTCACACTTTCAGTTCTCATTGGCCCACAAAGATCCATATGCAAAAGATGAAGTTTTTCTTGATTGGTGTCTTCAGCTTTGGGCTTGTAAGATTTCTTGGTACTTTTCCCCCTTGAACACGCGGAACATAAATGATCCTTGTGAAATTTAAGCTTTGGAAGACCACGAACTAACTCGTTTTTAGCCAGATGATTAATAGCATCAAAGTTAAGATGAGATAATCTGCGATGCCATAACCATGACTTGGTCTTAGATGCTTTAGAGAGAAGACATACTAGAGAGGCGGCCATCATGTCTTGTAAGGACAAGGTATAAAGATTTGCACCACGAGATCCCTTCAACAAATCTTTTCCTTCCAAGTTTCGGATGAAACAAGTGTGTTGTCGAAAAGCAACCTCAAGGTTGGAATCACAAAACTGTCCTACTGAGAATAAATTATGACCAAGACCTTCTACATAGTATACCCTTGAAATCGTCACGTTTCCAATCTGATATTCACCATACCCCATTATCTTTGCTATATGATCATTCCCGAATTTAACCGTACCAAGAAACTTGCTGACGAAATTTCGGAGCATCGAGCGATCTTCGGTCATATCTTTTGAACAACCGGAGTCCAAATACCACAGGATGATTTGGACCACCTGAAAATATCACCACACGAAGACAATGTAGAGGTATCGGAATCTGAGTGTTCCTTGTTATTAGCAGGTACAGATTTAATAATCTTAGATTTGCTAACTCTAGGTTTCTTAGATTTCCTAGCCTTCTTCTTCCTAATTGGTGGTGTAGATTCTAGTTGGCTTAAATCCTGAGGTATTTCTTCACTGATAGGCACTATAGTGGGGGCTGACCTAATTAAAGGGCGCTGTTTCCATACTTGAGTGCGAGTGTTCCTAACTAAAGGACGCTCAGACCTAACCTCAATGGATGCATTCCTAGTTAAAGGGCACATTTTTCCATCTAATGTAAAGGTCCTACCAGTGGGACGCCATTGCCTGCCAACTTGGGCATAAGTTCTACCCGTTGGTTTCCATTCAAGACCATTCCTAATGGCATTCATTTCATTCACATGATCAATCAGACACAAATCATGACGTTGGGAAAACATACATTCATTACAATTCCAACAATTCAAATTAGAATTCACGAATGGTTTTGGCTTCTGCACAGGCGCAGAGCTTTTAGTCTTAACATGATTCTTTTTATTTAAAACTGAACTAACATTCATATGGTGAGCTTCTACTTCCTTCTTTTTGGCACTACTAGTGGAGGGCTTGATCTTATCTTTCTTGAGTGGCGATCCTTTAGCCTTAGTAGTCTCTTTTAATCCTGTAGAAGGCAAAGTGGGAACATTAGCAACAGATTTTAAAGGTGCCTTACTTGATAGTGCCAGTGACGGTTTTGCTCCTGGAGTCTTATTAAATGGAGTTACAGCAATGGGCCTATTAGTAAGTAGTGCAGAGCCTGGTGTACCTATGTATTGCAAATATGCTAAGCAATATTGAACTCGCTTAATATATTCATGAGCCGAATAATAGTAGCTACTTGAGGGATCTAAGGCATAAAGATCGTCTAAGATATCCCTAACAAGATCTACATGCTTAATGGCGTTCTTCATATAATCATCGTAGGTAACCGGGTTTCTCTTATGAAGCGGATTCTTATAAAGCACTACTGACTTGGTTGTTGGAGCACTAGTGGACGGTGCAGAGTCGGTAGCTAAGTTATCAACAACTTCTTGTCGGGTGAGAAGAAGTGTCTCCTTTAACTCGGCCAAAACCATGTTTTTGTCAATGAGCAGGATGTTTAAGTCAGAGATTTCCTCACATTTTTGGTTCAATTGTTCAACATAAAATTGTTGCTGTGCCGCATTAAAAGCGAAGCGTTCTTCTAGTGAACCATAAAGTTTGGACATTCCCTGTCTTGCACGATCCATCTCCCCTAGAATAGACAAAAGTCTAATTTCTAAGGCCTGGTTTTTAGACTCTGCAGCCTCTAGTTCCAATTTTAATGTTTCATTTGATGACACATCTCTCTTCAATCTCATGATCTCTTCCTCTAATGCCTTAACAATTGCAATCATCTTGTCACTCGTCTCAACACCGTTTTCACAACCATTTGATATCAAAAGATCCTCATTTTGAGTTTGTTGTTTTAATTCTAAAGATATACAATGTTGTTCTAGTTGATTAAAGCGTTTTGAAAGTAAATTGTAAGAATCTTGTAGCTTTAAAAACTCAGCGTTAGATTCGTGACAAGAATGATTATCTACCTCATTTACAGTATCAGCAACATTTACAGAGAGATCACAAACATCATCACATATATGCACAGCATCACAATTAATCATAGTGGATGTAAGCTCATTCGAATAATTAACATTTACAGTAGTAAGCACATCACACGAGATTACTGCAGACAAGAATCGGTCATATTCGGTTAAAATCTTTTCTTTTTCAATTAGTTGTAGTTCGTAAGCGGTGTCCATTTCATAAAACACTTTTTGAACTTCACCAATTTCAAACACAAGATTTTCCTTAAGAGATGCAAAAGTTCCTTTTAGACTTTCGACAAACGGATTGATCTTATTTTTAAACACCTCGTTCATATGTTCGAAAGCCCATTCTCCGGCGTTTAAGCCATTTGAAGTCGTACATTCCAAAATGACCTTGTCAAAATTAGTAAAGTATTGATTAATCTCTTGCAAGTTTAACCATACAGTGCTAACAGGTGGAAGATCCTTTGGAATTTCCTTAGGACCTTCCATATTGACAAGTGTAGGAAATGTACTAGGGTTTTATTCATCTAATATGTAGGTCGGTGCTGTTATGAGATCTTTGTCCATATGGAAGCGAATTCTAAAATCCGTTTTTGCAAGCTCCTTATTCATTTTAAATAATCACACTCAGGATATTTTGCAGAATTGTATGACCGATCCTCATCAACTAAATCCTTACTTGTTCGATCATCAAAATAACAATCGGGTCTAAGGCCAATCCTAATTGAGTTGCATTATAAAGTCTTGGATTATGTCTTAAAGCTTGTTTTGCATACCTTGGGTTAGGGGGAAGGCCTTTTTGACGTGATAAGTTAAATTCTCTAAACGAAGCATCAAATAAGTGCACTAGTTGAGAAGCAGCGTATTGTCTTAAAAGGAAGTAATCTAGACTTCTAATCTTATTAGTAGCATTAATCTCCATTTCATTCTTCTTAGACTCGAGTGATTCAAAATCCGTTTGAAGTTTTTGAAAATTAGTGACCACTAACTCCTTTTCTTTAAGTTCACTAGACAGATTTGCTCTTAAGTTTTCAGTTTCTTGCAAGTGACCCATTTGTTTGTTTCGAAAGTGATCATATTCGGGATTTGTTAAAACACTAGACAAAGGCACTAATTCCAAAGTTTGAACTTTCTCGTTGCTTAAGGCAAGCTCATCAGACAAATTCTTATTCTTAGCTAGGGTTTCTAAGAGAGCAGCATTCATTTGGCTAAGTAATGTAGCAGGAACCATGACCAAATCTTGTTGAGCAGGAGTAGGCGTATGCGAAATAGCTCCCGGTTGTGATTCACTCAAAGTCTGGGGACTCACATTGATATTGCTATCATTGATTGTCTCCTCATTTGAGAGACTCACCACCGAAGAATCATTCGAATCAGCACTCTCTTGCACAACTTGATGTGGTTGAATACTAGCATCAGTGGTATTATCAGTGGTATTAATAAGTACCTCAGATCTCTTTTCTGGCCCTAAGCTGGAGATAGTTGCCATGAGAGCGGCCTTTGCAGATTGAAAGTCATCACAGTCTGAGTCATACGCATCGAGATCATCTGCTTGGTATGCTGCATTCTGTGTGGTGACAGTGTCTTGTTCAGCAATCCCTGGATCAGCAAGAAATGCAAGCTCCTCTTCATCAAGTTCCCTTCCTTGTGCCTGAGCATTCACCAGATAGATCTTCTCTGCAAACCATTGTCCATCCCTTCTCCTCTTGGGTTTCTTACAATCCCTGGACATGTGACCCTCTTCCTTACAATTGTAGCATGTAATCATTCTCAACTTGCGTGTGGAATTAGCCCGTGGAGCAGGATTGACCATTGGAGCCTGATTGACCGTGCGAGCATTGGTAGTTGATGTGGTAGGTCTCCCCTGATATGGTTGAATAGGCTGAACCATTACCCTGCCATTCTCAATAGTAGCTTGTTGGCGAGAATTGGATGAATTCCTCAACTGATTGTTGGTAGGAGCTGATCCCCTAAATCCTCGTTTGCTTAAAGTCTTTGTGAGATAAGCAGACATAGTGGTTAACACTTCAACTGGATCAGCACCTTGTTTGAATACAGGAACGTGGACTTCCTCATCATCACAGTACATTGCTTGGTCTTGATGAGCTGCATAATCACTAGAAGGAATACTCATTTGATCAGGGTAGCTTGTTGGATATGCTGCATTCTCTTGATAAGAAGAATATGAAGATTGAGCATAAGGTGCAATACTTGTTGGGTGAGGTTGTGTAGCATATTGTGATGAAGGTGCACTAAACCGATATTGTTGCTGATGTGAGGTGGGTGGTTGCGGTAGAATCGAGTATTGGGGAAAGGTTAGTGTCATGTAAGGTGATGGATGATAGGCTTCATGTCCCAAAATATAAGGAGTGTTGTTGTGAGACAAGCTTGGTTGATTCGCCATCAAAGCTAATGAATCAGGGTACATACCTCGAGGCGAACGGTGCATGATCACATGTTTCTCATGCTGCTGAAGGAAAGCATAGAGTTGATCCAAATTGCACTTATGCAGATCCCTGGTTAACTTAACATCGGTAATATACTCACCCCATTCAGCTTGAGGTAAAGTATTCAAGAATTTGGTGTTAACCTGGAATGGAGCAATCACGAGATTGTATACATTCAGATCATTCATGAGAGTGGTGAACCTGAAGTAATAATCGTGAAGCGTTTCCCCTGGGTTGTACGTGAATCTATCAAACAGATCATACAACTGACATTCCCTTTCCTGTTTGGTGAGAGACGTACCTTGTAACAACACCTTTAGACGTTCCCATAAATCCTTTGCCACCGTATACTGACTTACCATCCTATAGATGTCATGGGGAAGAGCTTGGAGAATTGTTTGAAGAGCTTTTTCGTCTACATCGGCAACAAGTTGTTGAGCTGGTATAAGTTCTTCAAATTCTCTTGGTCGAGTCAAATTGTTAGCCACGATGGTACCATAGTCAAGTGGACCATTTAAGATTGACTTAACCATAAGCCTCCCATATACCGGTTTTCCCTTAAGGTAAGACATCATCCGGCCTTGCCATGCTTCAAAAACTTCTTTGATGAGCATTGGCGGGCGATTATCCGTTCCCGTAATGACGGAAATATCCGTAAGTGATGTCATCTGAGGCATTACTGAATTCGGATTCATTTTGTCAACTTCAAAGAAACAAAGATTATCGGTTGATCGAGCAGTGAAGTAAAGCTTGTGAATTGTGTTGAGTTTTTGTTGTAAGAAACCAAGATTAAATCCTCTAAAAAATCGTCGAAAAAACAAGTAAAATAACCCTTGATTCGGAACTTTTTGTTGATTCGGAAGATTTTGGCTTGGAATTACCTTGATTCGGAACTTTTGGTTCGGAAGTCTTGATCCGGAACTTTCCCTTGATCCGAAACTTTTTCCTTGATCCGGAACTTTCCTTGATCCGGAACTTTCTCCTTGATCCGGAACTTTCCTTGATCCGGAACTTTTGGTTCGGAACTTTGATGAGACTGCTTTTATACATGGTCTCATCGTCCAAAACGGCCTTTAATTGCATAAAATATCATAAAATATGCCAAATATATGCTCGTGTTTGTTACTTGTGTATTTTTAGGTACGGATATTGAGGAATTGGCAAAAGATCACAAGAATCAATCAAAAACGAACACGGGAAACGAAGTCGCACAATGAACCGGGCCCAAGTTGGAATTTTGCAAAAAGACCCTTGAAGAATTGAAGATTGGCAAATTTAGTCCCTCATCTTTGAAGAACTTGTCACAATTGACCCTCCAAATGTCAAATGTACAAGTATGGTCCCTAATGTTTGAAGATTGTACAAGACCAGTCCATCAAGAATCAAGAAAATACATTAAAGGCCCTTGGAAAAGTTTTTGGAAGAATTTAGGCCAAAAATGACAACTTTCCAAAAGTTGTCTAGTGCAATTTTGGCGCTGATAGAATTAATTACAAAGTGAAAGAAAATGGAAAGATTGGGGACCTATCCTGCCAAACCACCAAACCTCCTCACCCAGTCACATTGTGACACCTCAGCAAAACCCACCCACCAACCCATTAACCCTACCCATCTACCCAAACCCGTCCACAAGCCCAAACCGGTTTTAATTTAAAAAGTAGTCAACAATCAAACCCACTTAACCCAACTTTCCCACCATAACAATTTTTTTAAAAATCGTTTTTCCTCTTTTGGATTAAACCTGGCTTAATCACTCTTAAACCCTAAAACCCCACCCAGATTAATTGAACCCAAAACAAGGGGTTATCCCCTCAAATCATCCAGATCCCTAATTAACTTCCCCCTCACCTTTTCCCACCTCACCAAACATCACCACATGCACTGTGGACCCCACCCCAGACCTCCCCTGCTCAAGTCATTTTCCCCCAATTCCCAAAACCGACCAGTTTAACGTGGGAGATGACTCTACTTGGTCCCCAAGTTTAATCCAACGTCCAAGATCAAGATGTACAAGCTGGCATATCACATGGGCGATTTTTGACCCAAATTCATCAAAGACTTCAAAGGGCATTTCAGGAATTCAAGCAACTAGGGTTTAGCATTAGTTTTATATTCTAGATAGTTCTGATAGGTAGTATAAATATGGGTGGCATGTCACTCATATTCTTGTTCCAGTTTTAGCTTTTCACATCTTGTATTTCCTTTTAAATTAATAAAAGTTGGTATTTGAAAAAGCAAAGTAATTTCTTTTTATGTGATTGTAAAAGTTGGTAGGTGTGTTAAAGCTAGCTGAGTTCCACAATTGTTTGAACCTGTTTGAGAGAAAGAGTTTTCAGAAAATACGTTTTTTAGAATTTTTGGCTAAACTTTGTAAAGATTGAAAATCAGTTTTAAAAGAAAGTGAAAGTGGAATTTTAAGACTGGTTATTGGTTTTGTAAGTTTGAGTAAAAAGATTTTACAAAGTTTCAAGATTTGTCAAGGTTTTTGGTTCAAGGTTTGTAATCAAAACCTTGTTTTTATTTATATTTGACAGCTTACTGTAGCAAAAGCTACAAGCCTAAAGCTTGTAGCCTTTGCTACTTGGAATTGTTTGCTTGTTTGTTGTGGTTGTGCAGGAACAAAACCAAAAAGGGGGTAACCAAGTCCCTCAAATTTCCATTTTCCACCTTTGGTACCAAGTAATATCAGCATACCAGCAGTCAAGAGGCTCAGCTCAGGCCCCAACCTGAAAGGAAATGGCAAAGCAGCCATTGAGGGGCCTGGATGTAGGTCCCTCTAGGTAGCTTTCTTGACTTGGTTTCATTTTTTTTAAAAATATTTCAGTTTTATGTGTTTGAGTATGGATTTTGTGAAATCTGTTTATATGTTGGATTAATATGCTTGTTCTTTGTTGTTTTGATGATTCATGCGTGATAGATTAGTTTTAAGTCAGTTTAGAAAGGTTTTGAATAGGATTGCTTTGTAATATTGATTTTCAGAAAATAAAGGGGTGTTTGGATTTAGGTTTAGCCAGGTTCTATAATTAGATTTTTGGCTTGAAACTTGCTTAGAAATACTTCTTTGGTGGTAATTAGGGGATATAGATACTTGTGTTTCAGTTTGTTGGAGTTTTAAACCTATTTGCATGCTAAAAAGGTAAAATTCATAGCTTAATCAGAAAACTGCCATAAGTGACTGTTTTTATGAAGTTTGTACTTGATTTTTGCTAAGTTGCTAGTTAATAGGTCATAGTAGGGTTTGTAATAGCTTATATGTTATCTGGTGAGCTTATGTGCTAGTTATAAGCCATTGAAATTCAGATTTGTGCATGTAATATGTGCCTACTGTTCATCAGATACCTCTTTGCTTAATCAGAAACTTTGTGGCTTTTTGGTGCTTATTTTGTTAAGTGACTGCTTGTTTTTTTTGTGTGATTATTGACTCCTTATACTCCAAAGAGTATAAGGGTGCCTTTTGTCCAAGATATAAGCTCATAATAAGCTCTCCTGAGCTTATTAGGTCACCAGACCTTCAAAATACACTAGCAGTGGGAACTCCTTTCCCACTGGTAGTTCCAAAGTTACCACTATTTTACTAGCAGACAAACACCCACCACATGTCACTTTCAGATTCTTGATTTTTTGTCTCTAGTGGACTAAAATTGGAATTAGGACTCCAAATTTGTTTCAGTATTTTTCTTATTTAATTTTTGATTTTTCTGATTAATTAGATTTTTATTTACTGTTCATTTTATATTTTTTAGATTAAATAGCATTTTTAATTAACTTTTAATATTTCTGTCTTTGTCTTTTAGTGCCAAAAAGTAATATTTTTTAGTTTAATCAATTTTCCTGGACTTAGAATATTATTTTAAGATTTTTGGTTAAAAAAGATTTTACTGTTCATCTTTTTATTAATTTTTAGAATTAATTTAAGTTAATTAGGGTTTTAATTAAACTAGTTTTGTCATTTAGTGAAAAATTTAATATTTTTCAATCTTTTTCATTTTTCTTCTATTCATTAGAGTTATTTAGGATTTTTAAAATTGTTAGATTATTTTTAGCATTATTTTATTATTTTTTATAATTAATTTAGTTTTAAAATAGTTTTTAGTAATTTAAAAATAGAAAAATAGTATTTAAAAATTAGGAAAAATACTTTTTAGTTTATAAATATTATAAGTAAGTTATTTGTTCAATAAAATCATATTTTGGACATTTTGATTAATTATATTTAATTTTAGGGCTTTAATTAGCATTTAAAAGTGAATATTTAATTAATAAAAGGTTTTAAAATATTTTTATTGGATTTTATTTCTTATTTATATTATTTTGGACTTGTTTTAGCTTTTAATAAATTTTTAGGTTTTAAAATTTTAATTTTTGTCGTTTTCACGGTTTTACGTTTACGCCTTTTTCGTCGTAGTTTTAATCCGTCTTCGTAACCGTCTTTTCTTTCCTTTCTCATTTCTTTTCTTCTTGTTAATAAAATCACAAACAAAATCAATCAATTCAATTCACAACACACGTGCCTCCTCGAGAGAACGATCCCATTAAGGGTCATAAGTGTTTACGTTTTCCTAAACGTACACTTAATACTTACCGCTTTTACCTTGTTTCCTAAACAAGTGTGAAAATACGACTATCATTTTGGCGCCGCTGCCGGGGAGGCGTGTTGTGTTTTGATTGTACATTGTTGTTTTCTATATTAGCCATAATAGTATTTGTATTAGTAGCACTCTACTAATACGTATTATCGTTTTTCGGTTTTTGTGTGAATATTATTACTATATTGTATACGTAGAACAATAAATACACAAGTACTCCAAATACGTGAGCAATCATAACCTTGATTCGGGATTTCATCACTCGATCATTGTATTCGAATCTCAAACCAAAGAAAAAAGGCAAAAATAGATAAATACTTTTGTGAAGCTTAATCTTGATAATACAAACTATAAGGTGGGTATAAGGCGGTTGTATTTCACGACCTAAAGGAAAAAGGCTCTTAAGTGCTTCGCGCCGCCTCGTTTCCTCCGCTTGCTTGTGCGTATTTGATTTTGAGAGTGAATCGAGGGTTTTGCCGCCCAAAGTATTACTACATATCATATATATTTTCTTGGTTTCATTTGATTAAACCCTCTTGAACGATTTGGTGTTCCACCATCGTTCTAAAGTCATCGAAGGCGTTCACTCCACGTGATCGTTTTCATTCCTTGAGGCCTTTTTAATCAAGAGATTTGATTAAGGAGGAGATTTGTGGACTTTTGTCTACTTAATACATTCACCAATTTCCAAAAAGTTTAATTCAATCAAAAACCACAAAAAAAAATTGAAAAAACACAAAATACCAAAAAGAATCTTCTTTGCTCGTCTCCACGTTGTACGTGACGTTTATGCTCACTCGTAATCAAGCAAAACGTGCACATAAACGCAAGAACAAAACTCCCACTCCAACTCATTCTAGTGAGGAGTCTCCTATTGACGAACCCATTGTACGAGAAGAACCAACCATGGCGAATCGAACTATGATGGAGTTACTTCAAGCACCCACCGAGGGTTATGGAGAAGCTATTGTGATTCCCGCAATCCTTGCGGAGAATTTTGAGGTGAAAACGGGTTTGTTGTCGATGATCCAAAACAACAAATTCCGTGGTGATGAGAAGGACAATCCCCACAACCATATCCGCCAATTTAATCGTCTTACCGCCACGTGCAAATTCAAGGATGTCTCGAATGACTCGATTAAGATGATGCTTTTTCCGTATTCATTAGCGGGGCCCGCTAAAATTTGGTTAGAGAAAGAGCCACCCAATTCTATATTGACGTGGAAGGATCTCGTTTCGAAGTTTGTAAACCAATTTTTTCCGCCCTCTAAGACTACGCATTTGAAAAATGAGATTTCTAAATTTTCACAAGAATCAAATGAAAGTTTTTCTACGGCTTGGAATAGGTTTAAGGAGATGTTACATGAATGTCCTCATCATGGTTTTTCCGATTTGCACCAAATCGACACGTTTTACAATGGACTTAACGATCATGAAAGAGATTATCTAAATTCCGCCGCGGGTGGTAATTTTTTGTGTAAAACGGTTGAAGAAGCTTTGGTCATAATTGAGAATAGGTCTAAAGTTTATAGCCCTCGTCACACACCGAGTGTTGCCAAATTGGGCTCGTCATCGTCTCGTAGTATCAATGCATTACATGATGAAGCAAATGAAGAAAACCGATTTTTTGATAGATTTGCTAAGATTATGTCCCATTGGAAGGCTCAAGAAGCTTCCAATTCCGCTTCGGTTAAAGCGGTTTCTAAAAGTTGTTTGTCGTGTGGAGGAGCTCATGATCTTTCCGAGTGAATTACCGCGGATGGTAACACTTCGAATGCTTTTGTAGCCACGGGAACTTACAACCAAATCGGTCAAGGTTCTCGTTCAAATCAAGCTCCACCAAATCAAAATGCTAATAATTATCGCAACAACAACCAAGGTGGAAATTACCAAGGAAATCAAAGAAATTATAACAAAGGTAATTATCAAAGTGGTAATGGGCAAATTTCTAACCAAAACCAAAACCGTGATTTTCAAAACAATGCCCAAGGTTTTCAAAACGATCACACCAAAAATCTTCAAGGAGAGTTTTTGAGTTATGCTAAGGCTAATGATGCTAAGTTTGACAATATGCAACGTGAGATGGTTAGCTTAAGATCCGAGTTGAAAAACGAGCTTAAAAACGAACTTGCTAATGAACTTAAAACTCATGCTAATAAAATGGAAGGAAATGTCACACGACTCCAACAAAATCAACAAAAAATGGAGCAAGGACAACATGAGATTAAGCAAGAGTTGTTAAAAGCGGATGCTAGGCAATCTAAGTTTGAAGACCGTATGGCTAAAATGTTTGAAGCTATCATGTGTAAGCCCTCTTCTTCGGGTGGTCTTCCTAGTGATACCATTGTGAACCCGAAAGGAGAATTGAAGGTTGTTGCTACACGTAGTGGCAAAACTCTTCAAGAACCCATTTCTCGTCCTAGTACTTCTATGGAAAAGGAAAAAGAGAAAGAACCCGAGGTTGTGGTTGAAAAGGAGCAAATTACAAGCCCACGAAGTACCGCTCAAACCACACCTACGGTTGAACCCACACCAATCATGGAACCCGAGATTCCAAGGCCGATGCCTATGCCTAATTTGCCCCAACCCACACCACCTTTACCCTACCCATCAAGACGAAACAAGGAAAAGGCACAAGAACGAAATAATTATCAATTTGAACTCTTTATGAAAATGTTTCGTGACTTGCATTTTAATATAAGTTTTGCCGACGCCTTAGTCATGATGCCTCGATTTGCCGCAAACTTCAAAAGTATGTTGAATAACAAAGAAAAATTGCAAAAATCGTCTAGTTGTTCATCGGTTTTTCTAAGCCGCATACCTCAAAAAGTCGGTGATCCTGGAAAGTTTTTAATCCCATGTGCTATACAAGACATGGAAGAATGCTACGCCTTGGCCGATCTTGGTGCTAGTATTAATTTGATGCCTCTTGAGATTTTTAAATCGCTCAATCTTCCAAATCTCACTCCTTCAAGAATGTCAATCGAAATGGCCGATCATTCTACGATTCTAGCTTGTGGAGTTGCCGAGGACGTCTTTGTGAAAGTTGGAAAGTTCTACTATCCTGTAGACTTTATTGTTGTTGATATTCCCATCGATCCTAAAGTTTCGTTAATTTTAGGTCGATCTTTTTTGGATACCTCGAGAGCACTTATCGATGTGCATGCAAGAAAAATCACTCTTCGTTTCAATGAGGAAGAACTCGTCATTAATGCAACCCAAAACTCCACTCTTTCTCATGTTTATTCTATCACATCTTTGTACAATGTCAATCCCATCAAAAACATTTGCAAAAGAACTTCCAATAGAGTTTTAGGAGTTGTTGAGAAAAATGAAGTTCCGTCCCCTCCGCCGGTGGAGGTTAAGAGTGTTAAGCCTATGATTCCAATCTCGAGTGATTCTTCGGATGATGAATACGTTGATCCCGATGGGGAGGTTTTCTTTGTTGACAAAAGATTTGAAAACTTACCACCACCTAAACCAAAAAGATTTCAAAATGTGAGAATTTTTAGTGTGACTAACATTGTTTTAGATACACCAAATATTTTTGACATAATTAAATCGGGTTTTTACAAGGAGAGTTTAAAAGATGAAAAAGGAAAAGATTCTGAATTTAATTTAAAAGATTTTTCTACAACTCTAACTCCGTCATCACCGCTTGTCTTGAGTACTACAAGCTCGTCTTCTCCTTTTGACGATGCTTTGTGTGGACTTAGTGTGGGGGAAGCCCCTTATGTTCCCTCCCCTTTCTCCACCGAGGACAAGATATTTGATCCTGGAATTGCTTATATAGGGAAATCTCGGTCTTCCACCGATGCAGTAAATGGAAAATCTTTTCATTTGATTGGTGCGAGTCTACCTCGAGTAGCTCAATGTTATGACTTACCCATTGTCCCACCCTTCTATTTCTTCTCTCCTATTTTCTTCTACCCCTTTGGGGTTGTTTTAGTTTGTGTTGGAGTAGCGTTGTTTCGTCTTTCATCCGAAAACGAAGACGCTATCTTTGACCCCGGTATACGTTTATCGGGTTTTTAAAGTACTCCACGTACTTTTGGGCCTTGTTTATCATGTAAGCCCCACCAAAAATTGACCATACCATGATTATCCCTAAATGATCACATTTATGGGGATTCGAGTCGAGCTTTTGACTCGGTTATCAAAAACAAGGTGCCTCGTGGGGGAGACCCATGCTTATCCATGTACATATTATTGCTTTCTAATTTAGTTTAATGTGAGGGGATTTTTGCCCTTCCAGCCTTTGTTCCGTGGTTGTTTGTGCATTGTGGTTTTTAGATCATGATCTTCACGATTGGAGCCTCTCGTGTTCGTTTTATGGGAGCACTCGATCGTTTGCTTTGGAGGCCTTTCCCAATATCCAAATGATATATCCTTTTATGTTCTAACCTTAGGTTTTTAGCACAATTCATAAACGGCTATTAATTTAATGGTTACACCCTTTCCATGCTAGATTAGGCATTCGACTACGTCTCTAGTATGGGGGTGTTTGCACCCCTAGACTCGAAACATTGAGGACAATGTTTAACTTTAGTATGGGGGGGTGAATAGATACTTGCCTTGCCAAACCTTCACGCTTTCCAAAGTTTATCGTTTTGTTTATCGTTTTGTTGCAAAATAAGGCTAAAAATGGCCAAATTTTAAAATTTTTCTCATATTTTATAAGTGTTTGATGACACGAATGTAGATTTTCCGATGGCGAGAATAAGAGTAACTTTTGACTCGACCGTGCGTGTTGAGCACTTAGCTTTGATTCCTTAACTACACATTAGGCTAAGTCTCTTAAATGAGGACGAGAAATGATAGAGTTAATTATAAGTTACTATGCTAAACGTAGAGTACTCGTATTCTTTCAAAAACTCATGTGTTCTCGTTATTTGCTTATTCTCCCTTCGCTTGTAAATATTATTTGCTTAATAAATATTGACTTAGCGGTTTAGTTAGGATTGTTGGGTTTCTAGTCTTTTCTAGTAGCTTCCGTGTAATTAAATTGAGAAGACATTAAGGTATCGCCAGCGTCACGGTTTTGAAGTATTGGCAACCCGAATAATCGAAAGCTTCACCCAATAATAAGATTTCAAGTGCTCACCTAAATCTAGCAAACAATTTGAAGCCCCACAAGGCCGAAAAATCTATGCAAAATTGAAAGTGAATCAAGCCTTAATCTTCGAAGCTTTAAAGATCCAAAATTCTCTTTAGCGTGAGGATATACGTCTTTGGCTAATAAAACCACCGATGAGGCGGATAATAAAAGGCAAGGCAAGACCGAAGTCATAATAAAAGCTTCATGGCGAAGTTGAATAAAAGATGGAGGTAAACCAAAGATAATAAGGCCCTTCCGTTAGGGGGCGTATAAAATTCTTGGTAATAAGTCTCATGTTCAAAACCGTTATAAAACCGTGTTTATCGATTCTTCTTGTCAACTTAATTTTTTAACATCGTTGTCTATTAGGAGGGGTTATTGATTTGATGGTCTTAGTTACACCGTTAGGACTCTATTTTTAGACCTAAATCTCTATTATCGCATAAGTCAATGATGTATCCTTGTGATCATTAAGACATAATAAAATATAAGAGATACAACTTAGGAATAATGGGAGAATAAGTACGTGATTAGGGCATATGAGTAGTGTTAGCATTACTAACTTATAATGACAATGATCTCGTTGCACGCTTGGCATGGAATTGGGGTGAAAATCGAGGACGACGAAATTATTTCTAACGAAGCATTCACGTGTTCTTATTCTATGAACCTAAACGTCCCATTTTGAGATGAAAATCATACATTATGTCTAAAACACAAGTAGTAGTAGTAGTAGTAGTATTAGCTAGTTATCATTTCAATAAAAGTGAATAAATTGAATTTTGGAGATGCTACGATACTTTATTCTAGCATTGCGTGAGGGCACGGCAATGGTTTAGTATGGGGGAGTGATGAGACTGCTTTTATACATGGTCTCATCGTCCAAAACGGCCTTTAATTGCATAAAATATCATAAAATATGCCAAATATATGCTCGTGTTTGTTACTTGTGTATTTTTAGGTACGGATATTGAGGAATTGGCAAAAGATCACAAGAATCAATCAAAAACGAACACGGGAAACGAAGTCGCACAATGAACCGGGCCCAAGTTGGAATTTTGCAAAAAGACCCTTGAAGAATTGAAGATTGGCAAATTTAGTCCCTCATCTTTGAAGAACTTGTCACAATTGACCCTCCAAATGTCAAATGTACAAGTATGGTCCCTAATGTTTGAAGATTTTACAAGACCAGTCCATCAAGAATCAAGAAAATACATTAAAGGCCCTTGGAAAAGTTTTTGGAAGAATTTAGGCCAAAAATGACAACTTTCCAAAAGTTGTCTAGTGCAATTTTGGCGCTGATAGAATTAATTACAAAGTGAAAGAAAATGGAAAGATTGGGGACCTATCCTGCCAAACCACCAAACCTCCTCACCCAGTCACATTGTGACACCTCAGCAAAACCCACCCACCAACCCATTAACCCTACCCATCTACCCAAACCCGTCCACAAGCCCAAACCGGTTTTAATTTAAAAAGTAGTCAACAGTCAAACCCACTTAACCCAACTTTCCCACCATAACAATTTTTTTAAAAATCGTTTTTCCTCTTTTGGATTAAACCTGGCTTAATCACTCTTAAACCCTAAAACCCCACCCAGATTAATTGAACCCAAAACAAGGGGTTATCCCCTCAAATCATCCAGATCCCTAATTAACTTCCCCCTCACCTTTTCCCACCTCACCAA
Source organism: Glebionis coronaria (assembly GCA_025667525.1). Lineage (NCBI taxonomy): Eukaryota > Viridiplantae > Streptophyta > Magnoliopsida > Asterales > Asteraceae > Glebionis > Glebionis coronaria. The sequence continues at coordinate 299,444 of JANFOE010000885.1, forward strand.
ACATCACCACATGCACTGTGGACCCCACCCCAGACCTCCCCTGCTCAAGTCATTTTCCCCCATATCCAAAAACCGACCAGATTAACGTGGGAGATGACTCTACTTGGTCCCCAAGTTTAATCCAACGTCCAAGATCAAGATGTACAAGCTGGCATATCACATGGGCGATTTTTGACCCAAATTCATCAAAGACTTCAAAGGGCATTTCAGGAATTCAAGCAACTAGGGTTTAGCATTAGTTTTATATTCTAGATAGTTCTGATAGGTAGTATAAATATGGGTGGCATGTCACTCATATTCTTGTTCCAGTTTTAGCTTTTCACATCTTGTATTTCCTTTTAAATTAATAAAAGTTGGTATTTGAAAAAGCAAAGTAATTCCTTTTTATGTGATTGTAAAAGTTGGTAGGTGTGTTAAAGCTAGCTAAGTTCCACAATTGTTTGAACCTGTTTGAGAGAAAGAGTTTTCAGAAAATACGTTTTTTAGAATTTTTGGCTAAACTTTGTAAAGATTGAAAATCAGTTTTAAAAGAAAGTGAAAGTGGAATTTTAAGACTGGTTATTGGTTTTGTAAGTTTGAGTCAAAAGATTTTACAAAGTTTCAAGATTTGTCAAGGTTTTTGGTTCAAGGTTTGTAATCAAAACCTTGTTTTTATTTATATTTGACAGCTTACTGTAGCAAAAGCTACAAGCCTAAAGCTTGTAGCCTTTGCTACTTGGAATTGTTTGCTTGTTTGTTGTGGTTGTGCAGGAACAAAACCAAAAAGGGGGTAACCAAGTCCCTCAAATTTCCATTTTCCACCTTTGGTACCAAGTAATATCAGCATACCAGCAGTCAAGAGGCTCAGCTCAGGCCCCAGCCTGAAAGGAAATGGCAAAGCAGCCATTGAGGGGCCTGGATGTAGGTCCCTCTAGGTAGCTTTCTTGACTTGGTTTCATTTTTTTTAAAAATATTTCAGTTTTATGTGCTTGAGTATGGATTTTGTGAAATCTGTTTATATGTTGGATTAATATGCTTGTTCTTTGTTGTTTTGATGATTCATGCATGATAGATTAGTTTTAAGTCAGTTTAGAAAGGTTTTGAATAGGATTGCTTTGTAATATTGATTTTCAGAAAATAAAGGGGTGTTTGGATTTAGGTTTAGCCAGGTTCTATAATTAGATTTTTGGCTTGAAACTTGCTTAGAAATACTTCTTTGGTGGTAATTAGGGGATATAGATACTTGTGTTTCAGTTTGTTGGAGTTTTAAACCTATTTGCATGCTAAAAAGGTAAAATTCATAGCTTAATCAGAAAACTGCCATAAGTGACTGTTTTTATGAAGTTTGTACTTGAGTTTTGCTAAGCTGCTAGTTAATAGGTCATAGTAGGGTTTGTAATAGCTTATATGTTATATGGTGAGCTTATGTGCTAGTTATAAGCCATTGAAATTCAGATTTGTGCATGTAATATGTGCCTACTGTTCATCAGATACCTCTTTGCTTAATCAGAAACTTTGTGGCTTTTTGGTGCTTATTTTGTTAAGTGACTGCTTGTTTTTTGTGTGATTATTGACTCCTTATACTCCAAAGAGTATAAGGGTGCCTTTTGTCCAAGATATAAGCTCATAATAAGCTCTCCTGAGCTTATTAGGTCACCAGACCTTCAAAATACACTAGAAGTGGGAACTCCTTTCCCACTGGTAGTTCCAAAGTTACCATTGTTTTACTAGCAGACAAACACCCACCACATGTCACTTTCAGATTCTTGATTTTTTGTCTCTAGTGGACTAAAATTGGAATTAGGACTCCAAATTTGTTTCAGTATTTTTCTTATTTATATTTTGATTTTTCTGATTAATTAGATTTTTATTTACTGTTCATTTTATATTTTTTAGATTAAATAGCATTTTTACTTAACTTTTAATATTTCTGTTTTTGTCTTTTAGTGCCAAAAAGTAATATTTTTCAGTTTAATCAATTTTCCTGGACTTAGAATATTATTTTAAGATTGTTGGTTAAAAAGGATTTTACTGTTCATCTTTTTATTAATTTTTAGAATTAATTTAAGTTAATTAGGGTTTTAATTAAACTAGTTTTGTCATTTAGTGAAAAATTTAATATTTTTCAATCTTTTTCATTTTTATTCTGTTCATTAGAGTTATTTAGGATTTTTAAAATTGTTAGATTATTTTTAGCATTATTTTATTATTTTTTATAATTAATTTAGTTTTAAAATAGTTTTTAGTAATTTAAAAATAGAAAAATAGTATTTAAAAATTAGGAAAAATACTTTTTAGTTTATAAATATTATAAGTAAGTTATTTGTTCAATAAAATCATATTTTGGACATTTTGATTAATTATATTTAATTTTAGGGCTTTAATTAGCATTTAAAATTGAATATTTAATTAATAAAAGGTTTTAAAATATTTTTATTGGATTTTATTTCTTATTTATATTATTTTGGACTTGTTTTAGCTTTTAATAAATTTTTAGGTTTTAAAATTTTAATTTTTGTCGTTTTCACGGTTTTACGTTTACGCCTTTTTCGTCGTAGTTTTAATCCGTCTTCGTAACCGTCTTTTCTTTCCTTTCTCATTTCTTTTCTTCTTGTTAATAAAATCACAAACAAAATCAATCAATTCAATTCACAACACACGTGCCTTCTCGAGAGAACGATCCCATTAAGGGTCATAAGTGTTTACGTTTTCCTAAACGTACACTTAATACTTACCGCTTTTACCTTGTTTTCCTAAACAAGTGTGAAAATACGACTATCAAACTTCCTTGATCCGGAACTTTCCTTGATCCGGAACTTTTTGGTTCGGAACTTCCTTGATCCGGAACTTTTGGTTCGGAACTTTTTGGTTCGGAACTTTTGTTGATCCGGAACTTTGGTTGATCCGGAACTTTTTGGTTCGGAACTTTTTGGTTCGGAACTTTTTGGTTGATCCGGAACTTGTTGGTTCGGAACTTTTGCTGGGTAATCAGAAGGTTGTACGATGAACAGTCGACCAATAAAAATGAAGATTAAACCCAGATTTTTACCAAATGACCCAAAAAGTTTTGTGATTTCAAAAATAATAAGTAAAAACTAATACTTATCCACTAATCCCAATCACAAAAACACCAAAAACTCCAAGAATCAAGATGATCTTCTTAAAGAACACTAATACAATCAAAAACTAAAAAACCACACAAATCATTACCTTAAATCACCCCATAGCTCTTGATACCAAATGTAGAATCTTGATAACCTATGAATCTATGAAGGGGGTTGATGTTTTCTAGAGAGAGAAACTAGAGAGAGAAAGTGAGAGAAAACTATGTGTAATTTTATTAAGTGGAAATGAGAAACATTCAACAACCAACCCCTTTCCAAGGAGGAAAGGGGTATTTATACTTCCAAGCAACATTGGGCTTGGGCCGGTCCATGACAAGCCCATGGACCGGTTCTTACTTAACTTAATAAGTAACAATTTAACTATTTGTTAACTACGAGCTATTACAACATAAATCATATTGTGGAGTGACCGATACTTCTAATATACGTTAAAACGTATTTCTAACAAAATATTTTTTTCGTTTTTAAATCGGGCATGTTTTTTAGTATGGTAATATTTACGGCCTTAGAAATGTCGATCAATATTGACACGGTGCCATAAATAGAGTCCGTATAAAAGTTGTACATTTTAAAAACATGCCCATTATGGCTTGTAGTTATTTCAGACTACAACCCGGTTTTCATATTAAAGTCACGTATTTCCTTGGAAAACGTTGGCTCAGAACGGGAATTGTTGGGAATAAATTAAGGCCAGATCACTTGAACGCTGACAAGAACAACTCAAGCGTTGACAAGAGCAATGTAAGCGCTGATAGCATAAGCGTTGACAAGTTAAAGTCAAGCGTTGACAGATTGAAGACAAGCACTGTTGGAAGATGTGAGCTACACGTTTATTATATTCTGGAATATTTCTAGTAAGGATAGAGACGACAATGTATTTTCTATGTTTATCTTTACCTAGAATAGTTGATTCGTAGCTTATTGTACAAGACTTCTTGTTCTATAAAAGAAGATCTTTTAGGTTAATGTTTAATATCAGTTTTCATAAGTATTCGCAAGTTAAACCTCTTTCATTGTAATCAAGTTCGTTTATTCTAATACAAGTGAAAGTTTGTTTAACATCTTTGTGTTTTAGATCAAGTGTTAATTCCGCATAACACTTTGTTACTTTACTCATAAGCAAAGGTTTCTCTACGTGTAGTACTTGATCTAATCTCGTATACACAAAGCTTAATCGATCTAAGTTTGGGATCAACAAGTGGTATCAGAGCTTGTTGAGAAACTTTTGATCTTTAAGTAACGCAAGAACCCTAAAACACCAAAAACCCTAAAAACCCTAAAATTCTCAAAACCCTAAAAACACCATGTCTGGCACAGATCAACCTGTTGCTTTGCTACAAAACAACTCCTCAAACCCTAGCATCAAAATTCCCATGTTTGATGCCAGAAACTTTGAGCTTTGGAAGTCAAATTTTGAGCAATACATAGCTATTCATGACTACACTCTTTGGGAGATTGTCGAATATGGGAACACATTCGACAAAGCAGCAAAGATTGCTGCTGCAATTGCCACAAGGACAGCTGTTCCTAATTGTCCTGAAGCTGATAAGAAAGAAAAGCCTGGAGATGGGAGAGCTGTAGCTGTTGAAGATATAGCCAAGAAGAGGGTGGACATGAAAATCTTGAACATCATGAAACACGCCCTAGGTCATGAGAATCAGCACAAGTACAAACGCTTTGAGTCTGCAAAAGAGCTTTGGGAAGCTCTTGAAGTAGCACATGGTGGCAATGCTGACACAAAAGAAGAAAAGAAGAAGCAACTCTTGCATGAGTATGCTGTCTTTAAAGCTCAACCTAATGAAAATCTCAGCAGTGTGAGAAGTAGACTTCTTGACATCACAAGTCAACTTTCCTTCATGGGAACACAGATTGATGACCCTGAATTGAATGCTACTTTTCTCAAAAGCCTTGGTGATGTATGGAAGATTGAGACAAGATCCATTCTTGTCAATAATACCCACAAGACCTCCAGGTTTGATGACATCTTCAACAAACTAAGACTGTTGGAGAATGAATGGCAATTGGATAGTGATAATAAATCTTCCAGTAGCAACATGGCCTTCTTCTCACAAAGTGAAGGCCAATTTGATTCCATGAACTTCTATGGACATTCAGCCACTGGATCTCAATGTGTCAACGCTGGATCTCAGTCTGTCAGCGCTGGATCATATCCTGTCAACGCTTTATACTCAAGCGCTGACACACACAATCATGGCGCTGATAGAATTAAGCCTGCTGGTTTTGATCTAGATACTGTGTGTGCATTCATTGCTTCTTTGCCCAGTGATTCAAGGATTACATATGAAGATCTTGAGCAGATAAGTGATGAACAATTGGAAGAGATGGACATCAAGTGGACTATGGCTCTTGTAAGTTTAAGGGCAAACAGGTTTAATAAAAGGTTCAAGAAGAAGATGACCTTTAATGCTAAGGATGTTGCTGGCTTTGACAAGTCCAAGGTTGAGTGCTACAACTGTCATAGGATGGGGCACTTCATGAGGGAATGTAGATCTCCAAGAAGATCTGATGCTGGTAAGCCTTCAAGCCAAATGATTAAGAGCCCAGATCCCAAGGCCATGGTTGCTGTTCAACAAATTGATGGTGTTGGAGAATGGGACTGGAGCTGGATGGCCAAGGATGAGGAAGAGGACAGAGCTTTGGTTGCTGAAGTTAAAGAAGAGCATGTTGAATATGCTCTCATGGCACACTCCTCCTCTTCATCAGATAATGAGGTATATGATGATGCTTTCTGTTCTAAGGGTTGTCGTTTAAATACTGAAAAACTAAATCAAGAGATAGTAAAATTATTAGATGAGGCAAGTATTGAAAGATGCAAAGTATCTAATTATCAAATTGCTCTTACCCAAATAGAAAAGACAGTAGCTGAGTATAAAAATATGGAGTTTGATTTAAAGGATCAAATAAATATCTTAAAACATGAGTTACATCAAAGTAAAGATGTTCAAGATATAGTAAACAGGGTTAATCTTGATTTGATAGCTCAGTTAGAGGAGGCTAACAAAAATAAAGATAATGTGAGTCTTAAAATCCAGAGATTTGATAAGGCCACACAATCCCTAGGAGAGTGTGTTAGTAAACAAAGAGACTCTAAGGATATGAGTGGGATTGGGATGAATAATTATACTGGTGTTCCACCACCAGCTGGGGATTTCTATGGTGTCCAATCAAAGGACTTATCTTGGACTGGCTTGCCAGAATGCCAAGAGGAGGAATTCATTCCTCCACCTAGAGTGACTTCCCCAGTTGAGGAATACAAGCAAAAACTGACTGACCTAGATGAGTGGAAGAAAGCTAACCACACCTTGTTTGTTAAGGGAGGGTTGTTGTGTGAAAGTCCAAATGAGCCCACACCAAACATGATACCAATTGTGGAGTCCAATGATCCTAAACCTACTAAGATCACACACCCTACCACTGGCAAAACTGTTGACCTTGGCCCACAAAATGCTAGAAAACCTAGTGTTAAGTATGCAGAGATGTATAGAAATACTAGGTCACCAAAAAGCCAAGTTAGTGATCATGGAACTGTTGGGTCGAATTATTGAGTTGATAAGTCAAAACACAACAAAATAAGAAGACAAGGGCTAAAAAGTACAAGTTGCAAAAGAACAAGCCGTTGGAGTCTTTTTATTACTTTAGCTTTCTTTGTAAGCTATGTTTTCTAGTATATAAAGAAAACATAGGACGTAGGTTTTATATCTCATTCATTCACAATGTAAACCTAAAGTGTGTGTCGCACTAGACGTGGGATTCAATGTATACACGTCTAGTGGTTGTTTGTTATTAATATAATGAGCAACCCAATTGTTTTAATTCGTGTTCTTTGTGTCTAAACACCTTGTCATGATCATTGTTCTTTTCCGCTATGTTATCATATGAACGATGATCAACCTAGATATATGGTTCATAACCATTGAGTCGAACGATCAATAGGACTCATCAATTGGTATCAGAGCCTAAGGCTCGTGATATCTAGGTCCGACGAGGTGTTCGTGTATGGTGAAGAAGAAAAATTCGTATTGAATTTTTCTGGACGTTTTTGTGTGCGCAGCAGTATTCAGAAGGTCATAACTTTTGATTGAACCGTTGGATCGTCACGAAATTTTAGATGTGTGTTCTACATACATAGATCTAAACATCCACCGGAGGGATTGTCGAGTTTTATCCCCAAGCAAAAGTTATTAAGCGTCGAAGTTGGCTGATGGAAGATTTTCAGTTTTCTGCTTTCACATGAAATCATGAACTAGGGTTTCTTCAAACCCTAGATCTACATAAAAAGCAGAATTTTGTGAGATTGGTGGCTGTTAATTCAGGATCTATGGTTAATTTACAAACCCTAATTAGGGTTTCGGTGCATAAAGTGTAAAACCCTAGATCTGGACGTATTACAGTAGCAGTAAAAAGACTCCAACGGCTTGTTCTTTTGCAACTTGTACTTTTTAGCCATTGTCTTCTTATTTTGTTGTGTTTTGACATCATCAACTAGGGGAAGATTGATTTTCAGTTGGGTTTCCTGAACACCTCTACACCTTCTCCATTCGAAAGATCCGTATTGGCGAATGCCTCTTCTGCTTGGACAAAGTCATCTAACCTCTCCATCATCTCGTCGACCGTTTCAGGTGCCTTATATGAATATCTTTTCGCCAATTCAGGACTTTTGACCGAATCCATGAATGCTGATATCTTCATTCATGGATATTTTCCAAATTGTAATATCCATGGCGTCTTTTATGAAAGTCTTATTATGATTGAATCAATAAAGTCGTATGGAGTTTTTCTGGACGTTTTTGTGTGCGCAGCAGTATTCAGAAGGTCATAACTTTTGATTGAACCGTTGGATCGTCACGAAATTTTAGATGTGTGTTCTACATACATAGATCTAAACATCCACCGGAGGGATTGTCGAGTTTTATCCCCAGGCAAAAGTTATTAAGCGTCGAAGTTGGCTGATGGTAGATTTTCAGTTTTTTGCTTTTACATAAAATCATGACCTAGGGTTTCTCAAACCCTAGATCTACTTAAAAAGCAGGAAGAATTGAAATTGGTGGCTGTTAATTTAGGATCTAAGGTTTATTTACAAACCCTAATTAGGGTTTCGATGCTCAAATAATATAAACCCTAGATTGAGTGAAGGAAAAAGTGCCACGGTTAAAGTATTCTGATTAGATGGCATGACTTCTCTTCACACGATCAAGAATGAAGCTTTCTGTTTACACAAGCTAAAGAGAATAAAGCATCTCAATGCTTTTATGTTTATTACGTGAGCAGCAAAGCAATCAAACTTTTGCATTCACACGACGCAAATGTTTTTATTGATGGAATTAATTTTTATTCCATGGTATTCACATTTGACGAACATGTTACTGATTTCCAATATGTCGAATATTATTGGTTAAGAAGATTGTGTTCACACGGTGATTGATTTCTGATTGGCTATTCAAGGTTGCATTCACACGGCCAAAACAAAACCCTAATGTTCGAATACTGTACATCCAAGGATAGCTAGAGACAAATGTTTATGTTCACATGAAGAAACTTTTTCTATTGGTGGAAATAGATGTGTTCACACGAAGCTTTGCTTCTGATTGGAGGAAAAGTTTGTTCACATGATTAGTTATGGTGGACTTGCAGGCATCTGATCTAAACCCACGGTTTGAATTTGGATGTGATTTAGTTGCTGATTTTTAGGAGACAGGCGTAAGAAAAAGGGAAACGCAAGTGCTGGAAAGGTTAATATACGAGTTTAAATGGGATATGAAGATTGGTTACATTGGATCATAGTGCTATCTTCATCCACTGTCAAATGTTCTCCAGGCACTGACAAGGTATAATTCAACCGCTGACAGGTTTAAATGTGACGCTGACAAGTAATATTTCGACGCTGACAGGAATAAGTCAACACTGATGGAGTTGACAGTGTTGTCCGAGATATGTTCTTCAAACGCTGATACGCTTTGTCCGATATCGGGTTATGAATGTGGATATTGGACAGTAAGGGTTCTCGGATAACAAACGGAATAGCTGCTGTTTGAGAAAAACTGGTACGTTTTTAGCACACAAAAAGGAGGAAAATACACACAAAGGTACATGGAATCTCCATTTTAATATAGAATATCATGATGATATTTATGGCTCGGATATTTTTACATGGAGTAAATGGTTTTTAAGTAAGTTAGCAATAATTCATGAAGACTTTGATTGATATTAGATTATGTAATCGGGATAGCCTTGTGAAAGAGTTATTCGACATCTAACTTTTACATATGAAGATATTGGTTCATTAAGACTTGTCATGAAGAGGTGTTAGCTTAAGGGGAAGAATTCTTATGGTAAGAGTGATGATTGAAGAAGATTTTCGCGAGTTTGTGTTCTATCATATCTTCAAACTTTCAGCGGGTTTGAAAATAACTTGTTCATGCTTATATAATTGGTGACAACGGACTTGATAAAAAGATAGCAAAGGTATGGGATTTTTCTTAAGATGCTCTATGCTCATATTTGCTAGAGAACTCTTTTTGTCAAGAGACTACTCATTATAGCCGTGAGTTTTTAAGTCTGCTCATTATAGCCGTGAGTTTTGAAGTCGCATGGATACAACAAGACATGGAACATAAGATTGGGTTATTTTACTTCTACATCAAGAATACTTTATTTATTTTTCTTCAAGATCATTACACAGAGCCTACTTTTGGAGAATCTACAAGATTGCATACTTTCACATATTCCCTATTGATGTGTCAAAAAGGGGAAGAATATGTGCTATACTTAAGGGGAAGCTTCTTGGAGATCATGTACTACATACAAAGGATTCATGCTTAAGAGGAGTGTTTTGACATCATCAACTAGGGGAAGATTGTTGGGTCGAATTATTGAGTTGATAAGTCAAAACACAACAAAATAAGAAGACAAGGACTACTTTTGCCAAAGTTAAATACAACAAGCCGTTGGAGTCTTTTTATTACTTTAGCTTTCTTTGTAAGCTATGTTTTCTAGTATATAAAGAAAACATAGGACGTAGGTTTCATATATTATTCATTCACAATGTAAACCTAAAGTGTGTGTCGCACTAGACGTGGGATTCAATGTATACACGTCTAGTGGATGTTTGTTATTAATATAATGAACATCCCAATTGTTTTAATTCGTGTCTTTGTGCCTAAACACCTTGTTCATGATCATTGTTCTTTTCCGCTATGTTATCATATGAACGATGATCAACCTAGATATAATGGTTCTTAACCATTGAGTCTAACGATCAATAGGGAACCACAGGAACAGGCTTCTTTGCTTCTAGACCTAAGACTATGTCTAGAAAAGCTTGTTACACATGTGGCAGCTTCTCACATTTGGCATACAATTGTGTCAATGCTTCCAATGTCAACGCTGATAGGAGCCATTTTAGCGCTGAAAAAAGTCAACATAGGTCAAACACTGTCAGACCCAATACCTTTGTGAACAAAAGTTCACAAGTTGTTAGACCAGCCCCATTCTTTTCTAGAGGGTCTAACACACAAGGCCTAAGACCTTTTCAAAAGTCAAACACTTGGTCCAATAGGCAATGGGTTCCTATAGCAAACCCTAGGTTCAACGCTGATAAAGGCAATCGGGGCGTTGACAAGAGCAATTTCAGCGCTGACAGACACACTACCAAACCTAGGTATTTGCAACCACAGGGAAATAGGTCTAAAGCTTCTACTAGCTTAACATGGAGACCAAAACAATACCAAAACCCTAATTCTACTGGTATTTCTATGACATGCAACAAGTTTCATTATATTTCAAAGGCATTGTCAACACCAATTGGGGTTAACTGGGAATTTCATTCAAACAGGGATGAAAATGGGGTTGTTATGAGAACCAAGTCTGTTCTTGTTGAACAACCAAATGAATCCAAGTCTTCCAAGGCTTGGGTTCCCAAAGAAAACTAATGTGTTTTCTTTATGTGCAGGGCATTCAGAAGAAGATCAATGATTATGGATACTGGGATAGTGGATGCTCAAGGCACATGACAGGGAAGGAAGACTATCTGACTAATTTCTCTCCTATTCAAGATGGTGATAAGGTATACTTTGGAGGGGGATATGGCACTATCACTGGAAAAGGAACCCTTGTCACCAACAATCTACGATTTGAGAATGTCTTCCTGGTAAAAGAACTGGATTATAATTTGTTTAGTGTATCACAAGTGTGTGATAACAAAAATAAGGTTCTTTTCACAGATACTGAGTGCTTGGTGTTAAGTAAAGATTATAAGCTCCCTGAGGAAAAATACATAGATTTTAGAACACCAAGGCATAAAGACATATATAATGTGAATCTTAATGGAATTAAGATAAATAATAAAATGTCATGTCTGTATGCTAAAGCCTCAGTAGATGAAAGTAATCTTTGGCACAGGAGATTAGGGCACATAAACTTTAAGAATATCAATAGACTTGTGAGGCTTGGTTTAGTTGATGGTTTGCCTGAAAAGGCTTTCCACAATGACCACTCTTGTGTTGCATGTCTTAAGGGCAAGCAGCACAAGGTCTCATTCAGGTCTAAACAGGTGCACTCTAGTTCTAAACCACTTCACTTATTGCATATGGACCTCTTTGGTCCAACTAATATAGAAAGTTTGAAGGGTAAATCATATTGTTTTGTTATCACTGATGATTATTCCAGGTTTACATGGACTTTCTTTTTAGCCAAGAAAAGTGAAACTGCCCAAAGTCTGATTAATTTCATTACCCAAATTGAAAAGAAAAATGGTAATGAGGTCAAAATTATTAGAAGTGACAATGGGGGTGAGTTTAGAAATCAGTTGTTAGATGATTTTTGTGCCAAGAAAGGGATTACTAGGCAGTTTAGCATAGCTAGAACCCCACAGCAAAATGGGGTTGCTGAAAGGAAGAATAGAACCCTTATTGAAGCAGCCAGAACCATGTTGGCTGATGCCCACTTTCCTATAGCCTTTTGGGCTGAAGCTGTTAACACAGCTTGTTATGTTCAAAATAGGGCATTGGTCAACAAAATACATAATAAGACACCTTATGAATTACTTTGGGGAAGGAAGCCAAATATTGTCTTTCTCAAGCCTTTTGGTTGTCATGTAGTTGTTTTAGAAACTAGTGAGGCCCTAGGTAAATTTGATTCAAAAGGTGATGAAGGCTACTTCATGGGTTATTCAGTGCAGAGCAAAGGATATAGGGTTTACATTAAAAAGGAAAAACGTATACTTGAAAAAGTACATGTTAGGTTTTTAGAAAGTAAACCTAGTGATCCTGAAAATGGTCCAAATTGGTTGTTTGACTTAGAACCATTATCTAGAGCTTTAAATTATATGCCTGTTACTGATCCAGACATTGTGAAGGTAACTTCAAGTGTTTTGGAAAAGAGAATTGGTAATGTTTCAGGTATACAGGTTGCTAAGGAGGATGGACCACCAGCAGTTAAATCATCTCCCACACAAGAATATGTTACACTTCCTATATGGACAGATGAGTATTATGCTGCTGCTGCTGCTGCTAGAAAAGATAATGGTGGTTTACAAATACCACCAAATACAAACATGCATACTTCTTCAGGCGCTGACAAAGGGAAATCAAGCGCTGACAAGAGCAATTCAGACGCTGATGGATCAGACGCTGACACAACCAGTTCAAGCGTTGTTAGCCCAAACGCTGACAAACAAGGATCAGTCTTTGACAACACCTTTGCACATCTTTTCTCTTCCCATTTTGAACAAGGTGGACCTTCTAATGTCCATGAAGAGATTTATGTTGATCAAAGAGAGTCTGATGAAGAAGATATTGGCAACATGGAGCGTGAAGTTGAGGACACCAGACTTTTTGAAGGAGGAGTTCTCACTTCTACAGCAAAGGATCACCCCACATCTCAGATCATTGGTGATGTTATGGCTCCAGTTCAGACAAGAAGATCCCATCAAAGTCTTGGTGGATTTATTGCCAATATACACAAGAAGGTTGATACCCCTCTTGTACAAGCATGTTTGTTTGCCTGTTTTCTGTCACAGGAAGAACCCAAGAAGATTTTTGATGCTCTCAAGGAACCAAGTTGGGTGGAAGCAATGCAGGATGAGCTTCACCAATTTGCTATACAGGATGTTTGGGAGCTGGTTGATTGTCCTAGATATGTGAGACCAATTGGGACAAGATGGGTTCTAAGGAACAAGAAAGATGAAAGAGGTATTGTGGTCAGAAACAAGGCACGTTTGGTAGCTCAGGGTTATACACAAGAGGAAGGGATTGATTATGAAGAAGTCTTTGCTCCAGTTGCAAGAATTGAAGCTATCAGAATTTTCTTAGCTTATGCATCTTGCATGAACTTCACTGTTTATCAAATGGATGTGAAGAGTGCTTTCCTCTATGGGACAATTGTTGAGGAGGTATATGTCATGCAACCTCCTGGTTTTGAAGATCCTGAGAATCCAGACAAGGTTTATAGAGTGAAGAAAGCTATGTATGGACTTCATCAAGCCCCAAGAGCATGGTATGGTACATTGTCCACCTACTTGGTGGAAAATGGTTTCAAAAGGGGCACCATAGATCAGACACTATTTACAAAGAAGAAAGGAAAACATGTGTTGCTTGTGCAAGTCTATGTTGATGACATCATTTTTGGGTCTACTGATCCAAAAATGAGTGAGGATTTTTCCAAGCTCATGACAGATAAATTCAAGATGAGTGCAATGGGTGAGATGAACTTCTTTCTAGGATTGCAAGTTCAGCAGAAAGAAGATGGAATCTTCATCTCTCAAGACAAGTATGTAGCTGAAATCTTGAAGAAATATGGTTTTTCTCCGCATGAAAAGGATGCTTCCACTCCTATGGATAGGGAACACCCTTGGGGAAAGATTGGAGCTGGAAAGGATGTGGATGTTAGGCACTATAGATCAATGATTGGATCATTGATGTATCTTACAGCCTCAAGACCTGACATCATGTTTGCTGTGTGTGCATGTGCACGCCATCAAGTGACTCCCAAAGAATGTCACCTTTTTGCTGTGAAGAGAATTTTTAGGTACCTAAGATGTTATCCAGATCTTGGATTGTGGTACCCAAAAGATTCTCCATTGGACCTTATTGCATATTCAGACAGTGACTATGGTGGTGACAAGTTTGATAGGAAATCCACAACTGGTGGATGCCAATTTCTTGGGAGCAGATTGATATCTTGGCAATGCAAGAAACAAACAGTGGTGGCAAACTCTACAACTGAAGCAGAATATGTGGCTGCAGCTGCTTGTTGTGGACAAGTCTTATGGATTCAGAACCAGCTGTTGGATTATGGGTATAATTTTATGCATACCAAGATTTTTGTAGACAATAACAGTACTTTATGCATTATTAAAAATCCTGTACATCATTCTAAAACCAAACACATAGAAATTAGACATCATTTTATAAGAGATTGCTTTGAGAAAGGTTTAATACAACCAGATAGGGTAGCCACAGAAGATAATGTGGCTGATTTATTAACTAAACCTTTTGATGCTGGAAGATTTCAATATTTGGTAACAAATATTGGAATGGTTAATCTCACTTAATATGTGTTTTGGAACCTTTTTGTAAAAGTATGTACAGGATAATGCATTGTTATTGGTCTTTATGATGATTTAGATTTTCCACTTTGTTTTTCTAACACTGACAAAGGTAAATGTAACGCTGTCAAGTGTTATTTTGCCGTTGTTAGAGATATTATTGTCTAACACTGACAAGAGTTCCTTCAACGCTGATAAGTGTTGTCGGGACGCTGTCAGCAACAATTGTTAGTTTTGTGGTTTTCATCTAAATGTGTAGGTGGTGGTAGCCTTATGCCATTGGATACAGAGTTGCTTATGGATCTTTGAAGAGCTATTTGGACATGTTTTTGTTTATGGATGATGGTTGGAATATTTATATTCCTATCTTGACATAAATTTTTAATGTTCATATATATTTTGAGAACTCATGTATCATAGTTTGAGGGGAGGTTTAAGGAACCTTTAGGATTTTTGGGTATCCATATGATACTCTTATCACAATTCTAGATTGTGTCCACAGGTGAGTATGGGTTAGTTTTACTAAACCATGAGGCACTGTAGCATGCATAGTATATCAACTTTGCATGCTGCCAAGACATTTTTGGCCTAGAATTGGTTGTGGTCTGTTGGGAGACTTGGGAATCCATTTGATATGGGTTTTACCTGGGAGTAACAAGGATTTTATAAGGTAACTTGGTTGTTAAAAATTTTGGTTAGCAAGGGACACTAGAGGACTGTTATGTCTATCTTGCTTATGCAAGTGTGCATAACTGGACAGTGCTTGCCGCCTTATGATAATTATCAGCTTTTGGTTATCTTCTCTAGGATAAATTACTTGTTAAGGTCATTTTTCACTTTTTAAAACAATTTTATTTTTGGACGCTGACAAGATTTTTCCAAGCGTTGTTGTGACCAAATTGGACGCTGACATGGCTTTAGGCGAACGTTGACAAGATTATAGCCGTTGGGCGTTGATAGGTTATATTTGACCGTTGACAATCAATGGGACCTACCCAGTTGTTACTTTTTGACATATTTTCAAGCCGTAATTTTAGGAGTTGTTACTTTCATTAAATGCATGAGATAACTTATAACTTTTTCAATATTTTCATGATTAGTTTTTGAAAATCTTTGCCTATTTTTGGGCCAATCACATGCATTCATCCACTCCTATAAATTTGGCTCCTATTTTTAAACAGGGTATCTATAATTCTTGTCTAACACTTTTCTCTTATCAACCTTCATCTTTTATACTTAAAATTAACAGCTTTCATCAATGGCACCAAGATTTAACTCAGTAGAATTGGATTTGGGGTTCAAGTCTCAACACAACATGATTGCTTATCTTGTTGCTGATAATACTTTGTTCCCTCAATACACACAGATGGTGGAGTATTTGAATGCATCCCCATTAAGGTATGCTCTTTCTCATGCACCACTCATTCCAGTCACACACATTAAACAGTTTTGGAACACTGTAAGTTCCTCAACAGTTAATGGAGTGACAACATTGACTTCTATTGTACATGGGAGACCTTGGGTGGTTACTGAGGCCTTGGTACGCCAGGCCTTGCATCTTGATGATGCTGATGGTATAACCATTCTTCCCATATCTGAAATAGAACAAGGGCTTAGGGCTTTGGGATATCCTATTCCTGATGAAGGTACTCTTAATAAGTACCATAAGCAGGAATTTCCCCCAGCCTGGAAGTACCTCATTCACATTCTCCTTCAATGTTTGAGTCCCAAATGTACTGCACACAATGAGATCAATAGATCCATTGCAACTGCTATTGTGTGTATTGCAACAGGGCAAAAATATAACTGGTCTAAAATGATTTTTGAAGGAATGTGTAAAAACAAGGGGACAAAAATGACTTTAGCTTATCCCCGTTTTCTGCAAATGGTTTTTGATGCACAAAGATATTGTTCAAGGGATCACAATGATTTTTATAAGATCCCTGAACAAAAGAAGGCTATTTTTACCAAGATGAATTCACCACCTCATAGAGACCTACCATTAACCCCAGCCATGCTTGCTGTTATTGCAGCAGCACAACCACAACCAGAACCCCAACCTCATATTGACCCTCACCCACAACTTGAACCTATCCCTGAACCTTTACCCTCACCTGACCAAATGCAAATAGACCAAAATCCCTTTGACGCTGACACATCTAATGTGGGCGTTGATGTGCCTATTTCAACCGCTGACACCCAACCATCACAATCCCAAACACCCCTTAACCAACCCACATCTACACCTTCTTCTACACCATCTTCCACACCACCTGAATATAGGTTGATTAAACGCCAAAGGACTGCTGAAGTGTTCTCCTCTGGTGGTCCTAGCCATGAAGCAGAGAGAACCACCACCACAAGTGTGGCTGGTGACCTGGATGAGGCTGGGACTATTGGTTCTGGCTTAGCAGCTGGCCAAGGCAGTCCCACCATAATTAAGTCCTCATCCATGCCCAATGAACCTGATTTGGGAGGTCAAATTCCCATTTTGGAGGAGGGCAGACTGGAACCAATGACGCTTTTGGAATTGACGGCTGTCTGCATTAGCTTGCAAAAGCAGAATGCAGACTTAGTACAAATTGTCAGTAACCAAGGCCTTGAACTCAAGGAATTGAGGGAGAGGATTGTTGTTTTGGAGAGTGCTCATGCAAAGGGAGGTTTGGAGGAGTCTTCCAAAGGGGAGGAAGCTAGAAATCTGAGTGATAAGAGCAGTCAAGATGGTCAATCATTAGATGTTGCTGAAGCTCTTACTACTTTGAAGGAACAAACAGGTTTTGATACGTCCTTGATTTCTCCAACCAATTTAAATTTATCATTTACAGATATGTTGAGAGAGGTTACACAAGGCGCTGAGGGAAAATATTTGAGCGTTGACAAGACAAGTTTGGACGCTGACAGAATTATTTTGGGCGCTGATAGAGGAAATTTGGGCGTTGACAGATCTGCATATGGAGGTGATGTATTCCAGTCATCATCTATCATCAAAGATGTTCCTACTCAGGTATTATCATCTACCCTACCAACAATTGCACCAACAGATAAGGGTAAGGGTAAGTTGGTAGAAGAAATTGTTCCAAAGAATGCAGCTCAGGTTGAGTTTGATAGAAGATTGGCTGAGCAAATGATGGAACAAGGTGAAAAGGAAAAGTCACCATTTGTTGTGACTTCTGAAGAAGAAAGTGATGAAGCTAGCTCAGATTCAAGTGTGATGATTGTTGAACCAGAAAGACTTGAGTATGGTGATGAGCTTGCTAGGGAAAAGCTGAGAGATTTAAAGTTGCAGATTGATTTTGATATGCCAGAGGTGGTTCAGATGTACAATTCTTGGGAAGACAGCTGTATGGATAATCCAGACTTGACCATTTCAGATCAGATATGGGGTTTGGAAATTCTTCTTAGATTTCAGAAGGATTGTAAGGTGATTTTGAAGCACAAGGCAAGCAACATTCTCTCTGAGTTGAAAAGGGATAGAAGGAAGCTCTACTTTATGTTGCTCAAATGTCATGGAGTTGGATGGACACATCAGAAGCTGAAGGCTTTGACATTTGATGAGCTGGAACATAGGGCTTATCCTATTTGGGTGAAAGTGCAAGAAGAAAACACTTTCAGACTTCTTTCAGATGAAAGAAAGGAGCAACTTGCAGAAGAGATGGCAATCAAGAAAGCCATGATAGTTCCTAAACCAGTAAAGAAGGGATTTATTCTTGAGTTTCCAAAAGATATGAATCAACTATATCCAAGTGAAGCAGTTATTAGAAAGAGCCTCAAGCTCTCCCCATTAGAAGCTTCAGATATGGTGCATGTGTTACCACTAGATTCCAGGAATCCAATTGTGAGTTATGATGAAGATGAATGTGGATTTTGGAAAATTGGAAGATTTGGCAAGGAGGTACACACTTTTACCACTCTCATATCTTTATTTGCAAGTTGTGATAGAGAAGACTTGGTGGACCTTTGGAGGTTGCTAGAGACCAAGTATGAGGCTGAAGCACCAACTTCAGTCAATGGAATAAAACTTTGGACCACATTCAAAAGAATGTGTGGGACAAATGAAGAAGATCCTGAAATATGGAAGGATCTTGAAGATGACCTCAGTGGTCTTCAATGGAGGTTATATTCAGCTGCAGGTGTATACCATTTGAGTTCTACAAAGTTTGCTGAGTATTTACTTGTAGATGCTCAGTATTTCATATCCAAGGCTGTTTTGGAAAAGATGAAGGACACCCAGTTGGAGATAGACTATACAAGTGACGTGGCAAAGAATTTGATCAGATTTATTTATTACCAATATGATAAGGTTTGTCAGACTCCTCCAAGTTCTTAATGTTTATTCAGAAACTTGATCATAAGAGTGGATATCAAGTTTAGGGGAGGATTGTTGGGAATAAATTAAGGCCAGATCACTTGAACGCTGACAAGAACAACTCAAGCGTTGACAAGAGCAAAGTAAGCGCTGATAGCATAAGCGTTGACAAGTTAAAGTCAAGCGTTGACAGATTGAAGACAAGCACTGTTGGAAGATGTGAGCTACACGTTTATTATATTCTGGAATACTTCTAGTAAGGATAGAGACGACAATGTATTTTCTATGTTTATCTTTACCTAGAATAGTTGATTCGTAGCTTATTGTACAAGACTTCTTGTTCTATAAAAGAAGATCTTTTAGGTTAATGTTTAATATCAGTTTTCATAAGTATTCGCAAGTTAAACCTCTTTCATTGTAATCAAGTTCGTTTATTCTAATACAAGTGAAAGTTTGTTTAACATCTTTGTGTTTTAGATCAAGTGTTAATTCCGCATAACACTTTGTTACTTTACTCATAAGCAAAGGTTTCTCTACGTGTAGTACTTGATCTAATCTCGTATACACAAAGCTTAATCGATCTAAGTTTGGGATCAACAGGAATTAATTTTCTCGGGCATGATTTACAAGCCAAATCATGCAAAGGGATCAAGTTTACTTTATAACTTGGTCTAACACAAGTTAGTGTACGTCTCAGTGCATTAATTTGTCAAAATAAGAGAAATCTTATTGCTACCACGAATCAATCTTTTTCAAGATACTAATTGGAAATGCTTTCATCAATATTTGACTCTTTAAACAATGACTACAGCTCTTTAAATAGAAAACGGGTCATCGTTTAAGGGGGAGAAAATATTAAATAATCTTCGTCATCAAAACGATTTTCAAAAGTGTTTGTGGAAAATTAATTGGCTAAATGGTTTATGAGTGGTCTTGCTTTAGAATATGACTTGTGCTCGTTCTATGTGATAGGCATTGCTTTAAGATCTTAGATATATGCTAATAGGTTGAGATGCTTAAGTTGTGTTGGCAAAATTTAATAATGGTTAGGAAAAAGGAAAAGATAAGAACCAAAAAAGAAAAGAATAGAAGAGTATAGGGACTTAAGGTGATATTTGTTGAAAGTTGTAAAATTTGACCTAAGTCATATGCAAACTCCCCGCCCCCTTTTCTTTATCTTATTCACTGTTTATGTTCCGCCATTAAAGCACACACACAAGCTATCAAATCTCTCGTTTTTTTTTCATCCATCCTGTTTCATTCGATTTAAAAGGTAATAACATCAAATCTTTAACTTGTATTTCGCCTAACTTCATCATTTAATCCTGTTAAAAGATTCGATTAATCAGATTTAGTCCAAATTAGGGTTTGTGTCTAATTAAGCATTAATTGATTAGGATTTGTGTTGGGTTTTATGCGGAATAGCATTAGATGATGTTGTGTTGCCTTAGATTGCCTTAAATCTCACAAACGCGTCTAGATTAATCTTCAATAGGCTGTGTTTATGAAGTTCCGGATGAACATGGATAACAACTTCCGAATGAAGGAATCTTCCGAACGAACTTCCGAATGAAGGAAGTTCCGAACGAACTTCCGAATGAAGAAAGTTCCGAACGAACTTCCGAATGAAGGAAGTTCCGGACGAACTTCCGAATGAAGGAAGTTCCGAATGAAGGACTTTCGAATGAAGGAAGTTCCGAATGAAGGACTTCCGAATGAAGGAAGTTCCGAACGAACTTCCGAATGAAGGAAGTTCCGGACGAACTTCCGAATGAAGGAAGTTCTGAATGAAGGACTTCCGAATGAAGGAAGTTCCGAATGAAGGACTTCCGAATGAAGGAAGTTCCGAATGAAGGACTTCCGAATGAAAGAAGTTCCGAATGAAGAACTTCCGAATGAAGAAGTTCCGAATGAAGAACTTCCTAATGAAGAAGTTCCGATGAAGAACTTCCGAATGAAGAAGTTCTGAATGAAGAACTTCCGAATGAAGAAGTTCCGAATGAAGAACTTCCGAATGAAGAAGTTCCGAATGAAGAACTTCCGAATGAAGAAGTTCCGAATGAAGAAGTTCCGAATGAAGAAATTCCGAATGAAGAAGTTCCGAATGAAGGACTTCCGAATGCAGGAAGTTCCGAATGAAGAACTTCCGAATGAAGAAGTTCCGAATGAAGAACTTTCGAATGAAGAAGTTCCGAATGAAGAACTTCCGAATGAAGAAGTTCCGAACGAAGAACTTCCGAATGAAGAAGTTCCGAACGAAGAACTTCCGAATGAAAAAGTTCTGAATGAAGGACTTCCGAATGAAGAGTTCCGAATGAAGGAATGTTCCGGATGAAGAATTGTTTGATTGATAGTTGTATGCATGTTCTAAGTACTTGTTGAAATATGTTATGCTTAGAAGTAAGAATGTTACATATCTATATATTTTTGTGCATCAACCTTTCATGTCTTATCTTAAGCAGATACAATGACTAATCCAACAGTACAAGAAATCCAAGACTCTAGAGAAGCCGCAATTGCTGAAGCACGAACCCTCAAGTTCATACCAAACAATTACCGGCTAAAGCAAGTCTCAAAATCCACTCACCATGGATTCAAAGTAGCCATAGCAATCCTGGATCACTCTCATTTCAAGAACGCCCTTAGGAGTACTGCCTCGGTGCCTTATGATTATATGTATGAGTTCTGGGCTACCAAGGAAAGCACTTTAAACAAGATCACCTTCACCATCGACAACAAACAGCAGACACTTACTGTTTCAGATTTCCGTAAGATTTTTGGAATACGGGATTCACCCAAAGGTATGGCATTTTCGAGAGATCCTACTAAAGACGAACTCATGGAGTTGTTCGATGCTATTGGATGTCCTGACATACGAGTTGTGTCTGAGTTTACCACTGCTAAAGTAGGACAACCTTGGAGAGCGATGTTGGGTATTCTTAGTCGATGTCTTACACCAAAAACATCTGGGCATGATGCTTTGTGTAGTCCAATAATGAACATCTTCCATGGAATGTACAAAGGCGCAAATGCAGATTATGCTTTATTGTTATGGGAAGAATTCACCTTTCAACTCTTCCAAAACAAGAAGCTGAAGACTAATTTCTTTGCTTACCCTCGGTTTATCAAGCTTATTATCAACTATTGTATGAAGAATGATGTTACTATTGATAGGCGTGCAGCAAGTCGTCATCACACTGAAGAGGCTGATCATACTGTAGATCTAAGGCCTGAAGGACCTTCTGGTGGTGTGATTCCTGGTCCTATTCCCGATTATCTTCTGACGGATAAAATTAAAGGTTCTGCTGATTACAAGCTACTGCTGCTAGAAATCAAGAAGCTAAAAGCAAGCCTTCAGACTGGAGAAGACTCGTCTACTACGGTCAAGAGTAAAGGTAAACGCAAGCAACCAGCTACTTTACCGGAACCTGAAACCAAGAAGAAGAAGACTGAGGTTAAGAAGGGAAAGGGTAAGGCTGATGAGTTAGTTCTACGTGACGAAGAAGATGTTTTTGATCCTACTCTTGACAAGGCGGAGAGAAAAATGATGAAGATAGCTATTGAAAGGAGTAGGAAAGATACGGGCGGTAGTGGTTCAGGTGAAAGGATAAATATTGAAGAAGAGTACGAGGAACCAGAGGATATTGATGAGTTTGGGTCACCTGAACGGTATTCTACTTCGAAGGAGACATCCATCCCTGTTTCAGCAAGTGTTGAAAAGGAGTCCGGTGCTCCTACAATCATGGTGTCTACTCAACCTTTAATAACTCAACCTTTAGAAACTCAACCTCCACCAATACAACCCTTACCAACCAGACCGGTTTCAACACCATTCCTTCCACCACCAATAACTCCCATCCTTAGTACCGTAGTAACAACCGAGCCTCTTCAATCAACCTAGAGCAGCTCTGCAATGTCTACAATGGTTGCATTGGTAATGGCCGAAATGTTGGATAAACATACGGATAATCACAAAAGAGAGATGGATGAACTTCGCCAAGAGCTACATAGACGAGTTCAAAGTGAAGAAGCATCTAAGAAAGCACAAGAAGAGATGCTTGCTAAGTTTGCTGCAGAGATGGAGTTGACTAGAAAAGCTCATACAGAAGAACTAGCTCAGGTTAAGCAGGCTGAGGCTGATAAGCATGCTGCACGTATCACTAAACTTCAAGCGATGAGGGATAAATACAAGGAGCAGAAAGAAGCACTTGAAGCTTCTGTGGCAGAGAGAGTGAAAGAATCTGTTGAATCCATTATGCCTAAACTGCGTGATGAGTTGAAAACACTCGCGGCTGATAACTTGATGATCAAGTCATCCAATCCTTCTGAATCCGCCTACAAAATTGCCTATGACTTGACGGATTTTGAATTAAAGAAGATCCTCAAAGCTCGTATGAGGGAACTTGGATCGTTTGATAAATCTAGGATTCAACGGGCTCTTTACAAATCCCTGAATGACGCTATCATGGAGGATGATAGGTTATTTAAAACGTTTGGAACTGTGGTACCATACCACATTCTTCCTGAGGAAGAAAGGGAAGAAAGTGAAGAAGAAGAGGGTATTGGTGAAGAAGAAGGTGAAGAAGAAGAAGAAGAAGAAAAGGATGATGACGATGACGATGATGGTGATGATGATGAGGATGATGATGATGATGATGAGGGTGATGATGGTGGTGATGGTAATGAGGAGAGTGCTAAGGGGAGCAACGAGGATGACGATGAGGATGATGATGGTACACAGCCCAAAAAGGGGGACAAGGTAGCCAGCACAAAGAAACCTTCTAAGTCTGGAACCAAGTCGAAGAAAGATGCTGCGGATAAAGAAAAATCTACCTCAACGGAATCAAGACGATCCAAGTGGCGCCACGATGTGAATGCTACTACGGCATCATCGATTCCTGGTACATCTATTGTTGTGTCTATACCTGTTACCACTAACCCTGTTAATTCTGTTGTTGTTGCTCCTGTGATTGCAGAATCGGTAACTGAACCTGAAGCTGCACAACACTCACCCGTTCATGACACTGCCGAGATGCCTGAATCAGAACCAGCAGATGTTCACGTTTCTACTCCTCTACAACAAGATCCACAATCTACTGTTCCTGAGTCAAGCACACGGGACTGGGCAGACACGTTGTAGATTGACGAGACTGCACCGCCACAGGCTTGGATCACGGCAGCGGCGCAATATGATCCAATCACAGACGCTAACAGAGATGTTTTATATCTCCGTATCCGCAGTCCGATTGACTTGTGCGCATTTCTTGCTCACGAATATAAGACTTCGGTTACTCCGTCTTTGGTGAAGAGAGCACTAAAGGATAAAAGACTTCGCGCCAAAACCAGGTTAACCCGAATGGAGTGCGAGTATTATGCTGATGAGATCCTGAAAGCTCTGAATACCGTTCAACGGCCAGGTCTTCATGATTCAGAAAGAGCTCCACCTCTACTTGATCCTTCTCAAGATAATCAGATTGCTCTTGACTTCTTCGTCACCAATGATCTTGTGTATCTTTTGAAGGGGTCATCAAAGTACGCAACCTCCCTGACCTTGCTGAAATCTGCCAACTGGGGGACAATACCCTTTATCGAGGAAAAGGTAAACCGACTCTGGGTCCCAAAGGTAAATCGTAATTATGATATGTATGCTGTCATAGGTGCATCACACTGGGACGAACGAGTTCGAAGGGCGTACAGGGGCTGCTGCCTAGTCAATTCAGGAAGTAACGTTAGATCCGTTATCCGCATCTCCAGCATTTTGGGACTAAAAACTGAAGCCAAGAATGGCCATTATCATGTGACGGAGATTCGTTTGAAAAGGGAGGATGACAGAGAATACAAAATCCAGCAGGGAGATTTTTCTATCATTCGCCTTGAGGATATCGAAGATATGTTGCTTCTGATGACTCGTGATCAACTCACACATATTCCTCGTGAAGACCTCATTGCCTTGAATACAGCACTTCGTATGTTCACACGAAGCGTTGTTATCACGAAACGAGTTGAAGATCTTCAGTTAGGAGTCGAAAGCTACCAAAGGAAGCTTAACCTCACTCGTCCAGTGAACCAAGTTCTACCTCAACATGTCACAAGATGTCCCTATACCGGCATTTCTGTTCCGAATTGTGGGATTTTCTACCTGAACAGCCGTGGGATTATGAAGTTTATGAGGGTAGGAGAACTTTACAAGTACAGTGATGGGACTCTCCTCTACGTCAGAGGAAAATTGGAGCATCTTAATTCGGGTGGGTCTTTACCAGAGATGACCGAGGATTGGCATTAGGGTTATCGGCAAATGGCGAAGTATGTGATCAAAAAGATTGATCAAAAGCTCCGTGAACGTAGATTGATGAGGAGTTTAGAAAGATTCGTTGGTGGTAGACCATATTTAGTGCACCACAAGCTACTGCAACGATCCATTTAATGGGTCGTACATTTCAGGTCCACTTTATATTGGTTTTCAATTGTGAATATGTATATTTGTGAATATTGTGCTTTTGCGGCTTGATGTAGTGTTAAGGTATGATAATTTTTCAAGAATTTCTCACGAGATTCTAAATCTTTCAAAATATATCATACTAAAGCACTACAAATATCCCTTATTAATTTAAGGGGGAGCATTAACATGTTCTATGGCCAAACATCGATTTCATTTTTACCCAAAGACCGGTTAATCCATTCAATATCCCAAATATTAATGGTTAACATTTTGGATAAGGGGAGAAAATGGGATTAAGGAGACTTAAATGATACTTGGCTAAAAGATGAAAAGGACTTAACGATTATCCAACTTAATATGTGTAAAGCACCTGTTAAGGGGGAGCGTTTTTGAACAAAACACCTAAGGTACAAAACTTTTTATTTCAATATCACAAGTACCTGAGGTGATTTTCAATGATTTTTCATGGTGGCTATACTTTCCCAAAACACGCTTAATTCACGACGAATGTGGTGACAAAAGGGTGGTAGGAATAGGTTTAGTCCAATGATTCATCAGAGCCGATGGAATCTTCCCAAAGGACAATTCCCTAGATAGAATTAGAAGTCCTAGGAAAGTTGGAGAAAGACTGTGAACGTAGCTGAATGCCGACCAAGTACTTAAGCTAGCACTGGAACAATCACAACAACGTGCTAGTTATGACGTATTGGTAAGCATTGAAGGAGTTGAAGAATGAAAAAGAATTGTAAAGATAAAGGGTGTAGAGAAAGAAGCCCTCCTTACAACTTAAGGCAGAAACCGGGTCAATACATATGCTATTGAGATCATTTTTGTTAATGATTCTCGATATTGAAGAAAGACATCATGGACCCAGTGATGCAATGCACAACCCTTCCCAGCTAACTCAAATATCTCTCAAAAGGTATTTGTTTTAATCACACGGAGATCAACACGTTATCTATTGGTTTATTCACTCCGAATAGACTGGTATTGAAAAGGTGGCACTCCTCTCCAGCCATCGCTCACTAAATCAAAACGCACAATCGAGTCTAGAGCCAAGAGATCATCAAAAGTCTCATTAGGACACTTTCTATTTATTCCTTGCTTTCTCACACACTGTGAAAAGTAAGAGATTTTCATGAGTCCTACGCAGTATTCCTGTAATATTTCCAGAACATCCGAGTAATACGCAAGTATTACAATAAAGATGGAAATCCTGCTTGAGCCAACATCAAACAAGCTCATGGTAGGTTACACGTGCGGTTCTTTTAGAACCAATCTTGTGAAAAACTGGAAAGAAACAGTGGTTTAATTCTTAATTGAACTTAAACTCGTTCCAGGCCTCTTCGCATTATCATATGATCTTGCCAGAACACTCAGAATGACTCTTTATTGATCACAGTGACGAGTGGAAATCCTTCTAGTGTTAACATCAAACAGCACTTGGTAGGTGACGTGCAAGATTCTTTATGAATTGAGCTCGTGATAACTGGAAAGCAACGATGGTGAAAATCTTAATTGAAATTCACTTGTTCCAGGTTTCATGAATTGACGGCTTCAAATCACAAGGATAATTTATCCAAGTGATTCACTCTTTATGTTCGCAGTCAGCTTTGGACGGTCGAATAAAGAGAACGGGTTTACCCACGAAATCCTGTCAGGAAGTTACTTAATTGAAACTATCCGTCACGGGTACAATATCTAATATCGTCCAACGGTCTTCACCGACCGGAGGTAAAATGCTATCGAATTAGAATAAAATGTTCAAAGCCATTTTATTCGTGTCGTTGTTGTGTACCTGTTAAAGACGGTGGCGTTGATGTGTACCTGTTGAAGACGGTGTCGTTGCTGTGTACCAGTTAAAGACGGTGGTGTGCGGTGTACCTGTAGAAGTCGTTCCCACATGCTTATGTTTTTCTGCATCAAACTTCAGCAAAAATTCAAGAAAGTAAAAGATAAAGTCTTCCGCTGTACCAAACTCTGAAGCTTTCGAGAATTCAACAAAAAGACATAAGTGTGTGGAACATGGAGTCATGAGGAGGCAAAATTCACAAGAAGGCAAAGATCGCACGTGAAAGGCCAAAAAGAACAATGCTCTCAAGCCAAAGCCTAAAAGATCAATAAACATATTCACAACAAAAAGAAAAAGAAGAAAAGACTACGAGCTAAAGAACGAAGACTTAGTATAGTATGCTAGGTTTAGAACTTTGTAACGTGGAGTGACCTCCCTTAGGGGGAGATTGTTAGAAATGCGTTTTAACGTATATTAGAAGTATCGGTCACTCCACAATATTATTTATGTTGTAATAGCTCGTAGTTAGTGTTACTTATTAAGTTAAGTAAGAAACCGGCCCATGGGCTTGTCATGGGCCGGCCCAAGTCCATTAGTGGCTTGGAAGTATAAATACCCCTTTCCTCCTTGGAAAGGGGTTGGTTGTTGTTCACTTTCTAGTTTCCACTTAATAAAAAGACACATAGTTTCTCTCACTTTCTCTCTCTAGTTTCTCTCTCTAGAAAACATCAACCCACTTCATAGATTCATAGGTTATCAAGATTCTACAGTTCGTGTTTTACGTGTTCTAATTAATTATTGATCGTGACTTAATATATTTATTCGTGTTCGTAATAAATATATATACGTAAAATAATATTAGCTCGTGATTAAATTACGTTCATGATTTCATGATCGCATGTTCGTGATTATAATTATTATTGGAATAATTATCGTGTGTTCGTACGTAATAAATACTTATCGTGTTCTAACACGTACATAATACTTGTAATTCTTATACGTGAAACGTAACGTGCTATAAAAGGAAAGTTCTAATCATGTACATACGATCTTAAGGGCACTATTCATGGTAAAAGCATACAGGTTTTACAACTCTTCCCCCTAAAAAGAATAATTCATCCCCGAATTATAGATAAAGTAAACTGGAAAAGAAAAACATACCCGAATTCAAAATATGAAATGAGAGTAAGAAGCCCGGATACACTCCTCTGTTTCCCAAGTGGCTTCCCGCTCGGTATGATCCCTCCAAAGGATTTTGACGAATGGAATTGTCTTCCTTCTCATGACTCGTTCTTGTCTGTCAAGAACTCGTTCGGGTTCTTCTATGAAAGTGAGATCTTCACGTATCTGTTCCAGTGGATACTGAACCATGTGAAGGGGATGATACTGGTACCCTTTGTGTAACACCCCATTTTGATAATTGAATGTCACGCGTAATTATGGCGTGTTATCAAAGCATACAAGGATAGATGTCTAAACATGACATGACCATAAAAGGAAAATACCAGAATCAAACATCGGTAGTCCAAAAGTAAAGCTCATCACACACAAACATAAGTACTGTAAATGAAAGGACTAAAAAATTTCCATGGAAAGAGTATCAAAGTAAAGATACAGCGTAAAGTAAATAAAGGCTAGAAAGCTTCCAGTCCATATGCACGTACGCTTAAAGTCTACGAGCGTCCCTGAGTACCTGCCGTTTTGGGAACATAGAAAAGGAAAACGGCTGAGCAATACGCTCAGTGCACGGATGTACAATAAAGCATGAATAGTATAAGCATAAGCATATAACAGCGGAAGAAACTAAGTCCCGAATAACCTGGTTAAGTCTTGGTGAAACTGGTTTTATAGTTTGAAAAGCCTTATGTTTATCTTATAAAAACTGTTCAACATATTCTACCATTAGCCAATATAGGTCATGAAAATCCACCGTGCATGAATACTTGGAGGGTTGACCTCATCATGCAAACTAGAGGGGCTGCGTCTAATTTAATATACTGGTTTTAGGTAGGAGGGATCAGCTCCTTGTGAAGGATGCAAGGCACACACCACATTCACACTGAGTAATCTGCTGAAAACATGTAACTAGGATGCACCCATACGCCCCACATGATAAATATAATAATATGGCCAAAAGCTGAAGGGACGCCACGAGCAATCACTCCGCCGTGGGGAAGTCATAACACCAGTGCCTCTAGTGTTATGGTTATGGTACCTCCATAACTAGGTGAAACTGGTCATGCATGTATATGGCTATAGGTATTATAAATTAAACATAAGCAAATCAAACATATAAACTTATACTACGGGAAAACAGTTGGCTGCATATGGGAAATCCTAATAAGGAAAGAATGTCCATACTGAAAGGACGGGAATCTGTACCTTATGTCCAGTGAACGAAGAAGACGAACTGAGGAGAGTCCTACTTCGGTATCACTAATGCTACATAAATACATATGTGTATAAGTATCTAATTACTAAATACGTAACTGGTTTTATGTCATGTCTTAGCTTATTTTATACGTTCATGTCATGTTTTACTGTTTTAAGCTTTAAACTGTGTTTATCTTATATTCTGTCTATCCTGATTAAGTATCACTTGTATTTCATGTATTATTATACTTACTGTGTAATAATAAGTAACTTTCTAAAAATAGCAGGTTTCCTAAAATAGAAAGTTTCCAAAAATAGAAAGTTACCAAAAATAGAAAGTTTCCAAAAATAGAAAGTTTCCAAAAATAGAATTACTGCTTAAAATAGATAAGTTTCTAAAAATAGAAAGTTTCCATAAATAGATTAGCTGCCTTAATTAAATAAGTTTCTAAAAATAGAAAGTTTTCATAATTAGATATAAGCTAGTTAAATAAGCTAAGTATATAAGCTTAAGTGTTTTCTGATTATTTTTCTAAGTCATAATGATATAAGGTATAGTTTATTAATTATTACATGTAATTTAAATAAACTATAGGTTAAAAGTATTTAATTAAATATATCATGTTTTTAATTAAATAAAGTTAAATACCTAGGTTAAAACATGTATTATTAACTCTTAATAATATAACCTAAGTCATGTTAATTAATTAATTATAACCATGGTTTTTAATAATTAATTAATTATAAAGTCTAGAAAATATAAATACTTAGGTTAAAAATCCATAATCTAATAATTAAATTATAACCTAAGTCATGTTTATTAAATTAATCAAGTCATATTTTATTAATTTAATTTATAACATATGATTATTAAAAACATAACCTTAACATAAACCATGAACCGAATCGTGACTAGAAACCATGAACCGGACCCGTAATCAACACCATACCCCGAACCACTTCGGGGTTCTCCCTTGTTTGCTGCTGTCGTGGGACCCACACCACCAAACCGAGACCATGAGGTCTCGGTGGTGGTCCATAAGCCAAGCTGAGACCCCCTTGGGGTTTGGTTTAGGCGTCGGCCACATCAAACACCCCCAAATCCCATGTTTTGATTTACCCCATAACCATTTACATGTTTAAGTAATGTTTTTAATTAGCTTTTTAAAAACATCATGATCTTATTTAATTTATTAAATCAAAACATAAAAGAAAAGGATTAAAAAGGTATACCGAATGCGTGGATCAAACAAGGATGAACACACACGAACACTTGCACCAAATTCAAGATCAAAAATCAAACAAACACCCCCTTGTGTGTCTTGTATATGCGGCGGCCAAAGGAGAGGATAAGGAGAAGGAGAAATACTTTTTAGGTTTTTTTTAATTATTTTACTGTAAAGTGAAAAGTGGCCAAAAGATTTACCTTAACCCCCTTGTTAGTTAAAATTTAGATGGGCTTGGCCCATCTCTTAGTGTAGCCGCGGGTAGGGGGCCCCACATGGGGTACCCGTACCTTTTCCCGAGTCCATTTATTCTGGTGTTCGTTCGTGTTTAGTCGTGTTCGTGTTTTATGTGTTCTCGTTGAATATTAACCGTGACTTAATATATTTATTCGTGTTCGTAATAAATATATATACGTAATTAATAATAGCTCGTGATTAAATTACATTCATGATTTCATGATCGCATGTTCGTGATTAATTATTGTTTAAATAATTATTGTATGTTCGTACGTAATAAATACTTATCGTGTTCTAACACGTACGTAATACGTAAAATTCTAACACGTGAACGTAATCATACTATAAAAGGAAAGTTTTAATCTAGTACGTACGATCTTAAGGGTACTATTCATGGTAAAAGCATGCGGGTTTTACACTCTGAGTAAGGACACATGAAACACATTGTGTACATGCGAAAGCTGCGGAGGTAACGCTAAACGATAAGATACTTCACCGACTCGTTCAATGACATCAAACGGTCCGATGAGACGAGGACTGAGCTTCCCTTTAACCCCGAAGCGTCTAACACCACGTGCCGGTGAAACCTTAAGAAAGACGTGATCTCCTACGTTAAAATGTATGTCCCTACGGTGCTTGTCTGCGTAGCTCTTCTGTCGTGACCGTGCTTCTTGAAGTTTCTGCTTAGCTACTGCGACCCTCTCATTAGTCATTTCTATAATCTCTGTTCCTTCAAGTGTTCGCTCACCAACCCGATCCCAGCAGATTGGGGCGCGACACTTTCTGCCATACAACATCTCGAAAGGGGCACACTTGATACTTGCGTGCCAACTGTTGTTGTATGCAAACTCCACCAAACAGATATAATCGTCCCAATCACCCGTCCATTCCAACGCACATGACCTCAACATGTCTTCCAATTTCTGAATCGTTCGCTCCGACTGCCCGTCTGTTTGAGGATGAAAAGTCGTGCTAAGCTTAAGTTGTGTACCCCAAGCTTTCTGTAGACTCTTCCAAAATCGCAAAGTGAAACGAGGATCTTTGTCTGAGACGATGCTGGATGGAGCACCATGGAGTCTCATGATTTCTCTTCTATACGTATCGGCGAGTTTACTGACCGAATCTTCCTTGTGGATCGGTAAGAAATGAGCTGATTTGGTAAGTCGATCTACGATAACCCAAATTGCATCGTGCTTCCTCTTGGTTGGCGGAAGACCAGTAACAAAATCCATGGTGATTTTGTCCCACTTCCACTTTGGAATATCTAACGGTTGAAGGAGACCGCCAGATCGTTGATGCTCGATCTTAACCTGCTGGCAGGTAAGACATTTGGAGACGTACGTGGCAACATCCTGTTTCATACCACTCCACCAAAAGTACTGCTTGATGTCATGGTACATCTTAGTCGAACCAGGATGTATAGAGAATGGGGAGCTATGAGCTTCAGCTAACAAGGCTTCTCGGAGTTCTTGATCATCAGGAACACAAAGTTTCGTGCCCTGCCATAAGATACTATCTGCATCTACTCTGAATTCCGTCTGCTTCTCCAAATTCTGAATTATCGCCCATATTTCTCCATCATCTTTCTGAGCTTCCTTGATCTTAGAGAGTAACTCGGGTTCTACTCTAAGATTAGCCCAATAACTGTGCTTTCCACGTACCATGATCTCTATGTCTAGTCGCTCCAAGTCTCTTATGATTTCTTCCTCAATTTTAATGTCGTTGATCATTCCGGACTTCCTACTAAGTGCATCTGCTACTACATTCGCCTTTCCGGGATGATACTGCAGATTAATGTCATAATCCTTCAACAGCTCTAACCATCTCCTCTGCCTCATGTTCAATTCACGCTGAGTGAAGATATACTTCAAGCTCTTGTGGTCCGTGAAAATGTCACATGATTCTCCATATAAGTAGTGCCTCCATATCTTCATTGCAAACACGACTGCAGCAAGTTCCAAGTCATGCGTAGGGTAATTCTCTTCATAAGGCTTAAGCTGCCATGAAGCGTACGCGATCACTTTCCCATGTTGCATGAGAACACAGCCAAGTCCCTTCCCCGATGCATCACTGTAGATTTGAAATCCACCCGTAACAGATGGCAGAGTAAGAATAGGTGCAGATACTAACTTCTGCTTCAGGTCTTCAAAGCTCTTCTCTCGTTCTTCAGTCCAGACGACTTTCTCCCCTTTCCGCATCAGTTTGGTCAATGGTAGTGGTAGGCGGGAAAACTTCTCCACGAACCTACGGTAATAGCCAGCTAAGCCTAAGAAACTACGGACTTCGGTCGCTGATATCGGCCTCGGCCACTTAGTAATAGCCTCAACCTTCGCTGAATCCATAGTGATTCCTTCTGCTGATACAATGTGACCTAAGAATGCCACTTTTTCTAACCAGAACTCACATTTGGAGAATTTAGCAAACAGCTGCTTCTGGCGAAGAATCTGTAGTACTGTACGAAGATGGTCTTCGTGTTCCTCCTTAGACTTTGAGAAAATCAGGATGTCATCGATGAAGACAATGACGAACTTGTCCAGAAATTCATGGAAGATTCTGTTCATCAAATCCATGAACACTGTTGGAGCATTGGTCAAGCCAAATGGCATGACTACAAATTCGTAGTGGCCATAGCGTGTACGGAAAGCAGTCTTGGCGACGTCCTGCTCCTTAACCCGTAGTTGATGATAGCCTGATCTAAGATCAATCTTGGAGAAGTGTTTGGCCCCTTGGAGTTGGTCAAACAGATCGTCTATACGTGGCAGTGGACACCTATTCCTGATAGTAATCTTGTTGAGCTCGTGATAGTCTATGCAAAGACGCATTACTGCTGTCCTTCTTCTTAACAAATAAGACCAGTGCGCCCAATGGAGATGCGCTCGGTCGAATGAAACCTCGTTCTAGAAGTTCTTGCAGTTGAACCTTCAGCTCCTTTAACTCTATGGGAGCCATGCGATAAGGAGCCTTGGAAATCGGCTCAGCTCCAGGGATGAGCTCGATATTGAATTCCACTTCTCGTGCAGGTGGTATGCCCGGAAGTTCTTCTGGAAATACATCTTGTAATTCTAACACTATCGGCTGATCCTGAATTGATGGGGATTCAGCATCCATGTCATGAACCGTAGCTAGATAACCCTCGCAGCCATGTGACAGTAGTGCACGTGCTTGCAGGGTAGATATGATTTGTACAGACCTTCCGGGTATGAACCCGTTGTGAATGTAATCTGGTGCATTAAAATCACAGAAGATGACTCGATATGAATGGCAGTCTATGGTAGCATGATGCTTGGATAGCCAATCCATGCCCAAAATCATGTCAAAGTCATTCATGTCCAGCGGAAGTGCGTCAACGGGACGAACCTTATCATCAAACTCTAGGGGAAGACTCTTGTATACATGGGTGATTAATACAGAGTCCCTCAAAGGCGTGGAAATACTGAGTCTATTATCTAGTGGCATGGGGAGTATCCTAATGTGCTTGGCATAAGCAGTAGAAATGACCGAGTGAGTAGCACCTGTATCAAATAGAACACATGCAGCTTGACCATACATATACAAGATTCCAGTGATAGTACCTGTAGACTTGTTGGCCTGATCACGAGACGTCGTGTAGACGCGTCCAGTGGTAGGAGGCGGCTTGGTATCAGCATGTCCCGATGTGCCCTTCATTTCGCCCTTACGGCAGTCCTTCATGCGATGGTCAGGAAGACCACACTCGAAGCATGCGTCACTTTCGCGACGACATGGCCCTGGGTGCCTACGGTGGCAAGTAGAGCAGAGAGGATGAGTATATCCTCCAGCAGGTGCTCTGGCTGGCTGAGAACCTGATAAAACATTATACATGAGACATGATAATAGGGTATAAAGGATAATGCAGATAATTGTAAGATTGAATACCAGTGATAGCTGGACGGCTAGGCTGTGAACCTCTCTGGTTCTGGTCCCTACCGTTTCCATGGTTCCTGGTAGAAGATTTTCTAAAGTGTCAGAATTATGAGTTATAACATGAAATCATAAGAAAATGCGTAAGTATTAGGACCTGCTGCCGTTGGAGTGTCCAGCGTTGTTACGATAATTATCATTACCGCCACGCCTATCCGTAGCAGAACGGTCGTTAGTCTGACCGTTTCCCTTGGGCTGATTAAGCCGCTGCTGAGTAGCCGGTTGAGACCGGTCCCCAGTCTTCTGCCTGGAAGATACAATTCAAAGAGATGAAATATTTGACATATATAGAAAGAATACGGATTGGTCACCGCTTGATTATGAATGTTACCTCTTCTCGGGTCTCTCTGCTTCCCCGAACTCATCTCTCTCCTGTAGCATCTCCAGCTTACGTGCTGCATCGGCCACTTGTGCTACCGTGTTGAACGTAGCACACACCAGATTGTTTGCGACCGATGTGCGAAGAGCCCACCTAAAGTGGTGTGCCTGCTCTTCAGGAGTACCTGCCGCTGCACCAAGGAAACCAACTAAGCGAAGAAAGCGTTGCATGAACTCGTTGCTATTCTCCCTAGCTCTCTGTCGGATCCCATGGTACTCTCTCTTCAGCTTGTCTTGCTCAGCCTTGGGAAAGAACTGCTCCATCACCCTATCTCTGAACTGATCCCATGTCAAACCAGCCACCCAATTATCACCTCCCTCATACTGCTTCAATGCTAACCACCAATTTAACACATTGCCTTCGAACCGGTAACATGCCAACCTCGCCTTGAACACGGGGTCACAACCAATAGCATCGAAGATCTTCTCGATGTGAGCCAACAAGCTTTCAGCTTCACTGGGGCTATCTGTTCTCTCGAAAGCTCGAGGACGGAGCTTGTTGAATCTCTCCAGCCATATTGCCAATGTCACTGGAGGAGGAGAAGGAGGAGGTGCTTGGTTTTGCTGTTGATTGTTGGCAGCCTGAACCTCAGCCCTGATGTCATTCCTCAGTTGAGGAAGCAAGGCTTGCATTGCAGCTTGGATTGCTACATTGAGTTGTTCCTGCTCGCGTGTGAGAACCATCTGACAGTATAACATAAAATACATGATTAAACTGATCAAAATATAAAATATATATACATGAAAAAAAATTATACCAATAAATTAAGAGAAAAATTATATGCAAGAAAATTTGTACATGAATGCATGATGTAGTTTTATGAAAACTTTTGTATGCTCGAGAGTGAATGCCTATGGTCAGTTCACCCAAAATAAAAGACATGGCGAGGGGACGCCTATGGGTCGGTCCCAAATTTAAAAGTTTCGATAAAACACATGCGACTAAATAGGGCAAGTCCTATACCAACCATTACTTAGTCATAAACCTGCGACAATGACATATATATGTATGCATGAAAATGATGAATGCATGAAAACCGACTGTCAGTTCTAGGAAGACCATAGTGACTACCCACTAATCACAGGTCATGTTTTGAGAGCCTACAGGTCGAAGCCTTGGCTCTGATACCATAATTGTAACATCCTATTTTGATAAATGGAATGTCACGCGTGGTTATGGCGTGTCATCAAAACATACAAGGATAAATGTCTAAAACATTACATGACCATAAAAGGAAATACCGGAATCAAACATCGGTAGTCCAAAAGTAAAGCTCATCACACACACACACATAACTACTGTAACTGAAAGGACTAAACAATGTCCATGGAAAGAGTATCAAAGTATAGATAATGCATAAAGTAAAGAAAGGTTAGAAAGCTTCCAGTCCATATGCGCGTACGCTTAAAGTCTACGAGCGTCCCTGAGTACCTGCCGTTTTGGGAACATGAAAAGGAAAACGGCTAAGCAATAAGCTCAGTGCACGGATGTACAAATAAAGCATGAATAAAATAAGCATAAAAGCATATAACAGCGGAAGAAACTAAGTCCTGGATAACCCGGTGATAGGTGTGTAAACACCCATCCTTTTTACCACTTAATTACAATAATAACCGAGCCAAAACGTGTATTTTATGTCATTTATGTTGGAATTATGCCTGGTTTGTGTTTTTCTTGTGATTTAGGACGAAAAGGTGAAAAGTGGAGAAAACACGGGCATTCACGGGCTTTTATCGAAGAAAAAGACGAAAGACGAAGTCAAGAAGTCAAGAGTGCAAAAAGAACGGAAGTCCAAGACCAATTCTGAAGATTTATCGAAGAAAAAGTCAAAAGACGGAAGTTTACTAAAAGCCGAAGAACTCAATTCTAATTTATTGAAGAATTACAAGACGAGTTCAAAGAAATCCCGAGACAAAGTCGTTAAAGTCAAAAGATTAAAAAGATTAACAAAGACTTAAGAAGATCAAGGACTTAATCTTGCAATTAAGGAAAGAAGAAAGAGGGGGGAAGCTTCCTAATCACCTCCTTAATCTCCCCTATAAATAGATTAGATTAGATTCATTTCATTTTTGTTGGCTAATAGTGACAATTAGTTCTTCCATTTTAATTACCTTGTCATTTAATTTCATGTCCATTTAAATACATTGTCTTGCACCTTAAATACATTTAATTTCAAGTAAGTTCCATTTTAATTCTTGTCAATCTTTATTTTTATTGTCAATCTCCTATCTAC
Source organism: Glebionis coronaria (assembly GCA_025667525.1). Lineage (NCBI taxonomy): Eukaryota > Viridiplantae > Streptophyta > Magnoliopsida > Asterales > Asteraceae > Glebionis > Glebionis coronaria. Next base: position 337,035 of record JANFOE010000885.1, read on the forward strand.
CTTTCTTTATTTGATCTTAATCTTCATGCTTTATTGTTTATGTTCATGTTTTTTATTTTTATTGATTTAAGTGGGTTTTGATTATTTTGATTATATTTGTTAGTTTGATTGTTTTGGATTGTTTGTTTATGATTAATAGATGTTTATTGATTAGTTTGATTTAATCTTGTGGTTGATTTTGTTTAGTTTTGATTGGATCCGTAGCTTTTTGGTTCTTGCGTGTTCTTCGCTGCTTTTCTGTTCCCAGGATTATTCCGGATCAAAGTCCAAATCATTCCGAGTGAAAATTGTTTGTTGATTATTCCGAATAAAGGGCGTTCATCCGGAATAAGTGACATATTCCGGATCAAGGCCATATTCCGGATCAGCAACATTCCAAGTGAAGGATTTTAGAATTGTTCATCCGGAATATTAAACATTCCGGATCAGTCTTGTTTATTCGGAATAATTTAACATTCCGGATCAAACCTTTCATTCGGAATACCAAATATTCCGGATCAAGGAGTTTTATTCGGAATAAGTAATTATTCCGGATCAAGGTCTTCATCCTGAATCTTCAACATTCCGGATCAAGGAAGATATTCCGGATCAAGCTTAAGTTCCGAATCAAGACTTTATTCCGGATAAGTGACATATTCCGGATAAAGGATTTATTCCGGATCAAAGGTTTTGGTAAATATTCCGAGTGAAGAAGAACATTCCGAACGAAGGTGACATTCCGGATGAATGTTTATTCCGAACGAAGGATTATTCCGAATGAGCTTGATGAGACTGCTTTTATACATAGTCTCATCGTCCAAATAGGCCTTAAAATGCATTAAATATCATCAAAATACCCAAATATATGCTTGTGTTTGTTGCTTGTGTATTTTAAGTACGGATTTTGAGAAAATGACAAAAGATCACAAGAATCAGTCAAAAACGAACACGGGAAACGAAGCCGCACGATGAACCAAGCCCTAATGAAGAATTTTCCAAAGAAAACCCTTGAAGATTTGAAGAATTATGAAGAAGGGTCCTCCAATATGGAAGAATTGACACTTTTATACTCTTGTATCTTCATAATTACAAGTTTGGTCCCTAAAGTTTGTCAAAATTACAAAAAGGACCCTTAACTTTGAAGAATTGGCAAATTTAGTCCCTCAACAAAACTAAATTGTCAATATTGGTCCTCCAAGAAGTCAACAAACAAGTCAAACCTTGAAGAATGAAGAAAATGCCAAAATCAGTCCTTCAAGATTGAAGAAATTACATAAAATGTCCTTGAAACAAGTTTGTAAAAATATTGTGCCAAAAATGCCAAGCTGCCAAAGTATATTATAAAGGGAAATAGAAGTTATTGTTGGTTGTTACAAAGTGAAGGAATCAAGAGAGTTAAGGGGCTAAACCTGCAAGACATCCAAACCCACCACCACCTATCATCCTTCCACCTCACCTCCATCCTCCACTCACAGCCATCCACTTCATCACCCCACCCACGTCAGACTTCCACTCACGGTTTATTTATTAAACCTGGTCAAAGCCAAGGTCAAACCCAATTTTTCCCACCAAACAACGTTTTTAAATTAAACACTCCCTTTTTCAGATTAAACTCGCACTAATCACCAACATAAACCCTAATAATCCCCAGGATGAACTTTGATTAAAACAAAGGGTTAATGGTTAATATTCTCCAGATCTTTGATTAACCCTTTTGTCATCACTTCCCACACCAAAAACATGAACCTAGACCATCCCATGTGAGTGTAGGACCACCCCTGCACCCGTCCCTTTCCCTCAAAACCCTAAAACCGACATGATAAACGACTAGATGGCACTCCTTGGTCCCCAAGTTCAAAATGAACATTTTAGATCAATCCACACAGCTGACATTCACAAAATTCCAACTGTAAGATCACATGATGCACTTTGACAAATTTCAAATCAGCAAGACTTCAAGGGCAACATAGGAATTTCCTTGATTAGGGTTTTAGACTTTCTAGACTCTTCTTTTTTGTATAAATGTGAGACGTTTGTGCCCACATAGCTTGTTCTTTTTTCTCCTTTGTCACTTCCCTGTAAATCCAGTTTTTTAATGAATGAAAAAATGGTGTTGAGATGTTGATGAGAAACAAAGATCCATTTACTTTCTATTGTTGATTGTGTTCTAAGTTCCAAGTTTACTTTTTAAGTTTTTAAAATTCAGTCTTATTTTCAAAGTTTCTGAAAAAGGGTAATTTGTGGTGAAATCTTGTTTCAAGTTTGGTTTTTTAGTTCTTTTAAGTATTTGGTAAGTGTCTTTGAAAGGAAGTTATTTGAGAAAAGTTTTTGAAAAGGTTTGAAAAGTTTCAAAAAAAAATCAGATTATTGTTTTGTGTTTGTTCATTGATTCTTAGCAGGTTTCAGAACAAGCTTGTTGTCCAAGTGTACTGCACAGGCCCGGGCCTGTTAGGAGATGGCTAGCAGCCATTGTTGGGCCTAGATGTAGGCCCAACAAGGTAGTCCCTTGTTTCCATTTTCATTTTTCAGTTAGTTTTGATTTTGTATGAAATTTGTGAAGATTTGTTTAGGTGTTGGTTTATAGGTTTGTTCATGTGTATGTTAGGATTGTATGCATGTTAGAAGCTGTTTAAATCAATTTGGCTTAAGATTGAAACCATTTGCTTTGTTAAAAGTTCAATTCTGAATTTTAAGGTGTGTTTGGATTAAGGTTTTAGGTGGGATAAATGATTTTAATCTTGCTTTAAAACCTGTTAAACACACTCCTTAGGGTAGTAGTAGGTGATAGTAGTACTAAGTTTTCAGTTTGGGTGAGTTTTAAAACAATTTGCATGCTTAAAAAATGGAAAATAGCACAAAAAATCAGTAAGTGCCTTTTACTACTTGTTTTGTGAAATTTATGCCTACCAATTGTGAAATCTTCTAGATACTAGGTTTAAGCAGGGTGTGTTATTGCTTATTTGTCACTTGGTTGGATTATTTGCAAGATATTGGCCTTGGAATTTCATTTTTGTGCAAGTAATTTAGGTGTCACTGTTCATCAGAAACATGAGGGCTTAATCAGAAACTTGGTGTGCCATTTGTGTTTGATTTTGTTAAGACTTGTGTGTTTTTTGTGTTGATTATTGACTCCTTATACTCAACTGAGTATAAGGGTGTCTTATTGTCCAAATAAGCACTCACAATAAGCTTTCCTAAGCTTATTGATTTTCTGAACAAAAAAATACACTACCAGTGGGAACTCCTTTCCCACTGATAGCACCTTTGTTAGCACTGCTAAGCAACAAGACAAAACCCCAAACATGTCACTATCAGAAATCTTCCTTTTTTGTCTTTAGTGACTAAATTTGTGAATTAGACTTTCAAACCAGTTCCATTATTTTTCTGATTTTCTTTAGGATTTTTCTGTTTAATTAAAATTTTTATTACTGTTCATCTGCTATTTTTTAGGTTTTATTGCTATTTTAATTAGTTTTATTATTTCTATTTTTGGCATTTAGTGCCAAAAATACTTATTTTTCAGTTTAAACATTTTTCCTACTCTTAGAATATTATTTTAAGAATTTTGGTTAAAAAAGTTTTCACTGTTCATCTTTCAATTATTTTTTATAATTAATTTGAGCTAATTAGGGTTTAGTTTAAATCTGTTTTTTTCTTGTAGTGAAAAATTTAATATTTTTCAATCTTTTTCAATTTTCTACTGTTCATTAGAGTAAAATAGGATTTTTAAAATTGGTAAATTATTTTTAGCATTATTTTATTATTTTTTATAATTATTTTAGTTTAAAAATAGTTTTTAGTAATTTAAAAATAAAAAAATAGTTTTTAAAATTTAAGAAAAATACTTTTTAGTCTTTAGATAATATAAGTAAGTTATTTGTTCAATAAAATAATATTTTGGACATTTTGATTAATTATATTTAATTTTAGGGCTTTAATTAGCATTTAAAATTGAATATTTAATTAATAAAAGGTTTTAAAATATTTTTATTGGATTTTTATTCTTATTTATATTATTTTAGACTTATTCTAGCTTTTAATTAATTTTTAGGTTTAAAATTTTTAATTTTGGTAGTTTTTACGGTTTTACGTGAACGCTTTTTCGTCTTAGCTCGATCCGTATTCGTAACCGTCTTTCTTTTCTAATCTCATTTCTTTCTTTCTTTTTCAATCATATAATCACAAATCAAAATCAATTCATTACACAACGCACTAGCCTCCTCGAGAACGAACTCACTTTTAGGGTCATTCACACACGGTTTTCCTAAATCGTCGTGCACGCTTGCCCTATTTTGTCATCCTTTTCCTAAAGGGTACAAAAACTCCTACAATCATTTTGGCGCCGCTGCCGGGGAGGCGTGTTGTGTTTTGATTTGAACAAATTGTGGTTTTTATACTAGCCATAATTAGTATTTGTATTAGTAGCACTCTACTAATACGTATTATCGTTTTTCGTTTTTTTGTGAATACTATTAATATATTGTATACGTAGAACAATAAATTCACAAGTACTCCAAATACGTGAGCAATCACAACCTTGACTTGGGAGGTCATTACCCAATCATTGTATTCGAATCTCAAACCAAAGAAAAAAGGCAAAAATAGATAAATACTTTCGTGAAGCTCGATTTTAAGAAATACAAACTATAAGGTGGGTATAAGGCGGTTGTATTTCACGACCTAAAGGAAAAAGGCTCTTAAGTGCTTCACGCCGCCTCGTTTCCTCCGCTTGCTTGTGCGTATTTTGAGATTGAGAGCTAATCGAGGGTTTTGCCGCCCAAAGTATTACTAAGTATCATATATATTTTCTTGGTTTCATTTGATTAAACCCTCTTGAACGATTTGGTGTTCCACCATCGTTCTAAAGTCATCGAAGGCGTTCACTTCACGTGATCGTTTTCATTCCTTGAGGCTTCTTTAATCGAGAGATTTGATTAAGGAGGAGATTTGTATATTTGTGTCTACTTAATACATTCCACAAAATCCAAAAAAAGTAAAAACAATCAAAAACCACAAAAAAATTGAAAAAGTAAAAACACCAAAAAGAATCTTCTTTGCTCACCCTCTTGTTGTACGTGACGTTTATGCAAACTCGCTCCAAAGCAAGACGTGCTCGTAAACGAAGAAACAAATCAACCACTCCTTCTAGTGAGGAGTCTCCTATTGACGAACCCATCGTAGTGAAAGAAGCACCCATGGCTAATCGAACTATGATGGAGTTGCTTCAAGCACCCACCGAGGGTTATGGAGAAGCGATTGTGATTCCCGCTATCCTTGCGGAGAATTTTGAGGTTAAGACGGGTTTGTTGTCCATGATTCAAAACAACAAGTTTCGAGGTGACGAAAAGGACAACCCTCATAACCACATTCGCCAATTTAATCGTCTCACCGCCACTTGCAAGTTTAAGGACGTCTCTAACGACTCGATTAAGATGATGCTTTTTCCGTATTCCTTAGCGGGGCCGGCAAAAATTTGGTTAGAGAAAGAGCCACCCAATTCTATATTGACGTGGAAGGATCTCGTTTCAAAATTCGTGAACCAATTTTTTCCGCCCTCTAAGACTACGCACTTGAAAAACGAGATTTCAAAGTTTTCACAAGAGTATAATGAGAGTTTTTCAACAGCTTGGAATAGGTTTAAGGAAATGTTGTACGAATGTCCTCATCATGGTTTTTCCGACTTGCATCAAATTGACACGTTTTACAATGGCTTGAACGATCATGAGCGTGATTATCTTAATGCAGCAGCGGGTGGTAATTTTTTGTCTAAGACGGTCGAGGAAGCATTGTTAATCATTGAGAATAGGTCTAAGGTCTATAGTCCTCGTAGCACGTCGAGTGTTCGTAAGACTTCGTCTTCGCCTTCGCCTTCATTGTCACACACCGTTGATGCTTGCCAAATCGAGGCTAATTTGGAGAACAAGATTTTTGATAAGCTTAAGGGATTGTTAATTGAGTTTAAAGTTGGTGAACAACCCACTCCCGCTACGGCTAAAGCGGTTGAGGTGTCTTGTATGTATTGTGGTGGAGCTCACGATTATTCCGAGTGCATTACCAACGGTGGTAACACTTCGAGTGCCTTCGCGGCCGCGGGAACTTATAACCAAAACGGTCAAGTTCCCCGCACTAATCAATTGACTCCACCGGGTTTTCCACCAAATAAAAATGCTAACAATTATCGAAACAATCAAGTTGGTTACCAAAACAGTCAAAGGAACAATTACAAGGGTAATAACAACTATGGGAATCAAGAAAGTAGTAGCCAATTGCAAAATCAAAACCAAAACCGTAATTTTCAAAACACAAGTCAAGGTCTTCAAAATGTTTACACTAAAGAACCTCCAATGGACTTTTTGAATTACGTCACGGCAAATGATAAGATTTTGGAAAACATTCAAGAGCAATTGGCTAATCAAGCTAGGGACACGGCTAAAAACACCATGGAATTGGCTAATTTTGTGAAGGAAAATCTTAACATGAGAAATGAGTTGAAAAATGATTTTGCTAATCAAATTAGAGGTCAAAACAATAAGATTGAACAAAGTCATGCTAGGCTTGAACAAAGAATTGACCAAAAAGCCGCTAGTCAAGATGTCAAGTTTAATAGTCAAGATGCTAAGCTTAATGCCATTTTAGAAGCCGTCATGGGGAACAAAGCCTCTACTTCGGGTAGTTTGCCTAGTAACACCGTTTCAAACCCGAAGGGAGAGATGAAAGTGATTACCACACGAAGTGGTAAGACACTTAAAGAACCGACTCCTCAACCAATTACTCCAACGGTGGAGGAACTTGAGGAAGAACCCGAGGTGGTGGTCGAAAAGGAGCATATCTCAAGCCCACAAAGTACTGCTCATGCCACACCTACGGTTGACCCATTACCAACATTGGAACCCGAGATTCCAAAGGCTATGCATATGCCCCAACCCACACCACCCTTGCCTTACCCATCGAGACTTAGGAAGGAGAAACGACAAGAGCGCGACAACTATCAATTTGAGCTTTTTATGAAAATGTTTCGTGAGTTGCACCTTAATGTGAGTTTCGCCGATGCTTTGGTCATGATGCCTCAATTTGCCGCTAACTTTAAGAGTATGTTGAACAACAAGGAGAAATTGCACCAATTGTCTAGTTGTTCGTCGGTTTATCTTAATCGCATACCTCAAAAAGTCGGTGATCCCGGTAAATTTTTGATCCCTTGTGCCATTCAAGATATGGAAGAATGCTATGCCTTGGCCGATCTTGGTGCTAGCATTAACTTGATGCCACTTGAAATCTTCAAGTTTCTCAATCTTCCTAATCTTACTCCTTCACTAATGTCTATCGAGTTGGCCGACCATTCCACGATTCGTGCATGTGGATTGGCGGAAGACGTTTTCGTGAAAGTGGGGAAGTTCTACTATCCCGTAGAATTTATCGTCGTTGATATCCCCACGGATCCTCAAGTTCCTCTTATTTTAGGTCGTTTGTTTTTAGATACGTCTATGGCTTTAATTGATGTTCATGCTAGAAAGATCGCCTTACGTTTCAACGACGAGGAACTTGTTATAAACGCAACTCAAAATTCTCAACTTTCTCATGTTTATTCCGTTGCTACCATAAACCTCGTTGATATGATCGACGTGGTTTGCGAGGAATTTTCACAAGAAGTTTTAGGGTTTGGTGATGAAGAAACTAGTGGCAAACCCACTATGTTAGATCCAATTCTTGATAATTCGACACCAACCTTCACTCCATTTGAAGGTGGTGGTTTTACGTTGGAAGAATGCAATGTTCCACGTACTTGTGACGAAGACCTCGACAACGATGAGGACTTCTCGATTATCAAGGATTTTCTCAACGATTTCCCATTTCCTCCACCCGAGGAGGTAATGAGTATCGAGCCCACATCTTCACTTGAGGAACCACCTATCCTTGAGTTGAAAGATTTACCTCCTCACCTCGAATATGTCTATTTGGTGGAGGGCGACAAGTTGCCGGTTATTATTGCGAAGGATCTTTCGAATGATGAAAAAACCGCACTTGTCGATGTTCTAAAGGATCACAAAGGGGCGATTGCGTGGAAGTTATCCGACATTAAGGGAATCGATCCCAAGTTTTGTACCCACAAAATCTTAATGGAGGAGGATTTCAAGCCCACAATCCAAAGTCAAAGGAGGGTGAACCCCAAAATTCACGACGTCATCAAAAAGGAGGTCCTTAAACTCCTTAACGCGGGAATGATTTACCCTATTTCCGATAGCCCTTGGGTGAGTCCTATTCTTTGTGTCCCTAAAAAGGGAGGAATGACCGTTGTGCCAAACGATGCCAACGAGTTAATTCCCACTAGACTCGTGACCGGATGGAGAGTGTGCATTGACTATCGAAAGTTGAATGAAGCCACTCGAAAAGACCATTTTCCCTTGCCCTTCATGGACCAAATGTTGGAGCGTCTTGCGGGAAACGATTTCTATTGCTTTTTAGATGGTTTTTCCGGTTACTTCCAAATTCCCATCGATCCTCGTGATCAAGAAAAAACTACGTTTACGTGTCCATATGGAACGTTTGCCTATCGTAGAATGCCATTCGGACTTTGCAATGCACCGGGAACCTTTCAAAGGTGCATGATGGCTATTTTTCATGACATGATCGAGAAGACGATGGAAGTCTTCATGGATGACTTTTCCGTGTTTGGTGATTCTTTCACTTCGTGTTTGTCGAATCTAGAGAGAATGTTAAAACGTTGTGAGGAAACCAACCTTGTGCTCAATTGGGAAAAATGTCATGTTATGGTTAAAAGTGGAATCGTCTTAGGGCACAAGGTCTCGAAAGCGGGGATTGAGGTAGAACAAGCTAAGGTAGACGTCATCGCCAAATTACCTCATCCCAAAACCGTTAAGGGAGTTAGGAGTTTCCTAGGCCACGCGGGCTTTTATCGTCGATTCATCAAGGATTTTTCAAAGATTTCTCGACCCATTACACATCTTCTTGAAAAAGAGGCACGTTTTGTCTTTGACGAAGATCGTGTACGAGCCTTTGAAATCCTTAAGAGGAAACTTACCGAAGCTCCCATTCTTGTTGCTCCCAATTGGAACCTCCCCTTTGAGCTTATGTGTGATGCTAGTGATTACGCTATAGGGGCCGTTTTGGGGCAACGTCATGATAAGCACTTCTTGCCTATTCACTATGCTAGCAAGACGATGACCGAGGCTCAACTAAAATACACTACAACGGAAAAGGAGTTCCTTGCCGTGGTGTATGCATTTGAGAAGTTTCGACCTTATCTCGTCTTAGCTAAATGCATAGTGTATACGGATCATTCGGCTATTAAGTATCTCATGGCAAAGCAAGATGCTAAGCCTAGATTACTTCGTTGGATTCTCCTCCTTCAAGAATTTGATCACACCATCGTTGACAAAAAAGGAGCCGAGAATCTAGCGGCCGATCATCTTTCTCGTTTGGAAGATCCTCACCAAAGTGTTTACGAGCCTAAGGAAATCACCGAAACATTTCCGCTCGAGACACTTGGTGTAGTGAAATCTAAGCTTGATTCTTCCACCCCATGGTTTGCGGACTTTGCAAATTACCATGCGGGTAACTTCATCATTAAGGGTATGACGACTCAAGAAAAACGAAAATTCTTTCGTGACGTCAAGTTCTACTTTTGGAACGACCCTTACTTGTTTCGAACTTGTGCGGATCAAATCATCTGACGTTGTATATTTGGCACCGAAACTTCTAACATCCTTAGAGCTTGCCATGAGGGACCCACGGGTGGTCACCATGATGCTAATCTCACGGCTAAAAAGGTGTTTGATGCCGGCTTCTTTTGGCCTACTATTTACCGAGATGCACAAGATCTTGTGAAGTCGTGTGATGCATGCCAACGACAAGGAAAAGCCTCACAAAAAGATGAAATGCCACAAAATATCATCCAAGTGTGTGAGATCTTTGACGTTTGGGGTATAGACTTTATGGGGCCGTTCCCATCATCTCGTGGTAATAAGTACATTCTCGTTGCGGTTGACTACCTATCTAAGTGGGTGGAGGCCAAGGCCTTGCCCACCAATGATGCTCGTGTGGTAGTCAAGTTTTTGAAGCAATTGTTTTCTCGGTTTGGAACCCCTCGTGCTATCATAAGCGATCGTGGAACCCATTTTTGTAACGACCAATTTGAAAGGGTTCTAAGGAAATATGGGGTTACACATCGGCTTTCTACGGCTTATCACCCACAAACGAGTGGGAAAGTCGAGGTTTCAAACCGAGCGTTGAAGAGGATCTTTGAGAGATCCGTTGGGGAAAACCGACAAACTTGGTCGGATAAGTTAGACGATGCTTTATGGGCCTTTAGGACCGCTCATAAGACGCCCATTGGGTGCACTCCCTATAAGCTTGTGTATGGAAAGAATTTCATTTGCCTATCGAGTTAGAACACAAGGCTTATTGGGCCCTAAAGCATTGTAATGATGATATGGAGACCGCGGGAAAACACCGGAAAATGCAATTAAATGAATTAGATGAATTGAGGGATATTGCTTATGAAAATTCATTGATTTACAAAGAGAAAACTAAAAAGTTGCATGATTCAAAAATTAAAAACCGGGTTTTTAACATTGGGGATCAAGTTTTGCTTTTTAATTCAAGATTAAAAATCTTTTCCGGTAAGTTGAAATCCCGTTGGTTCGGTCCATTCACCGTGACTCAAGTGTTTCCGTATGGGACCATCGAGCTAGCTCAAAATGATGGTCCTAACTTCAAGGTGAATGGACATAGGTTGAAGCACTATTTTGGCGGGGAAGTTCCATCCTTGAACTATCTCGACCAAGTCACCTTCCCCAATGATAATTAGTATTGAGGGGATCGAGTCGAGCTCATGACTCGGTAATAAAAAACGAGGTGCCTCGTTGGGGAGTCCCATGCTTATCCTATGTACATATTATCGCTTTCTAATGTAGCTTACGTGTGGGGATTTGTGCCCTTCCAACCTTTGTTCCGTGGTTGTTTGTGCATTGTGGTTTTTAGATCATGATCTTCACGATTGGAGCCTCTCGTGTTCGTTTTATGGGAGCACTCGATCGTTTGCTTTGAAGACATTTCTCAATATCCATGATATATCCTTTTGATGTTCTAACCTTAGGTTTATAGCACCTTCATAAACGGCTTTAAATTTAATGGTTACACCCTTTCCATGCTAGATTAGGCATTCGACTACGTCTCTAGTATGGGGGTGTTTGCACCCCTAGACTCGAAACATTGAGGACAATGTTTAACTTTAGTATGGGGGGGGTGAATAGATACTTTCCTTGCCAAACCTCCACGCTTTCCAAAATTTATCTTTTTGTTTATCGTTTTTGTTGCAAAACAAGGCTAAAAATGGCCAAATTTTAAAATTTTTCTCATGTTTTATAAGTGTTTGAAGACACGAATGTAGGTTTTCCGATGGCGAGAATAAGAGTAATTTTTGACTCGACCGTGCGTGTTGAGCACTTAGCTTTGGTTCCTTAACTTCACATTAGGCTAAGTCTCTTAAATGAGGACGAGAAATGATAGAGTTAATTATAAGTTACTATGCTAAACGTAGAGTACTCGTATTCTTTCAAAAACTCATGTGTTCTCATTGTTTGCTTATTCTCCCTTCGCTTGTAAATATTTTTTGCTTAATAAATATTGACTTAGCGGTTTAGTTAGGATTGTTGGGTTTCTAGTCTTTTCTAGTAGCTTCCGTGTAATTAAATTGGGAAGACATTAAGGTATCGCCAGCGTCACGGTTTTGAAGTATTGGCACCCGAATAATCGAAAGCTTCACCTAATAATAAGATTTCAAGTGCTCACCTAAATCTAGCAAACAATTTGAAGCCCCACAAGGCCGAAAAATCTATGCAAAATTGAAAGTGAATCAAGCCTTAATCTTCGAAGCTTTAAAGATCCAAAATTCGCTTTAGCGTGAGGATATACGTCTTTGGCTAATAAAACCACCGATGAGGCGGATAATAAAAGGCAAGGCAAGACCGAAGTCATAATAAAAGCTTCATGGCGAAGTTGAATAAAAGATGGAGGTAAACCAAAGATAATAAGGCCCTTCCGTTAGGGGGCATATAAAAGTCTTGGTAATAAGTCTCATGTTCAAAACCGTTATAAAACCGTGTTTATCGATTCTTCTTGTCAACTTAATTTTTTGACATCGTTGTCTATTGGGAGGGGTTATTTATTTGATGGTCTTAGTTACACCGTTAGGGCTCTATTTTTAGACCTAAATCTCTATTATCGCATAAGTCAACAATGTATCCTCGTGAAACATTCAAGACAAAATAAAATATAAGAGATACAACTTAGGAATAATGGGAGGATAAGTACGTGATTAGGGCATATGAGTAGTGTTAGCATTACTAACTTATAATGACAATGATCTCGTTGCACACTTTGCATGGAAGTGGGGTGAAAATCGAGGACGATGAAATTGTTTCTAACGAAGCATTCACGTGTTCTTATTCTATGAACCTAAACGTCCCATTTTGCGATGAAAATCATACATTATGTCTAAAACATAAGTATTAGTAATAGTAGTAGTGTAGCTAGTTTATCATTCAATAAAGTGAACAAAAATGAATTTTGGAGGTGCTATGATATTTTATTCTAGCATTGCGTGAGGGCACGGCAATGGTTTAGTATGGGGGAGTGATGAGACTGCTTTTATACATAGTCTCATCGTCCAAATAGGCCTTAAAATGCATTAAATATCATCAAAATACCCAAATATATGCTTGTGTTCGTTGCTTGTGTATTTTAGGTACGGATATTGAGAAAATGACAAAAGATCACAAGAATCAGTCAAAAACAAACACGGGAAACGAAGCCGCACGTTGAACCAAGCCCTAATGAAGAATTTTCCAAAGAAAACCCTTGAAGATTTGAAGAATTATGAAGAAGGGTCCTCCAATATGGAAGAATTGACACTTTTATACCCTTGTATCTTCATAATTATAAGTTTGGTCCCTAAAGTTTGTCAAAATTACAAAAAGGACCCTTAACTTTGAAGAATTGGCAAATTTAGTCCCTCAACAAAACTAAATTGTCAATATTGGTCCTCCAAGAAGTCAACAAACAAGTCAAACATTGAAGAATGAAGAAAATGCCAAAATCAGTCCTTCAAGATTGAAGAAATTACATAAAATGTCCTTGAAACAAGTTTGTAAAAATATTGTGCCAAAAATGCCAAGCTGCCAAAGTATATTATAAAGGGAAATAGAAGTTATTGCTGGTTGTTACAAAGTGAAGGAATCAAGAGAGTTAAGGGGCTAAACCTGCAAGACATCCAAACCCACCACCACCTATCATCCTTCCACCTCACCTCCATCCTCCACTCACAGCCATCCACTTCATCACCCCACCCACGTCAGACTTCCACTCACGGTTTATTTATTAAACCTGGTCAAAGCCAAGGTCAAACCCAGTTTTTCCCACCAAACAATGTTTTTAAATTAAACACTCCCTTTTTCAGATTAAACTCACACTAATCACCAACATAAACCCTAATAATCCCCAGGATGAACTTTGATTAAAACAAAGGGTTAATGGTTAATATTCTCCAGATCTTTGATTAACCCTTTTGTCATCACTTCCCACACCAAAAACATGAACCTAGACCATCCCATGTGAGTGTAGGACCACCCCTGCACCCGTCCCTTTCCCTCAAAACCCTAAAACCGACATGATAAACGACTAGATGGCACTCCTTGGTCCCCAAGTTCAAAATGAACGTTTTAGATCAATCCACACAGCTGGCATTCACAAAATTCCAACTGCAAGATCACATGATGCACTTTGACAAATTTCAAATCAGCAAGACTTCAAGGGCAACATAGGAATTTCCTTGATTAGGGTTTTAGACTTTCTAAACTCTTCTTTTTTGTATAAATGTGAGACGTTTGTGTCCACATAGCTTGTTCTTTTTTCTCCTTTTTCACTTCCCTGTAAATCTATTTTTTTAATGAATGAAAAAATGGTGTTGAGATGTTGATGAGAAACAAAGATCCATTTACTTTCTATTGTTGATTGTGTTCTAAGTTCCAAGTTTACTTTTTAAGTTTTTAAAATTCAGTCTTGTTTTCAAAGTTTCTGAAAAGGGTAATTTGTGGTGAAATTTTATTTCAAGTTTGGTTTTCCTGTTCTTTTAAGTATTTGTTAAGTGTCTTTGAAAGGAATTCATTTGAGAAAAGTTTTTGAAAAGGTTTGAAAAGTTTCAAAAAAAATCAGATTATTGTTTTGTGTTTGTTCATTGATTCTTAGCAGGTTTCAGAACAAGCTTGTTGTCCAAGTGTACTGCACAGGCCCGGGCCTGTTAGGAGATGGCTAGCAGCCATTGTTGGGCCTGGATGTAGGCCCAACAAGGTAGTCCCTTGTTTCCATTTTCATTTTTCAGTTAGTTTTGATTTTGCATGAAATTTGTGAAGATCTGTTTAGGTGTTGGTTTATAGGTTTGTTCATGTGTATGTTAGGATTGTATGCATGTTAGAAGCTGTTTGAATCAATTTGGCTTAAGATTGAAACCATTTGCTTTGTTAAAAGTTCAATTCTGAATTTAAAGGTGTGTTTGGATTAAGGTTTTAGGTGGGATAAATGATTTTAATCTTGCTTTAAAACCTGTTAAACACACTCCTTAGGGTAGTAGTAGGTGATAGTAGTACTAAGTTTTCAGTTTGGGTGAGTTTTAAAACAATTTGCATGCTTAAAAAATGGAAAATAGCACAAAAAATCAGTAAGTGCCTTTTACTACTTGTTTTGTGAAATTTATGCCTACCAATTGTGAAATCTGCTAGATACTAGGTTTAAGCAGGGTGTGCTATTGCTTATTTGTCACTTGGTTGGATTATTTGCAAGATATTGGCCTTGGAATTTCATTTTTGTGCAAGTAATTTAGGTGTCACTGTTCATCAGAAACATGAGGGCTTAATCAGAAACTTGGTGTGCCATTTGTGTTTGATTTTGTTAAGACTTGTGTGTTTTTTGTGTTGATTATTGACTCCTTATACTCAACTGAGTATAAGGGTGCCTTATTGTCCAAATAAGCACTCACAATAAGCTTTCCTAAGCTTATTGATTTTCTGAACAAAAAAATACACTACCAGTGGGAACTCCTTTCCCACTGATAGCACCTTTGTTAGCACTGCTAAGCAACAAGACAAAACCCCAAACATGGCACTCTCAGAAATCTTCCTTTTTTGTCTTTAGTGACTAAATTTGTGAATTAGACTTTCAAACCAGTTCCATTATTTTTCTTATTTTATTTAGGATTTTTCTGTTTAATTAAAAATTTTATTACTGTTCATCTGCTATTTTTTAGGTTTTATTGCTATTTTAATTAGTTTTATTATTTCTGTTTTTGGCATTTAGTGCCAAAAATACTTATTTTTCAGTTTAAACATTTTTCCTACTCTTAGAATATTATTTTAAGAATTTTGGTTAAAAAGGTTTTCACTGTTCATCTTTCAATTATTTTTTATAATTAATTTGAGTTAATTAGGGTTTAATTTAAATCTGTTTTTGTCTTGTAGTGAAAAATTTAATATTTTTCAATCTTTTTCAATTTTCTAATGTTCATTAGAGTAAAACAGGATTTTTAAAATTGGTAAATTATTTTTAGCATTATTTTATTATTTTTTTATAATTATTTTAGTTTAAAAATAGTTTTTAGTAATTTAAAAATAAAAAAATAGTTTTTAAATTTTAAGAAAAATACTTTTTAGTCTTTAGATAATATAAGTAAGTTATTTGTTCAATAAAATAATATTTTGGACATTTTGATTAATTATATTTAATTTTAGGGCTTTAATTAGCATTTAAAATTGAATATTTAATTAATAAAAGGTTTTAAAATATTTTTATTGGATTTTTATTCTTATTTATATTATTTTAGACTTATTCTAGCTTTTAATTAATTTTTAGGTTTAAAATTTTTAATTTTGGTAGTTGTTACGGTTTTACGTGAACGCTTTTTCGTCTTAGCTCGATCCGTCTTCGTAACCGTCTTTCTTTTCTAATCTCATTTCTTTCTTTCTTTTTCAATCATATAATCACAAATCAAAATCAATTTATTACACAACGCACTAGCCTCCTCGAGAACGAACTCACTTTTAGGGTCATTCACACACGGTTTTCCTAAATCGTCGTGCACGCTTGCCCTATTTTGTCATCCTTTTCCTAATGGGTACAAAAACTCCTACAATCAGAGCTGTTTTCAGGTTCTTTTTAGTTTCAGCTTTTAACTTTCTGTTTTTAATTTTCAAGCTTTACTTTTCCCGCCTTTTTCCTTAGTTGCACTTTAAGTTTATTTGCCTTAGATTTATTTTAGCCTTGCCTTAGTTTTAAGTTTTAGTTGCGTTTTAAGTTTGCCCGTAGATAGATTTAAGTTTGCGTTATTTACTTTAGGTGCCATTAAATTTTAGTCACGTTTTAATTTCTCGCCATTTATTTTTAAATTAGGATTAGATTTATTTTAATTGTTTTGCACTTTTAATATACTACAACGACACAACTTTTCTTTCCACCAAAGATCGACTGAGTCGCATAGTTAATCCATTTTTCAATTCGAAGAGACTGGAACAACGATATTTTATTACTAGGTAAAAGCCTTGTATCAAATGGCGCAGTTTCCGGCTCTTTTCGTAAAGATTAACGGTTTTCTGTGAGAGACGCGTTGCTTTTTGGGATCTGTTCACTTGTGAGCGTTATTTTCTTGCTTAAAAATTTTCAAAAAGCCATAAAAATTAAAAATTGTTAAAAATCCAAAAAAATTAAAAATTTTCAAAAATCCAAAAAGATTTTATTTTTATCTTTATAGTGTATATATATTCTCTTTGTGTTTGGTATTGTTTTCTTTTGCCTTTGTAGGTGTATGCGTACTAGATCTTCTAATTATCAAGAGCCCGAGACTCGAGAAGATTTAGCTATGGCAGGTGTGAACAACAATAATCCACCGCACCTCAACAATAATAACAACAATGTTCTTCCACAGCCCGATCTTCGGACAATGGAAGAGCTTTGTCAACCTACCATGTTTGGACGAGGAGGACCGATTGCGCCGATGCAAATCACGGCTCCGGAGTTTTCGTTGAAGCACCACTTGATTCAGCAAGTGCAAACAAATCCTTTTCGAGGAATGCCTGATGATGATGCCAACAAACACCTCGACAAATTCATTACAATCACTCAAAGCATGAAGTTGCCCGGTGCCACAATGGATGTCCTTCGCCTACAACTCTTTCCACATACTTTATCACACCACGCCGAGAAATGGTTTGATCGTCTCCCGAAGATTCAGTTCATACTTGGGATGACATGACTCAACGCTTTTTGTCGCGCTACTTTCCACCATCCATGGTCACGAGCCTTCACAATCAAATCAGCGGTTTCATGCAAGAACCCGATGAATCTCTCTTTGATGCTTGGGAAGGATATAATGTTTTGATCGATCGTTGCCCAAACCACAACATGCTCCCCGTTACCTTAATTGATACTTTCTACAACGGTTTGACTTTTCGTGATCGTGATATGATTAATGCAGCCGCCGGTGGCATATTTATGAAAAGAAGACCCGAGGAGTGTAGAGAGCTTATTGAAAACATGACTACTCATCACAAAAACTGGGATTCCTCCGCTTCTTCAAGGAACAACCCGAGAGTCAATGTTTCTTCTACTTCAGCAAACCCCGACATGACCGAATTCACCCTCATGATGACTGAAATGAACAAAAATATCTTGCTTCTCGCTACTAACCAACAACAAGTTAAAGCGGTAGCACCTTCTTGTGAAACATGCGGCGGTCCACACTCATACACTAATTGTCCTTCTACTCAAGGAAATCCAGAAAATGTGTATGCAGCTTATGGTAATTATTCACCGGAAAATTACCAAGCTCGACCTCAAGGGGATCGAAATTTGCTGAGTTACCGGTCAAACAACTACCTTTCACCCGGTTTTTCTCCTCAAAACCAAAACTCCAACAACAATTACAATAGAAGCAACCCAATCCCACCTCGAGCTTCTAATCCTTATCACCCACCCATCAATCAAGATGTTGAGGCCATAATGAGAACCCAAGGAGAGCAAATCAAGAATCTACAGAGCCAAATTATCAATTTGAAAGGGGATATCACCAAGCAAGGGAATGACATTAGATCCGAGCTTCGAGATAATATCCAATCCTCCTTCAGCAATCAAACGAATGATTTGAAGAATATGCTGGCTAGTTTCTTGCCCACAACTCAACCCTCTACTTCGAGTTCTCTACCTTCAAACACCGTCACCAATCCGCGAGCGAATGTGAGTGCTATTACTACTCGTAGTGGAGTTACCATAGTAGGACCACCTATCCCGCCCCCATCATCTACACCTCCTCCACCACCATTTATCCCTACTCCTCCCACACCTAGTATTAGTACACCATTACCGTCTCCGCCTCGTCATGACGATGTTCCCAAGAAGAACCCTTCAACATCTCAACCTCCACCAACCCCACCTTCAACATCTCAACCTTTACCTACACCAACACCTTCACCACCTAAACCCAATATTCCATATCCTTCTCGCTTAGGCAAGACCAAAATGCTAACCAAGGATGACTCTCAAGTGTTGAATTTTTTGAAGATGATCTCTCAAATGAATTTCAACATTAGCCTTGTTGAAGCACTTGTCCACATGCCGAAATTTGTAAAAGCATTCAAGGAATTGCTTAACAAGAAGGGGAAGCTGATTGAGCTCGCCAACACATGCTTAAATGAAAACTGTTCTGCAGTTATTCTTAAAGAACTTCCGGAAAAACATGGAGATCCCGGTCGTTTTGTGTTGCCTTGCATTTTTAACAAAACCGAAGAATTTACTGCCCTAGCTGATCTCGGGGCCAGTATTAATCTGATGCCTTTAAGTGTTTAGAAACACTATCATTACCCGACCTTACTCCAACGAAGATGACTCTTGAGCTTGAAAATCGCACTCTCGCTTACCCCGTTGGTATTGCCGAAGATGTGTTCATTAAAGTTGGCACCTTCACTTTTACGGTCGACTTTGTTGTTGTTGATTATGAAATGGACCCTCGTATTTCTTTAATACTATGTCGGCCATTCTTGAGAACCAGACGAGCTTTAGTTGATGTTGCCGAAGGTGAATTAATCTTAAGAGTCGGGGATGATGCACAAGTTTTTGAAATGGGGAAGCTTAAAAGCAAATCCTTTGGAGGACGAGAATCCGCGAATATGATTAATGTGCTCGATGATTTTGTCGTCTACAACAATCCTCTATTCGATTCTTGCATTGATAATCCACTGTTTCAAGATAATGTGGATTATTCTCTCTCCAATTTGGAACCTTCACTCATATATGATTCTCCACCGATCTTTGATGCTTATGATGATGATTCTAGCTCAGATACGGATGATTATGATGATTTTACTTCCGAGTATCCCGACATGCCCACTTATGATGATTTTGATGAGGCCGATACTCTTTCGAGTGATTCTTCACATGATGAAGATCCTCCGCCATCACTTAATCCTACTTTGGATGACTACTCATTTGAGGAAGACTTCTCTACTTTTCTCAATACATACTTCCCTCATGAGAGTGATGCTCCTCCTTTAGATTTTGATGATTATGGTCTTGATCCTACTTTGGATTTGAAGAAAATTCTTTCAAAGGAGAAGCAACCGGACGACACGAACATCCGCTGCACGTATGATTTAACACCTCTTTGTCCACCTTCTGAGGATGAGGTTGTGCATTTTCTTCGCGGATCATCTTCAAATTCTGCTGAGCCTGAGTGCTATTTTCCCCTAAAGGAAAAGGTGTTCGACCCTGGTATCGATATTCTTAAGCCATCTCAGTATCCGTCTGATGAAATAAAAGGAAAAATCTTTGGAACTTATGGAAATCTGCTTGCACCTTTCACCCTTGCTACCACCATGCTCCATCTTTGCTTAAGGGAACCTTGCCTACTCTTCTTTGGCTTGCCTTGTTCGCCTTAAGCTTCTGCTATTTGATGGACGAAAACTATGTCTTTGATCCCGGTGGAGATGTGTCATGCTGCTTCCTATGATAATCAAGGTCGAGTCAGGCTCACGACTCGGTAAACAAAAATCAAGCGCTTCTTGGGAGGCATGTAAAACCCGCATGCTTTTACCATGAATAGTGCCCTTAAGATCGTACGTCCTAGATTAAAACTTACCTCATTTAGTATTGATCACATTCATGTGCTAATGATCAAGCAAGTGCATACGTGTATGACATGACAAGTATCGATTACGTACGAACTCATGATAAACAGTTAATAAATATATCACGTGAACATAATTAAATCATGATCACCATTTAAAATACAAATTAGAATACTTACGTAAATACATATAATATAATTACGAGCGTTAAGATTACGGTAACTACATGATAAAATAAACAGAAACGCTTCAGACACGAACACGTTTAACCACGAACGAACACGAAACATCGGGACACGAGAAAGGTACGGGTACCCCATGTGGGGCCCCCATACCCACGACACACAACAAGAAATGGGCTTAGCCCATGGACTTTTACAAGTAAAGGGGGGTAAAGAGTAAAACTAGTTTTTATTTTTCACTTTCAAGAAATAAACACAAAAACCCTAAAAGAGTTTTCTCTCCTCCTCCTTGTGCTCTCTTTGTGCCGCCACCTAAGCATCACCATAGGAGGGTGATTGTTTGATTTTGATCTTAAAAACTATTGTTATAATCAGTGTTTGTTCATCCTTTTCCAAGCTACATAGTGGTATACCTTTCTAACCCTTCTTTTTAATTCTTTTAATTCTTTTAATCTTTGATTATTTTCATGAACATATTATTATTTTTTTTATTTAAACATGATAATTAATCATTGATCTAACATGTTTTGGTATTAATTAAAATCAAAGAATGATTTAAAAGGGGTGTTTGTTTTTGGCCGCCTAGCAAACAAACCCGAGGGGGGTTTGGTTTGCTATTGCCGCCACCACCAAGACCATTTTTGGTCTTGGTTGGCTCATGTGGGACCCACGGCAGCAAGGAGGCACACGTGCCCCGAGTTTGGCTCGGGGTACGGTGTCGAATTCATGCCCGATTCATGGTTCGTTGGTTAAATCATGATTTATGCTACATGTTAATTTTATGAATTATGAACTTAGGATATAATTAATTAATAACATGAAATATTAATTAAATCATGACTTAGGTTATTTTAATTATTAGTTTAACATGACATTAATTTAACCTAAGTATTTTATGTTATAAGTTATAATTAATTAATTATTAAAACATGCCTATAATTAATTAATTTAGACATGACTTAGGTTATATTATTAATAATAATAATACACATTTTAACCTAAGTATTTTCATTTCATTTTAATTAAAACATGTTATACCTTAATTAAAATGCTTAACCTATAGTTTAATTAAAATACATGAAATAATAATTAAACTATACACTATATCATATGACTTAAGAAATAAGCTTATAAACACTTAGACTTATATGTTAGCTTATGTAACCAGCTTAATTCTAAATATGGAAACTTCTATTTATAGAAACTTAATTAAATAAGGCAGTTAATCTAATTATGGAAACCTTCTATATATGGAAATCTATCTATTTCAGGCAGCTAATCTAATTATGGAAACCTTCTATATATGGAAACTTATTTAATTAAGGCAGCTGATCTATTTTGGAAACTTTCTATTTTTAGAAACTAATCTATTTTAAGCAGTAAATTCTATTTTTGGAAACTTTCTATTTTTGGAAACTTTCTATTTTTGGAAACTTTCTATTTTTGGAAACTTTCTATTTTTGGTAACTTTCTATTTTTGGAAACTTTCTATTTTTGGAAACCTGCTATTTTTGGAAAGTTACTTATTATTACACAGTAAGTATAATAATACATGAAACACTAGTAATACTTAATCAGATTAATCAGAATACTAGATAAACACAGTTTAAGGCTTTAAACAGTGAACCATGACCTAAAACATACCAAATCAGCTAAAATGAGACACAAAACCCAGTACGTAATCAGTGAATCGATACTTATACACGTGTGTATTCATGTAGCGTTAGTGATCCAGAAGTAGGAGTCTTTCTTCCGTTCATTCACTGGACTTGAGGTACGAATTCCCGTCCTTTCAGTATGGACATTCTTTCCTTATTATGATTTCCCCGTATGCAGCCAACTGTTTTCCCCAGTATTTGTTTTATTGTTTTGAACTGCTTATGTTTAATTAGCATAATCTATAGCCATATACAAGCATGACCAGTTTCACCTAGTTATGGAGGTACCATAACCATAACATTGGAGGCACCAATGTTATGACTTCCCCACGGCGGAGTGATTGCTCGTGGCGTCCCTTTCAGTTTTGGCCATATTATTATATCAGGTGGGGCGTATGGGTGCATCCTAGTTACATGTTTTATTCAGTTTATCATGGTGAATGTGGTGTGTGCCTTGCACCCTTCACAAGGAGTTGATCCCTCCTACCCAAACCAGTATATTGATTAGAGGCATCCCCTCTAATCAGCATGATGAGGTCACCCCTCCAAGTATTCATGCACGTGACCTTTTCATGACCTATATGGGCTATGGTATATATATGTTAAAACAGTTTTCACAAGATAAACATAAGGCTTTTCAAACTATAAAACCAGTTTTCTTGATACTTAACCAGTTTACTCAGTACTTAGTCTTCCGCTGTTATATGTTACATGTTTATCCTATTTCATGCTTTATTGTACATCCGTGCACTGAGCGTCTTGCTCAGCCGTTTTCCTTTTCATGTTCCCAAAACGGCAGGTACTCAGGGACGCTCGTAGATCTCAAACGTACGTGCATATGGACTGGAAGCTTTACTGTCTTTCTTTACTTTATGCATTTCCTTTACTTTAATACTGTTGCTATGGACATTGTTTCGTCCTTTCCTTTTTCAGTATTTATGTTTGTGTGTGATGAGCTTTACTTTGGGGTACCGATGTTTGATTCCGGTATTTCCCTTTTATGGTTGAATAATACTTAGACATTTATCCTTGTATGCTTTGATGACACGCCATGATTATGCGTAATATTCCATTTCCAAAATGGGGTGTTACAATTATGGTATCAGAGCCAAGGCTTCGACCTGTAGGCTCTCAAATATGACCTGTGATTAGTGGGTAGTCACTACGGTCTTCCTAGAACTGACAGTTGTTTTCATGCATTCATCATTTTTAAGCATACATATACATGTCATTGTTGTAGGGTTTTTGACTAAGTAATGGTTGGTACAGGACTGGCCCTATTTAGTCGCATGTGTTTTATCGAAACTTTTAGATTTGGGACCGACCCATAGGCGTCCCCTCGATATGTCTTTTATTTTGAGTGAACTGACCGGAGGCGTTCACTCTCGAGCATCAAAAGTTTCATAAAACTGCATCATGCATTCATACAAAGATTTTCTTGCATAAAATTTTTCTCGTGAAATTTTTGCCATAAAATTTTTTTTATATATTTTATGTTTGAACGGTTAATCATATGTTTTATGTTATACTGTCAGATGGTTCTCACACGCGAGCAAGAGCAGCCCAATGCTGCAATTCAGGCTGCCATGCAAGCCTTACTTCCTCAACTGAGGAATGACATTCGTGCTGAAGTCCAAGCTGCCAACAACCAGCAGCAGCAGAATCAGGCACCTCCTCCTCCTCCTCCCCCAGTGACACTAGCGGTATGGTTGGAAAGATTTAACAAGCTCCGTCCTAGAGCTTTTGAAAAGACTGATAGCCCCAGCGATGCTGAAAGCTGGCTGACTCACATTGAGAAAATTTTCAATGCTATGGGATGTGACCCCGCCTTCAAGGCAAGATTGGCATGCTACAGGTTTGAAGGCGATGTACTCAACTGGTGGCTAGCTTTGACGCAGTCAGAAGGAGGTGATGAATGGGTCGCTGGTTTGACATGGGCCCAATTCAAGGAGAGAGTGATGGAACAGTTCTTTCCTAAGGCAGAGCAGGACAAACTCAAGCGTGAATACCACGGTATACGTCAGAGAGCGGGCGAGAATAGCAACGAATTCATGCAGCACTTTCTTCGCTTGGCAGGTTTTCTGGGAGCAGCGGCTGGTACTCCTGAGGAGCAGGCACACCATTTTAGGTGGGCACTTCGCACCTCGGTCGCGAACAATCTGGTATGTGCTACGTTCAATACAGTAGCACAAGTGGCCGACGCAGCAAGGAAGCTTGAGATGTTGCAGGAACGCGATGAGTTCGGGGAAGCTGAAAGACCCGACAAGAGGTAAAACATTTCGTGTTCTAGCGTTAACCAGACCGCATCCTATCATTATATGTTCTATAATCATCTCTTAAACTGTATCTTCCAGGCAGAAAACTGGGGACCGGTCTCAGCCGGCTACTCAGCAGCAGCCTAATCAGCCCAAAGGAAACGGTCACACTAACGACCGTTCTGTTGTGGAAAGGCGCAACGGTAATGATAATTACCGTAACAATGCGGGACACTCCAACAACAGCAGGTCCTACTATTTACGCATCTTCTTATGATTTCATGTTATATTTCCCATGCTGACACTATATTAATCTCTACCAGGAACCACGGTAACGGAAGGGACCAGAACCACAGGGGTTCTCAGCCTAACCGTTCAGCTAACACTGGTAAGCATCTTATGACGCTTACGTCCTATACTCGTGCATATACTTTATTCTTAACACGTTTTGTCATCAGCAGGCCCTCAGCAAGCAAGGACTCCTGCTGGAGGATTCACTCATCCTCTTTGCAGCACTTGCCATCGCAGACACCCTGGCCCATGTCGTCGTGATTCCGACGCGTGCTACAAGTGCGGCCTCCCTGGCCATCGTATGAGAGATTGCCGTAAGGGTGAAATGGAGGGTACTTCGGGTCATGCTGATACTAAACCGCCTCCTACCACTGAGCGTGTCTACACGACATCGCGCGATCAGGCAAACAAATCTACAGGTACCATTACTGGAATTTTGTATATGTACGGCCAGGCTGCATGTGTTCTTTTCGACACGGGTGCCACTCATTCAGTTATTTCCACTACTTATGCTAAGAACATCAGGACACTTCCCTTGCCATTAGAAAATAAGCTTACCATTTCCACGCCTCTGAGGGACTCTGTATTAATAACTCATGTATACAAGAGTCTTCCTCTAGAGTTTGACGATAAAGTTCGTGCAGTAGATGCACTTCCCCTAGACATGATTGAGTTCGATATGATTCTTGGCATGGACTGGCTATCCAGGCACCATGCTACCATAGACTTCCACTCATATCGGGTGATCTTCGGCGACATTAATGCACCAGAGTACATCCATAACGGGTTCATACCCGGACGGTCTGTACAAGTCATATCTACCTTGCAAGCACGTGCATTACTGTCACATGGCTGCGAAGGTTATCTAGCTACGGTTCATGACATGGATGCTGAATCCCCATCGATTCAGGATCAACCAGTAGTTTCGGAATTTCTAGACGTCTTCCCAGATGAACTTCCAGGCATACCACCTGCACGAGAAGTGAAGTTCAACATCGACCTTGTTCCAGGAGCTGAGCCAATCTCTAAGGCTCCGTATCGTATGGCTCCCATAGAGCTAAAAGAACTGAAGGACCAACTGCAGGAACTTCTTGAACGAGGGTTCATTAGACCAAGCGCATCTCCATGGGGCGCACCGGTCTTGTTCGTTAAGAAGAAGGACGGCAGCATGCGACTTTGCATTGACTACCGTGAACTTAATAAGATTACCATCCGCAATAGATATCCACTGCCACGTATAGACGATCTGTTTGACCAACTTCAAGGAGCCAAACACTTCTCAAAGATCGATCTAAGGTCAGGCTACCATCAGCTAAGGGTTAAAGAGCAGGATATTGCCAAGACTGCTTTTCGTACCCGCTATGGCCATTATGAGTTTGTGGTCATGCCATTTGGCCTGACTAACGCTCCAGCAGTATTCATGGATCTGATGAACAGAATCTTTCATGAATTCCTTGATAAATTTGTCATTGTATTCATCGATGACATCTTGATTTTCTCAAAGTCCACGGAGGAACACGAAGATCATCTCCGTACTGTACTACAGATTCTTCGTCAGAAGCAGCTGTATGCGAAATTCTCCAAGTGTGAGTTCTGGTTAAACAAGGTGGCATTCTTAGGTCACATTGTATCAGCAGAAGGGATCACTATGGACCCAGCGAAGGTTGAGGCTATCACTAAATGGCCAAGACCAACATCAGCGACAGAAGTCCGCAGTTTCTTAGGCTTAGCTGGATATTATCGAAGATTTGTGGAGAACTTTTCCCGCCTGGCATTGCCTCTCACCAAACTGATGCGAAAAGGAGAGAAATTCGTCTGGACGGAAGAACGAGAGAAGAGCTTCGAAGACCTAAAGCAGAAGTTAGTATCTGCACCTATTCTTACTCTCCCATCTGGTACAGGTGGATTTCAGATCTATAGCGATGCATCAGGGAAGGGACTGGGCTGTGTTCTCATGCAACATGGGAAAGTGATCGCGTATGCTTCACGGCAGCTTAAGCCCTATGAAGAAAACTACCCTACGCATGACCTGGAACTTGCTGCAGTGGTGTTCGCATTGAAGATATGGAGGCATTACTTATACGGAGAATCATGCGACATTTTCACGGATCACAAGAGCTTGAAGTATATCTTCACACAGCGAGAATTGAACATGAGACAAAGGAGATGGTTGGAACTGTTGAAGGATTATGATATTAACCTACAGTATCATCCCGGAAAGGCTAATGTAGTAGCAGATGCACTCAGCAGAAAGTCCGGAATGATAAACGGCATTGAGATCGAGGAACAAAACATAAGAGACTTGGAGCGACTAGACATCGAAATCATGGTACGTGGGCAGCACGGGTACTGGGCGAATCTTAGAGTAGAACCTGAGTTACTGACTAGGATTAAGGAAGCGCAGAAGGATGATGGAGAGATTTGGGCAATAATTCAGAATTTGGAGAAGCAGACAGAATTCAGAATGGACGCAGACGGTATCGTTTGGCAGGGCACGAGACTTTGTGTTCCTGACAATCCAGAACTCCGGGAAGCATTGTTAGCTGAAGCTCACAGCTCCCCATTTTCTATACATCCTGGGTCGACAAAAATGTACCATGACATCAGACAGCACTTTTGGTGGAGTGGTATGAAACAGGATGTAGCCACGTATGTCTCCAAATGTCTTACCTGCCAGCAGGTTAAGATTGAACATCAGCGATCGGGCGGTCTCCTTCAACCGTTGGATATTCTAGAGTGGAAGTGGGACAAAATCACCATGGATTTTGTTACCGGTCTTCCGCCTACCAAGAAGAAGCACGATGCTATTTGGGTCATTGTTGATCGACTCACCAAATCAGCTCATTTCTTACCGATACGCAAGGAAGATCCGGTAAGTAAACTCGCAGATACGTACAGAAGGGAGATCATGAGACTCCACGGCACTCCCTCCAGCATCGTCTCAGACAGAGATCCTCGTTTCACGTCGCGATTCTGGAAAGGTCTGCAAAAAGCTTGGGGTACACAACTTAAGCTGAGTACGGCCTTTCATCCTCAAACGGACGGACAATCGGAGCGAACAATTCAGACATTGGAAGATATGTTAAGGTCGTGTGCGTTGGAATGGACAGGTGATTGGGACGATTACATCTGCTTAGTCGAGTTTGCATACAACAACAGCTGGCACGCAAGTATCAAATGTGCTCCTTTCGAAATGTTGTATGGCAGAAAGTGTCGCGCTCCAACTTGCTGGGATCAAGTGGGAGAGCGAACACTCAAAGGACCAGAGATTATAGAAATGACCAACGAGAAGATCGAAGTAGCTAAGCAGAAACTGCAGGAAGCACGATCACGTCAGAAGAGTTACGCCGATAAGCATCGTAGGGACATACATTTTAATGTGGGAGATCACGTCTTCCTCAAGGTTTCGCCGGCACGTGGTGTTAAACGCTTCGGGATCAAAGGGAAACTCAGTCCTCGGTTCATCGGACCATTTGATATCGTTGAACGAATCGGCGAAGTATCTTACCGATTGGCGTTACCTCCTCAGCTTTCGCACGTGCATAACGTGTTCCATGTGTCCTTACTTAGAGGGTACAATTATCATCCCCTTCACATGGTTCAGTATCCACTGGAACAGATACGTGAAGATCTCACTTTTATAGAAGAACCCGAACGAGTACTCGACAGGCAAGAACGAGTCATGAGAAGGAAGACGATTCCATTCGTAAAAATTCTTTGGAGGGACCATACCGAGCGGGAAGCCACTTGGGAAACAGAGGAGTCTATCCGGGCTTCTTACCCTCACTTCATATTTTGAGTTCGGGTATGTTACTTCTTTTCAGCTTACTTTATCTATAATTCGGGGACGAATTATTCTTTTTAGGGGGGAAGAATTGTAAAACCCGCATGCTTTTACCATGAATAGTGCCCTTAAGATCGTACGTCCTAGATTAAAACTTACCTCATTTAGTATTGATCACATTCATGTGCTAATGATCAAGCAAGTGCATACGTGTATGACATGACAAGTATCGATTACGTACGAACTCATGATAAACAGTTAATAAATATATCACGTGAACATAATTAAATCATGATCACCATTTAAAATACAAATTAGAATACGTACGTCAATACATATAATATAATTACGAGCGTTAAGATTACGGTAACTACATGATAAAATAAACAGAAACGCTTCAGACACGAACACGTTTAACCACGAACGAACACGAAACATTGGGACACGAGAAAGGTACGGGTACCCCATGTGGGGCCCCCATACCCACGGCACACAACAAGAAATGGGCTTAGCCCATGGACTTTTACAAGTAAAGGGGGGTAAAGAGTAAAACTAGTTTTCATTTTTCACTTTCAAGAAATAAACACAAAAACCCTAAAAGAGTTTTCTCTCCTCCTCCTTGTGCTCTATTTGTGCCGCCACCTAAGCATCACCATAGGAGGGTGATTGTTTGATTTTGATCTTAAAAACTATTGTTATAATCAGTGTTTGTTCATCCTTTTCCAAGCTACATAGTGGTATACCTTTCTAACCCTTCTTTTTAATTCTTTTAATTCTTTTAATCTTTGATTATTTTCATGAACATGTTATTATTTTTTTTTATTTAAACATGATAATTAATCATTGATCTAACATGTTTTGGTATTAATTAAAATCAAAGAATGATTTAAAAGGGGTGTTTGTTTTTGGCCGCCTAGCAAACAAACCCGAGGGGGGTTTGGTTTGCTATTGCCGCCACCACCAAGACCATTTTTGGTCTTGGTTGGCTCATGTGGGACCCACGGCAGCAAGGAGGCACACGTGCCCCGAGTTTGGCTCGGTGTACGGTGTCGAATTCATGCCCGATTCATGGTTCGTTGGTTAAATCATGATTTATGCTACATGTTAATTTTATGAATTATGAACTTAGGATATAATTAATTAATAACATGAAATATTAATTAAATCATGACTTAGGTTATTTTAATTATTAGTTTAACATGACATTAATTTAACCTAAGTATTTTATGTTATAAGTTATAATTAATTATTTATTAAAACATGCCTATAATTAATTAATTTAGACATGACTTAGGTTATATTATTAATAATAATAATACACATTTTAACCTAAGTATTTTCATTTCATTTTAATTAAAACATGTTATACCTTAATTAAAATGCTTAACCTATAGTTTAATTAAAATACATGAAATAATAATTAAACTATACACTATATCATATGACTTAAGAAATAAGCTTATAAACACTTAGACTTATATGTTAGCTTATGTAACCAGCTTAATTCTAAATATGGAAACTTCTATTTATAGAAACTTAATTAAATAAGGCAGTTAATCTAATTATGGAAACCTTCTATATATGGAAATCTATCTATTTCAGGCAACTAATCTAATTATGGAAACCTTCTATATATGGAAACTTATTTAATTAAGGCAGCTGATCTATTTTGGAAACTTTCTATTTTTAGAAACTAATCTATTTTAAGCAGTAAATTCTATTTTTGGAAACTTTCTATTTTTGGAAACTTTCTATTTTTGGAAACTTTCTATTTTTGGAAACTTTCTATTTTTGGAAACTTTCTATTTTTGGTAACTTTCTATTTTTGGAAACTTTCTATTTTTGGAAACTTTCTATTTTTGGAAACTTTCTATTTTTGGAAACCTGCTATTTTTGGAAAGTTACTTATTATTACACAGTAAGTATAATAATACATGAAACACCAGTAATACTTAATCAGATTAATCAGAATACTAGATAAACACAGTTTAAGGCTTTAAACAGTGAACCATGACCTAAAACATACCAAATCAGCTAAAATGAGACACAAAACCCAGTACGTAATCAGTGAATCGATACTTATACATGTGTGTATTCATGTAGCGTTAGTGATCCAGAAGTAGGAGTCTTTCTTCCGTTCATTCACTGGACTTGAGGTACGGATTCCCGTCCTTTCAGTATGGACATTCTTTCCTTATTAGGATTTCCCCGTATGCAGCCAACTGTTTTCCCTAGTATTTGTTTTATTGTTTTGAACTGCTTATGTTTAATTAGCATAATCTATAGCCATATACAAGCATGACCAGTTTCACCTAGTTATGGAGGTACCATAACCATAACATTGGAGGCACCAATGTTATGACTTCCCCACGGCGGAGTGATTGCTCGTGGCGTCCCTTTCAGTTTTGGCCATATTATTATATTAGGTGGGGCGTATGGGTGCATCCTAGTTACATGTTTTATTCAGTTTATCATGGTGAATGTGGTGTGTGCCTTGCACCCTTCACAAGGAGTTGATCCCTCCTACCCAAACCAGTATATTGATTAGAGGCATCCCCTCTAATCAGCATGATGAGGTCACCCCTCCAAGTATTCATGCACGTGACCTTTTCATGACCTATATGGGCTATGGTATATATATGTTAAAACAGTTTTCACAAGATAAACATAAGGCTTTTCAAACTATAAAACCAGTTTTCTTGATACTTAACCAGTTTACTCAGTACTTAGTCTTCCGCTGTTATATGTTACATGCTTATCCTATTTCATGCTTTATTGTACATCCGTGCACTGAGCGTCTTGCTCAGCCGTTTTCCTTTTCATGTTCCCAAAACAGCAGGTACTCAGGGACGCTCGTAGATCTCAAACGTACGTGCATATGGACTGGAAGCTTTACTGTCTTTCTTTACTTTATGCATTTCCTTTACTTTAATACTGTTGCTATGGACATTGTTTCGTCCTTTCCTTTTTCAGTATTTATGTTTGTGTGTGATGAGCTTTACTTTGGGGTACCGATGTTTGATTCCGGTATTTCCCTTTTATGGTTGAATAATACTTAGACATTTATCCTTGTATGCTTTGATGACACGCCATGATTATGCGTAATATTCCATTTCCAAAATGGGGTGTTACAAGGCAACCCATGTTTCTATCTTTTAGCTTTCTTTATCCTAAGTGTAGGGGAGACCCGTTGGTGTTTGTTATTTCCTCTCTTCTCATATTCAGGGATTCCAGCGCTTAATAATCCACTCTTGATGATTTTTGACGACCCGTGATTCCGTGTTCCCGTCTTCCTGGTTCTATCCTAAACTCTTTACGATTCACTATATTAAAATAGGAATCTCGTTAGTTGTCTTTTCCTTAGCAAGATTTAAACAAAGTGCACAATGTCCTAAGTGTATGGGAGTTTATTCCCACATGCTTAAACATTGAGGACAATGTTTATATTAAGTGTAGGAGGACTTCTATCAAAGTTAAGTGGTTTTTTCCTTGTATTTGTCCTCATTTTAACCGGAAAATCAATTTTTCGACATTTTTCAAAATTTTTGATCTATTTTGGCCTATTAGTTTTACCTTTGTATAGTTATTTTTCTTTCTTTGTTAGAATAAATTTTAATAAAGTGGTTTTAATTTTCAAACGTTGTGAATCTATGACTCAACCCGAGTTTACTTATCTAAGTTTACTCTAGCTAGTATCCTTAACGTGTTTAAGTCAAGTTTTGCTAGGCTTTTATATAGGGAGCTATAAAACGCGAAAGTCTTAACTCTCACGGGTTAAGAACAAGAACTTTTCGCAAGTTCCTATAATTGATCCTAGAGAGTCGTTTATCAAGGGAACTTTAAAATGCGATTTCTTAACTTGAAAAAGTCTACGAATTTGCAAGATCCTATAGATGACTCGAAAACCCAAAACTTTGATTTAATTGGCTAAGCATCCACGAGTCTCATTCCATGAGATTTTAAACTGTGGAGAACGAGAGATGATAGAGTCAATTATAAGTTTGGTATTCTTTCGTGAATCTATGTGAGTTAATTATAAGCCTATTCTCCCATCGCTTGCTAATAAGTTTATCTGCAATAAATAAGGTTGTACGATTTGAAAAATTACTTAGCTTCTAGCCCAAGATCGTTTAAAAGTTGATCGGTATGGATTAGAGTTCATAGCCAAGGCATAACTTATTGAAGCGGGATGCGAAGATTGGCGAGTCTGAAAAGGTCCTAACAAGACATAAGGGCTACATTTTGTTGCTAAAGATCCCAAGTGATGTGAAGAATCATTTATCAAAGATCAATATGAAGGATCGAGACACACGACGAAAAGCAAATACTCCCAAAAGTCATGGAGAAGTCTATCCGAAAAGGCCCTAGCAAGGTATGAGGATAAATAGATTCAAGTCCAAAAAGGAGGCGGATCGTTGTATATCAAAGTCCAAAATAAAGATTGGAGAAAAATAAAGAAGTCGTGGTCCAAATATGAAGAATCTCTCAAAACTTCAATGAAGAAATTCCTATTATGAAGAGTGTACCATTATTTCATGAACGTCTCTCAAGATTTGAAGTATGAAGTCGCTGCCAAATATCGGTCCGAGAAAGGTCTCAAATCGCGAAGCGAGTTATGCCAAGATATGAACTTTATGAGGTCCCGAGAAGCAGTTTTAAAAGATTTTGTCCTCTGCTAACTATTGATTAAATCGTCCCACTTTATTTTCAGCCTAAATAACTATCGAAATAAGTCAACAATGCATCCTCGTGATCATTTAAGACAACAATAAAATATAAGAGATACACCTAGGAATAAGTGAGTCTAAGTGAATAATTGGCCCACATGAGTTCGTGTTAGTTTGCTAACTTATAATAACAATGATCTCGTTTTTAAGCTTGGTTTAGAGAAAGTGAAAACTTGAGGATGATGATTATTCATGACATTTCCAAAACCCAAGGTATGTTTTTTTATTTCTTTACTTTGAATGTTTATAATTTTCTATCGCTTTAATAAAGGCCAACGTGGATTGATTATGATGAAAAATGTAATCGTGCTTTGTAGCTAATGCATTGCATGAGGACATTGCAATGGTCAAGTGTAGGAGATTTAATAGGTGTGTAAACACCCATCCTTTTTACCACTTAATTACAATAATAACCGAGCCAAAACGTGTATTTTATGTCATTTATGTCGGAATTATGCGTGGTTTGTGTTTTTGTTGTGATTTAGGACGAAAAGGTGAAAAGTGGAGAAAACACGGGCATTCACGGGCTTTTATCGAAGAAAAAGACGAAAGACGAAGTCAAGAAGTCAAGAGTGCAAAAAGAACGGAAGTCCAAGACCAATTCTGAAGATTTATCGAAGAAAAAGTCAAAAGACGGAAGTTTACTAAAAGCCGAAAAACTCAAGTCTAATTTATTGAAGAATTAAAAGACGAGTTCAAAGAAATCCCGAGACAAAGTCGTTAAAGTCAAAAGATTAAGAAGATTAACAAAGACTTAAGAAGATCAAGGACTTAATCTTGCAATTAAGGAAAGAAGAAAGAGGGGAGGAAGCTTCCTAAGCACCTCCCTAATCTCCCCTATAAATAGATTAGATTAGATTCATTTCATTTTTGTTGGCTAATAGTGACAATTAGTTCTTCCATTTTAATTACCTTGTCATTTAATTTCATGTCCATTTAAATACATTGTCTTGCACCTTAAATACATTTAATTTCAAGTAAGTTCCCTTTTAATTCTTGTCAATCTTTATTTTTATTGTCAATCTCCTATCTACCTTTCTTTATTTGATCTTAATCTTCATGCTTTATTGTTTATGTTCATGTTTTTGATTTTTATTGATTTAAGTGGGTTTTGATTATTTTGGTTATATTTGTTAGTTTGATTGTTTCTGGTTCTTGCGTGTTCTTCGCTGCTTTTCTGTTCCCAGGATTATTCCGGATCAAAGTCCAAATCATTCCGAGTGAAGATTGTTTGTTGATTATTCCAAATAAAGGGCGTTCATCCGAAATAAGTGACATATTCTGGATCAAGGCCATATTCCGGATCAGCAACATTCTGAGTGCAGGATTTTAGAATTGTTTATCCGGAATATTAAACATTCCGGATCAGTCTTGTTTATTCGGAATAATTTAACATTCCGGATCAAACCTTTCATTCGGAATACCAAATATTCCGGATCAAGGAGTTTTATTCGCAATAAGTAATTATTCCGGATCAAGGTCTTCATCCGGAATCTTCAACATTCCGGATCAAGGAAGATATTCCGGATCAAGCTTATGTTCCGAATCAAGACTTTATTCCGGATAAGTGACATATTCCGGATAAATGATTTATTCCGGATTAAAGGTTTTGGTAAATATTCCGAGTGAAGAAGAACATTCCGAACGAAGGTGACATTTCGGATTAATGTTTATTCCGAACGAAGGATTATTCCGAATGAGCTGTTTTCAGGTTCTTTTTAGTTTCAGCTTTTAACTTTCTGTTTTTAATTTTCAAGCTTTACTTTTCCCGCTTTTTTCCTTAGTTTCACTTTAAGTTTATTTGCCTTAGATTTATTTTAGCCTTGCCTTAGTTTTAAGTTTTAGTTGCGTTTTAAGTTTGCCCGTAGATAGATTTAAGTTTGCGTTATTTACTTTAGGTGCCATTAAATTTTAGTCACGTTGTAATTTCTCGCCATTTATTTTTAAATTAGGATTAGATTTATTTTAATTGTTTTTCACTTTTAATATACTACAACGACACAACTTTTGTTTCCACCAAAGATCGACTGAGTCGCATAGTTAATCCATTTTTCAATTCGAAGAGACTGGAACAACGATATTTTCTTACTAGGTAAAAGCCTTGTATCACCCGGTTAAGTCTTAGTAAAACTGGTTTTATAGTTTGAAAAGCCTTATGTTTATCTTGTAAAAACTGTTTAACATATTTTACCATTAGCCAATATAGGTCATGAAAATAAACGTGCATGAATACTTGGAGGGGTGACCTCGTCATGCAAATTAGAGGGGCTACCTCTAACTTAATATACTGGTTTTTGGGTAGGAGGGATCAGCTCCTTGTGAAGGATGCAAGGCACACACCACATTCACACTGAGTAATCTGCTAAAAACATGTAACTAGGATGCACCCATACGCCCCACATGATAAATATAATAATATGGCCAAGAGTTGAAGGGACGCCACGAGCAATCACTCCGTCGTGGGGAAGTCATAACACCAGTGCCTCTAGTGTTATGGTTATGGTACCTCCATAACTAGGTGAAACTGGTCATGCATGTATATGGCTTTAAGTATTCTAATTAAACATAAGCAATCAAACATATAAACTTATACTATGGAAAAACAGTTAGCAGCATACGGGGAATCCTAATAAGGAAAGAATGACCATACTGAAAGGACGGGAATCCGTACCTTATGTCCAGTGAACGAAGAAGACGAATGGAAGAGAGTCCTACTTCTGTATCACTAATGCTACATAAATTCATACGTGTATAAGTATCTGATTACTGAATACATAACTGGTTTTATATCATGTCTTAGCTTGTTTTATATGTTCACGTCATGTTTTACTGTTTTAAGCTTTATACTGTGTTTATCTTATATTCTGTCTATTCTGATTAAGTATTACTTGTATTTCATATATTATTATACTTGTTGTGTAGTAATAAGTAACTTTCTAAGAATAGCAGGTTTCCTGAAATAGAAAGTTTCCAAAAATAGAAAGTTACCAAAAATAGAAAGTTTCCAAAAATAGAAAGTTTCCAAAAATAGAAAGTTTCCAAAAATAGAAAGTTTCCAAAAATAGAATTACTGCTTAAAATAGATAAGTTTCTAAAAATAGAAAGTTTCCATAAATAGATTAGCTGCCTTAATTAAAAAAGTTTCTAAAGATAGAAAGTTTCCATAAATAGATATAAGCTGGTTAAATAAGCTAATTATATAAGCTTAAGTGTTTTTCTGATTATTATTCTAAGTCATGTGATTATAAAGTATAGTTTATTAATTATTACATGTAAATAAAATAAACTATAGGTTAAAAGTATTTAATTAAATATATCATGATTTTAATTCAATAAAAGGCAAAATACTTAGGTTAAAACATGTATTATTAACTATTAATAATATAACCTAAGTCATGTTAATTAATTAATTATAGTCATGGTTTTAAATAAATAATTAATTATAAAGTCTGATAAATATAAATACTTAGGTTAAAATTCATGAACTAATAATTTAATTTCGGACCTAAGTCATGTACATTAAATTAATCATGTCATGTTTTATTAATTTAATTTAAGTCTTAAACATAACTAGTGAAAATCATAAACTTGAAAATAATGATTCATGAACCGGACCCGTGACTAAAAACCATGAACCGGACCCGTAACTATCATCATAACTTGAACCACGTCGGGTTTGCCCTTGGTTTTGCTGCTGCCGTGGGACCACCACCACCATACCGAGACCATATGGTCTCGGTGGTGTTAAATAAGCCAAGCTGAGACCCCTTAAGGGCTCGGTTAGGCGTCGGCTAGAAACAAAACACCCCTAAAACCCTTGTTTGATTTACCCCATGATCATTAACATGTTTAAATAATTGTTTTTAATTAGTTAATTAAAAACATCATGATTTTATGTGATTAGTTAAATCAAAACATAAAAGAAAAGGGTTAAAAAGTTATACCGAATACGTGGATCAAATAAGGATGAACACACACGAATCCTTGCATAATTTCCAAGATCAAAATCAACCCGAACACCCCTTGTGGTGTCCTTGAATCTGGCGGCTAAAGAGAGAAAGAAGAAGGAGGAAAACTTTTAGGGTTTTAATTATTTCTTGATTTTGTGAAAAGTGAAACAAGTTTTTACCTTAACCCCCTAGTTAGTAAATTTTGCATGGGCTAAGCCCATGTTCTTGTGTATGCCGCGGGTAGGGGCCCCACATGGGGTAACCCGTACTTTTTCTCGTATCTAAATTATATAGTGTGTTCTCGTGTTTTATCTTGTTCGTGTTTTACGTGTTCTAATTAATTATTGATCGTGACTTAATATATTTATTCGTGTTCGTAATAAATATATACGTAAAATAATATTAGCTCGTGATTAAATTACGTTCATGATTTTATGATCGCATGTTCGTGATTATAATTATTATTGGAATAATTATCGTGTGTTCATACGTAATAAATACTTATCGTGTTCTAACACGTACATAATACTTGTAATTCTTATACGTGAAACATAACGTGCTATAAAAGGAAAGTTCTAATCATGTACGTACGATCTTAAGGGCACTATTCATGGTAAAAGCATACGGGTTTTACAATCTTACTGATGTAGGTTTAGTTGACTGTGAGGGTTCATTAGTCTGAGGTGTCACTTGGAGGTTCAAGGACATAGGTTGGTGTAGAGGGAAGTTCAGAGGTTCAACCAACTTTAGTGAATGAGCAGGTTCGCTGGTGTGAGGGGGTCCAAATACCTGGTACATAGACGGAGGGTTCGGAGAAGATTTTGGGACAAGGGTCCATGTTCAGTGATAGAGATCGAGTAGCCTGGGGGTTCAGCTACCTTTGGGGGTTCAGCTACCTCTGTGGTTCAAAACAGGTTCACATCTTTAGCGGGTTCGCTGGTAAAGGTTCAGGGATCGCTGGTGACCAGAGGGTTCAAGTCAGTGACGAGGGGTCAGCTTGTTTGTAGGGTCACAAATGGTTGGGGGTCAGCGGCCTCTAGGGGGTCAGATCTTTGTAAAGTTTAGACCTAGACCATCGCATTTAGCTGGTCACCATCATCACTAATATTTAATCAGCTCCCCTTTTTTCATATCAAGAATAATCACCCAGCTTCAACGACAACCAATCTATTCCTATTAATCCCAACAAAAGATAACCGCAACAACAAACATCCCAACAACAAATACATATCATCAGTCAACACAAAGTGTTTCCATATCCACCAAACTTGAAATCCCAGCATCAATACAATACCCGGTCATCATCATCTTTTGTACAAAAAAAATCAATCTTAGAAAGAATACGATTGATTCTTCATTGTTACTGTCATTTCTGTGGCACAAAATCCCAAAACTCGAGGTTTTCATAAACCCAAAAAAAACCGATGCTTTAGTTAGAACAAACATTCCGTCTTGTGGCCTCAAGACAACGAATCCATCGTTTTTTAATTTAATTTTGGTTTATGGGTTTGCGTAAGGTTGAGAGTTTCGATCTGTTTTTCTGTTAGGGATAAGGTTATGTGTGATGGTTTGATGAGATTGACGGTGGGAGGGTTTGGAGGAATAACGGTGATATGTGTGAGGTAGAGAAGGACATAGGTGACGGTGTTGGGAATTTTGGATCTTAAAAGTGACGGTGGGGGTGAGGAGTGGAATTGTAGGTGATGATTGTTGATGAGTGATTTATGTGAGATGAGAGTGACGTGAGATTAAGAGAGTGGAATGAATAGAAGGATTATGAATTGGTGGTAACAGTGATAGAATATAGATGAGGGAAACGGTGAGGTTTGGTGGGGGTAGAATAAGGTAGTGGGATAAGATTTGTGGGGGTGGGGATACATACTGGGTATACTTTTAGAATAAAGTCATATTTTATATTATCATTCTTCCCTTCAAAACTACAGCACAGTAGCAGTTTTTGAGTGTTCAAAT
The DNA here is from genome assembly GCA_025667525.1 of Glebionis coronaria. NCBI lineage: Eukaryota > Viridiplantae > Streptophyta > Magnoliopsida > Asterales > Asteraceae > Glebionis > Glebionis coronaria. The sequence goes on from JANFOE010000885.1 coordinate 376,012, forward strand.
GAACTTTAACATTGCTGAAAAATTGTTATTAGTTGCCATATGAACGGATCTGGATAGTAATTAATCCAACCCGCTCTGATACCAATTGATGGTTCACTAATCTCGTGCAAACATCGAATCCATGAAGATCTATAAAGAACATTTGCACAATTAAACCAATTGACTAACTAATAACAAAGCTTGTACTTTTCATCGTATGTATATCTTATTAATAATGAATCAACAAATATACAAGACTTGCCCGGTTGTTTGCGGAACAACAACCGGGCGACGAACGACAAACTAAACTCCCATGTTCATAGCTAACTAAGCTTATGCAACAATGGGAGGATGAAACCCCTATCCACTAAAGTGTTACATGTGTGTTTTCTGTGGTGGGAATCGTTACCATATTCTATTACAAGGACCACATATATATAGTGGGTGTGAAGCTTCCTTGAGAAGCTTTTACTAAAATACAAGTAACCACCTTGTAGTTTGTAGTCTTCCACTAATACTTCAGACAGACACTTCAGACACTTCTTCAGGTCTTCTAACATCTTCAGGTCTTGTAATAAGTAATAGTATTGAGGAGTTAGCAAGCTATTATGTCATCACTTACTAACTCCATCATCCTTGATTCTTTGCACACTTACTGAGATCCGCCTTAGCTAATGACGAGTCTATCTCATAGACTCTAAAGAACTCTAAAGAATGACACACTGAACTTATAACATACGAAGTTCAGTGACTAACACTACTTAGGATACTTTACATCCAAATCCTGTGCAAGGGACAAATCAGGCACTAAATTGGCCCAACAATACTTGAACTCAAGAATTCGTTTTTCGTTGTTTTTGTAAATGCTTTTTTTTACATATTGTCGTAATCAAAACAAAGCAAGATCAAAAAATGCATGTAACGTTTTTAGGCATCATTGTATTAACAATCTCCCCCTTTTTGATTCCGACAATACATAAACTCAATAACCTAACAAAAACAATATTTTCGAAGACGAGTTTATTTTATTTCTCCCCCTTTGTCGAAGCAAAAAAGTTGCAAAAGTCTTTGAAGAAGAAAAGAACCGGACTTTGCAAATGCTCCCGCTTGGTGCTTACTCCCCCTTTTTCTCGGGGCACCAAGGAATCGAGATATGGTGACAAGCTACATAGAAGGGTTAGTAGTAGAGAAGAGACACCCAAAAAGATATAGCAAAGGTCACACAAAAAAAATAGGAGAGACAAAGATCCAAGATAAGTCATGTTAAAAGGAAACATGATAAAAGATACAAGGAAACAAAGCATACAAAGATGTATGAGAAATAAAACAAGCCAAAAGAGAAGCATAAATCTAATCCTAGTTAAACTAGAACTCTAAGATTTGCTTGAACTAGATGTCTTGAAGATAAGAAACCAACGCTTAGATAAAAGACAAGGTAGTGGCGGAAGGAGGTGGTGGTGGTTTGGTAGAGATCTCATATTCATAGTTAAGAGGATGTTTGACTAAGAGACTCTTGATGTAATTTAACTCCTCATAGATATGATCCATAGCAAGATGTTGATATTGACAACAATGACAATATGTTCCATGATGCATGACATTATCATGTGAAGGAGGAAGAACACTAAAGGCTAGTGGTAAAGATAAGAAGTTCCACAATCAACATTCTTAGAAGGAGAAGATATGTGATTTTGAGTGTTTCTTGGGTGAATTGGGATTGAAAGCAATTGGAGAAAATAGAGGAGAATCAAGGCTTTCATTCGAAGAATAAGACATTTTGATTTGAGAAAGGATACAAAATGCTTAGGGTTAAATAGAGAAAGCCCAAGATATTTTGGGGTGGTCAAAGGGTTGAAACAAAGATTCCAAAAAGTTTTGGAACAAATTTGGAGTTTCAGAAATACCCAAAAAAGAAGGCTATGTGCGCGGTTCCTTTTCTCCACTGACGGTTCCTTATCGATAAGAAGCCGTGGTCTCAATAAAGAACCGCCCATAGTGGGTTGAATTTAGTGATGAGTGAGGATTTTCCAGTTCAGCAAATCCTATTTTTCAAGTCTAACTAATCATGGAGACATGCTAAGAAGCAAAGATAGACAACGAAAATACACAAGAACTCACCAAACAAGGTTTTGACCAAAATACATGGATTTTGAAGAAAATCGATGTTGGAGGTGTGTAGAACTAGACAAAAAGTCATGACACAATGATCCTCCATAACTCACTTTTGTTCTTGCTATATTTGAGAGACACATACATATGAATTATGTAAGCTCAATATTAATAGTGAGAAGCTATGAAAAAGTTTGTTGTCCCTAATAATATTATGATTAAACAAGAAAATAAGATGAAGATAGATGAATTCTAGAGAGAGAAAGTAGATAGATAAAGTAGAGAGAATTGGTTGTAAACTTTGTGAATATTAGATTGAGAGAGAAAATAAAATTTGTGACCAACACCCTTCCTAACATGCTAGGAAGGGTATATATATAGCCATACCTTACATGTAAGCTTAATGGGATATATGTTTGGGTCGGGCTTATCTTTTGGGCTTTAAGTAGCTTAAATACAAGCCCGTGAACCACGACTTTTCTACTACCTATTACAACTTTCTAATAAATATTACAATAATAAACTATGATCAAGCATTCTTGTTTGACTAAATATTTTGAGGCTAACAATCTCCCCCAATGTAAGGTCATTCCTCTTCGACATTTGGAGATTTATGGAGATTACTAATCTCGTCATAAGTGAGTCTTGAACGTGTAATAGTAGTCTTGTTCCTTCATGCTGTGATCTTTGAGCCTTTGTCGTTGTCTTTCGACTTTGTCTTTAATCTTGAGATCTTCAAACCATCCTTGACTTGTCTTTGCCATCTTGCGATCTTGTGTCTTCATCCACTTGCTCATACTTTGTTCCATCATCTTGAAAGCTTACTTTGATCATTAGAGTTGCGGAAGTTTTTCGCTTTCTTGATTGTTTAATATGTCTTTGGGCATAAGTATGTGGTTTTCAATCTTTGACTTTGGTGTGTACACCGTAACGTCACCTTCTTGAGACAAACATAAACATGGACTGAATGGATTTGACATTCGTCCTAAATCGGTAGCGTTTTACCTACGGTTGCTGAAGACCTTATGACGATATTAAATATCGTACCTATGATTAGGTAGATTCAATTAAGAATCTCCTTGACAGGGTTTCGCGGCAGTACGAGCGTTCTCTTTACTCGACCGTCTCAAAGTAAGACTGCGAACATAAAGAGGAATCAATTGGATAAATATTCGCTTGATTAAATTCATCAATTCAAATTCCTGGAACAAGTCTGATTCATAAAGAATCTTACCATTGTTGCTTTCCAATTGACACAAGCTTGATTCATAAGAATCTCGCAAGTCACCTACTGTAGCGCTGTTTGAGGTTGACGTTAGAAGAATTTCCATTCGTCACTATGAATATTAATGAATATTACTCTGAATGTTCTAGAAAGACCATAAAGATATTGCCTAGAAACCTGAAACAAGTTTGAATCAATTCAGAATCAAACCACTGTTGCTTTTCAGTTTTACATATGGTTAGTTCATAAAGAATCTTACATATGACCTACCGCAGTGCTGTTTGATGTTAACACTGGAAGGATTTCCACTCATCGTTGTGAATACTAAATAGTATCACTATGAGTGTTCTAGCAATATCGCAAAGATATAGCGTAGGACTCTCTTGTTCGTCATCCGTGTGTCCTAACGAGATTTGATTGATCTCTAGGCTCTAGACACGATTTGTGCACTTTTAATGGTCAGAGGCTGGAGCAGATGCCACCTATTCAATATCAACTGTCTCGGAATGAGAAATTCAATAGAAGTCATGTTGATCTCCATAACAATAACACAAACTTCTTTTAAGAGAAGCCTGAGTAGCTAGGAAAGGGTTGTGCATTACATCATTGGGTCCATGATGTGTAATCTTTATGATGTGTTGATCTGGTTTCTGCCTAAGTTGTATGGAGGGCTATTTTCTTTTCACCCTTTATCCTTACATTCTTTTTCATTCTTCAACCCCTTTAATGCTTACCAAGACATCATTACTAGCACCTTTTTGTGATTGTTCCAGTGCTAGCTTCAGTACTTAGTCGGCATTCAGCTACGTTCACATTCTACTCCATCTTTCATATGGACTTCTAATAATCTATTGGATTGTCTCTGGGAAGATCCCTTCGGTTCTGGTTGGATCATAGGACTTAAACCTAACCACCCTTTTGACACCAATAACGTCGTGAATTAAGGATGTTGTGGGTATGAGATCGTAACCATAAAACCACTTCAAAAAGTCTAACAAAGTGTTTGAAAAACATTTAACACCTTGATAGTTTTGTCGTTTCAGAAGTGCTCCCCTTTCACATGTGCATCGATAATCGAAAGTGTTTCGCACATGTAGGTAAGAGTTAAAGTGCTTGAGTCTTGCAAAATAGATCATATTTTAATCACATTTTCTCCCCTATCTCTAATATATAAAATCTTTTGATATTAGAGATACCAAATTTAATTAAAATATATTGCAAAAAATAGTCTTGAAAATCTTCGGGAGAAAGATGTGTCTATTTTAGCATGAAGTTGAAAAAGCTCCCCCTCAAAAATTGATCCAATTGAATTGTCATTGTGAGAATGTGATTCGCATTACACTTTTTGAGGATAGGAGTTGTTGAACACACAATTTTTTAAAGAATTTGAATAATCATTGAGATATTCTTAAAAAATTTTGTTCAACGCTTTTCAAAAAACTCTATTTCTTTTTGGCGAAGAGGTTTTTCTAAAGCATAAACTTGAGTTCATAGACTTTGAATGTCTTGACAAATCCACTCAATTTTAAGAATATTTCTCTTCTTTTGCTAAGGGTAGGCGCACTAAATCGTACACTCCCCCGTGAATATCGATCCGGGTTGCAATCTGAAAGTGATTAAAAGCCATTGTGTTGAGCTCAAAACATTGAATGTTTTGTGACAAGCTCAACCCAAGATAGATTGTTCTACCCGTTGTTGGAAAAATTGTCCAAAATATGCATTTTTCTTTATTAAAAGAAGAAATGACATGTTTTGAAAAATATTTACAACTTTCATTCGAGCTTTATGTACACACATGTGTCGTTATTGAGCGACATTTCTAGGTACGTCCATATTATCGATACTGAAAGACATGTCGAGAAGAATAATTTTGGATTTTAAACATTTTTAATTTTGTGTTTTGCTTTTATATGTTTTATATTTTTGTATTTTGATTTTTCAATGATATTTACAAGTAGATGTTTGATAGATAAATCAAGCAGGCACCTTTGCCAGAATCTCCAGGTTTGCTGGATTCAAACATCTCATACTAACTTTTCTAACGGGGTACTCAAACCTATCTTTCGACATAGCTTTCGTAAACAAGTCGGATAATTGGTAATCCGTTCCAACAAAGTATAACTCAACGATGCCTCATTCAACTTGTTCCTTTATGAAGTGGTATCTGACATCAATGTGCTTTTGTGCGAAAATGTTGTACTAGTTTTCAGGAGATGGCTATGGACGACTTTGCGTCACAGTACATAGGTACTTTATCAAAGTGGAAGACATAATCTGTGAGTTGTGTTCTCATCCAAAGAACTTGAGCACAACACGCAGATAGAGACACATACTCCGCTTTGGCTGATGACAGTGATGTGCAGTCCTGCTTCTTAGAAGACCATCCCACGAGCTTATCTTGACCTAGAAATTATGCACCACCAGAAGTACTTTTGCGTGTATCAAGACACCCTGCATGATCAGAATCTGAATAGGCCGTTAGAAAAAAAAACGGTTTCCCTCGGATACCAGAGTCCCAAATGAATGGTATTCTTGAGGTACCGAAAGATCCGTTTAACCTCCTTGGGGTGCTTTTCAGTGGGTCGTGCTTGATATCGTGCAGAATAACACGTAGCATGTGAAATATCTGGTCGGCTTGCTGTTAAGTACATGAGGGAGCCCATCATGGAACGATATCTCGTTTGATCTATGGCAACTCCCTCCAAGTCAGCATCTAGGGATGTGGTTTATAATGGTGTCCCAACGGGGTCACATGAAGTCATACCATGCTTTTTGATTATCTCTTGACAATACTTAGCTTGGTTAATAAAGATACCACTTGGGGATTGGTGAACTTGAATTCCAAGGAAGAATTTTAGTTCGCCTATCATAGACATTTCAAATTTGTTGTGCATTAGTTTTTTAAACCATTTTGAAATTTTTGGGTTTGTAGACCCGAAAATAATGTCATCAACGTAAATCTGCACAAGCAAAATGTCATCCCCATATTTGTATATGAACAAGGTTAGATCAATGGAACCTTTTGAGAAACCTTTGGATACCAGAAATTTCGAGAGCTCATCGTACCACGCTCTTGGATCTTGCTTGAGTCCAGAAAGTGCAATAACTAGATTTTAATATAGAGATTTTGGTTCTTTGAAATTGGTGTCTAATCGAATTGATCACGGTTAATAGTGTGACTCAGTTGTTCTTGGTGAATAAAAGTAAAAGGTGAATTATCTATTTTAAAATAAAAATTAAAACTTTAAAAGTAAATGACAAAATAAAAATAAAATAAAACAATTTAAAATCAACTTGAGAAAAATGGAGGAGAAAGTAAAGTTTGAAAATAATTCGGGAAACAAACTAAAGAAATAATTCGGCAAAACTCAAAACTTAACCTAAGTCATAATAATAAAAAACTACACATAATTCGGAATAAAAAATTAAACATAAGTCGGAATCCCACAAACATAACTAATTCGGAATCCCATCTTAAACCTAGTTCGGGATAATGTAATTTTCATCTAATCTAGAATCCCCATTCAACATGCAATCCGGAATAAATAATCAACACGTTATCTGGAATCCCCATTCAACATGAAATCCGGAATGTGGCTTCCCTACAATCCAGAATCTGGTCCTAGACCTAATCCGGAATGTGGGATATGGTCATAGTTCGGAATATGGAACTATACACAATCCAGAATCCAGTTTTTGGACATAATCCGGAATGTTATATTTGAACCTAAGTCGGAATAACTAAATGGAATGCACGTAATTCGGAATAAGGGTTTAAAAACCCAGATTAGATGAAAAATAAGCAAAACCAAATAAGCACTTAAATAAAAATTAAACCAAACTAATTTTAAGAAAAAGCTAATAAGCCACAAATCAAAAACATTAAAAACACTAAATAATCAAAATATTAAAAATCAACTTTTAAAAGATTAAACTATTTAAAACACTTAATTAAAACTAACACAAACATAAATAAATCAATAAGCACAATAAGCTAAAACCATCAAACACATGAAAAACAATAAGAACAATGGAATAAGCACTCAAATAAGCAAATAAGCATAAAGATGAAACAAACTACATGATTAACCAAATCAAACAATGTATTTAAAAACAAGAAAGGAAGAATGAGAATGATTATGAAAAACTTGAAATTAAGATGAAGATTAAGATTCAAAATTACAAGATTAAAATTGAAAAGCTTGAAAACGTTAAAGGAAGTTTAGAGAGAGAAATTAATTATCCTACTCCTACTCCTAAACTAATCTATCTATTTCTCACCAATCTTCAAAATGAAGTATTAGGAGGCTATTTATAGGAGGAAGGAAAGTAGGTGTTGTTGTTTTCTTCTTTCACTTTGTCTTCTCGTCTTTTAGTTTCTTCGTCTTTCGCGACTTTGTCTCGGGATTTGTCGAATGATAAAATGAACTCGTCTTCTAATTTTCTTCTTTTATTAAATTTGGTTCTTCGACTTCTTTAAACTTCCGTCTTTAGTCTTTTTCTTCGATAAATCTTCAGAATAGACCTTTGACTTCCATTCTTTTTGCACTTTTGATCTTTTGACTTTGTCTTTTGTCTTTTTCTTCGATAAAAGCCCGTGAAAGCCCGTATTTTCTTCCTTTTTCATATTTTAGTTCTAAAACACAACAAAAACACAAACCACGCATAATTCTAACTTTTACGGCATTAAATACACGTTTTGGTCTCGTTTTTAATTGTTTTAAGTGGTAAAAGGATAAGTGTTTTCACACTTATTAAATCCCCTACACTTGACCATTGTAATGCCCTCATGCAATGCATTAATTTCAAAGCACGATTTATATTCTCTATCATAATTAACCCACCTTTGCCTTTATTAAATACTAGACACTAAGGAAACTAAAAAGACAGAAAATTACAAAATGTTTGAAGGAAGAAACGCGTAAAGAAATCTAAGACTTACATTAGTGCTTTGGTGTCATGAATGTTTATCACCCTCAAGTTTCATGTTCCCCATACCAAGCTTAAAAATGAGATCATTGTTATTATAAGTTAGTAAAGCTAACACTTACTCATGTGGCTCAATTATTCACTTAGACTCCCTTATTCCTAGGTGTATCTCTTATATTTTATTGTTGTCTTGAATGATCACGAGGATGCATTGTTGACTTATTTCGATAGTTTATTTAGGCCGAAAATAAAGTAGGACGATTCTCGAAACCTCATAAAGTTCATATCTTGACATAACTCGTTTCACGATTTGAGACCTTTCTCGGATCGATATTTGGCATTTACTTCATACTTCGAATCTTAAGAGACGTTCTTGAAATAATGGTCTTCTCTTCATAATAGGAATTTCTTCACTTGAAGTTTTTGAGAGATTATTTAAACTTGGACCACGACTTCTTTATTTTTCTCCAATCTTTATTTGGGATTTTGATACACAACCATCCGCCTCCTTTTCGGACTTGGATCTATTTATCCTCATACCTTGTTAGGGTCTTTTCGGATAGACTTCTCCATGATCTTTATGGGAGTAATTGCTTCTCGTCGTGTGTCTTGATCCTTCATATTGATTTTGATAAATGATTCTTCACATCACTTTTGATCTTTAGCAACAAAATGTAGCCCTCATGCCTTTTAGGGCCTTTTCGGACTCGCCAATCTTCGCATCCCGCTGCAATAAGTTATGCCTTGGCTATGAACTCTAATTAATCTCGAGCAACTTTTAAACGGTCTTGGGCTAGAAGCTAAGTTACTTTTCAAATCGTACGACCTTATTTATTGCAATTATTTATTAACAAGCGATGGGAGAAAAAGCTTATAATTAACTCACATAAATTCATGAAAGAATACAAAACTTATAATTGACTTTATCATCTCTCGTTCTCCACAATTTAAAATCTCAAGGAATGAGACTCGTGGATGCTTTTCCTAATAAACCAATTAAGGTCCATATAGTTAAGGATACTAGCTAGAGTAAACTCAAATAAGTAAACTCGGGTTGAGTCAAAAGATTCACGACGGGCCTAATATATCAAAGACATCTAAACTTATTAAAACCATTTTATTAAATAATTACGAACAAAGAAAATAACAATAACAAAGAAAAATACTACTAGGCCAAAATAGAACAAAAATTTTGAAAAATGTCGAAAAATCAATTTTCCGGTTAAAATGAGGACAAATTCATGGAAAAGCCCACTTAACTTCGATAAGTCCCCCCTACAGTTAATATAAACATTGTCCTCAATATTTAAGCATGTGGGAGTAAAGTACCCTACACTTAGGACATTGTGCATGTTGTTTAAATCTTTTAAGAAAAAACAACAAACACATACGAGGGTCCCCCCTACACTTATTATGAAAACGGATAAAAAAAAAAGATAGATACTCGGTTGCCTCCCTAGAAGCGCTTGTTTTTGTTAACCGAGTCATGAGCCTGACTCGACCTCAAATTTAATGGTCCATGTGGAAGCCTCGAATGTAATACCGGGATCAAAAATCTTTTCCTCGTTCCCGGAGGAACATAATAAATGAGAGGCAGGAGGATAAGTCTTGAAGGGTAGAAAAGTCCTCTCAGCATACGAAAAGTATGTGAAGTTATCATCCACGGGAGGTGGGGTTGGTAAAGGAATAAAAATGTCATCCCCAAAAGACATATGATTATCACTAAGCGGCAAAGCCGTAAAGGTGTCAATCATAGAATGGTCAAAGTCACCTCCCGGGTCAAAGCACTCATCCTCAGTAATGGTTTCTAAGGGATGGGATGAAAGGTGCTCGAGAGGGGGACTTGGGACAATATCTTCATGCATCAAAGTATCAAAAAGAATATCCTCCTCCGTGTCATCATCGTCAATACCTGGAGGTATTGAGAGAATGTCGATTTCTTCCATAAATGTGTCATTATTCTCAACGGGAGTAATAGACGGGGGTAAAGACTTGGAAACAGGAGTAGAATTCGACGCTTCAATTTCAGCAATAAGAAGATGAACTTTCAATAATTTGTCGCGAAGAATAACGTCTTACACCTCATCTAAAAGACCAAATTCATTGGTGAACTTCTCGTAAGTTGGAGAGAATAAATCAACATCGCCCTCATCTCCCGGAGGAAATTGAGAAATTTCGAAAGTGAAATTCTCATAGCATGGAGAAAAATCATCATTAAGAGCGACCTCGCCCGTAAGCTCCGCAAAAGTCGGTACATCACAAACCTCATCAAAGAATTTGTCGAGACCAAATTCACTAATCTCACTCGATGTATCACAATCCTTAGATGTATTTGGGACATCAAGAGTATGAGTAGTAATCTCAGAAGATGGGTTGAGATCAAAGATATCATCATCGTCATCATCATAATAAAAAGAACGCACAAGAGGCGGAGAGGTATAATCACTAAGATTAGATACTTGCTCTTGTCACCTTTCCTCTTGCACTTTATCTTTTAGTCGATCTAATTCTTCTTGAACGTATTGAAGTGTATTCGAAATTGTGGCTCGTTGTTCTTCACTCATTCCAAAAGAAGGTTGATGATAGAGGGAGTAATGTGGGGGCTCAAAATAATGAAAACCAGAATTAAAGCACGGATTTGGTTCATAATAATTCATCGGTTGACAAGAAAAAATATCGCGAGGGCCCCCACAATTCTTGCAACACGGGTATTGAGAAAAATCCGGTGCATGTTGCGGATACTAATTCTCATATATGGAAGAATGTGAGATAGTGTCATTAGAGGTGAGGAATGAATTGATTTAATTGCACGATAAACAACGTCCAAATTCGTAATTGGGAATATCTCTTCCGCACCGTTCACATGAACACCATGGACATGATTGACTACCTGACGATGGTCTTCCATACCCTACACAATCAACATAGGAATCCATTAAGAATTAAACACAATAGAGAAGTAAGAGGAAATTTTTTTGGTGCAAAACTTTTGAAAAGAAATGCTTTTAATGCTTTTTTTTAAAAAAAATTTGGATTTTTGAATTTTTTTTTTTTTTTTGAAAATTTTTGCAAGAAAAAAATAACGTTCAAAAGTGAACGGATCCCAAAATCCAACGCATCTCTCACAAAAAACCGTTAATCTTCACGAAAAGAGCCGGCAGCGGCGCCATTTTAATAACAAGATTTTAATATACAAATTTTGGTTCTTTGAAATTGGTATCTAATAGAATTGATCACGGTTAATAGTGTGACTCAGTTATTCTTGGTGAATAAAAGTAAAAGGTGAATTATCTATTTTAAAATAAAAATTAAAACTTTAAAAGTAGATGACAAAATAAAAATAAAATAAAACAATTTAAAATCAACTTAAAAAAATGGCGCGAAAAGTAAAGTTTGAAAATAATTCGGGAAACAAACTAAAGAAATAATTCGGGAAAACTCAAAACTTAACCTAAGTCAGAAAAATGAAAACTACACATAAGTCGGAATAAAAAATTGAACATAAGTCAGAATCCCACAAACATAACTAATTCGGAATCCCATCTTAAACCTAGCTCGGAATAATGTAATTTTCATCTAATCCGGAATCCCCATTCAACATGCAATCCGGAATAAATAATCAACACGTTATCCAGAAACCCCATTCAACATGAAATCCGGAATGTGGCTTCTCTACATAATCCGGAATCTGGTCCTAGACCTAATCCGGAATGTGGGATTTGGTCATAGTTCGGAATATGGAAGTATACACAATCCGGAATCCAGTTTTTGGACATAATCCGGAATGTTATATTTGAACCTAAGTTGGAATAACTAAATGGAATGCACGTAATTCGGAATAAGGGTTTTAAAACCCGATTAGATGAAAAATAAGCAAAACCAAATAAGCAATTAAATAAAAATTAAACCAAACTAATTTTAAGAAAAAGCTAATAAGCCACAAATAAAAAACTTTAAAAAAACTAAATAATCAAAATATTAAAAATAAACTTTTAAGAGATTAAACTATTTAAAACACATAACTAAAACTAAGACAAACACAAATAAATCAATAAGCACAATAAGCTAAAACCATCAAACACGTGAAAAACAATAAGAACAGTGGAATAAGCACTCAAATAAGCAAATAAGCATAAAGATGAAACAAACTACATGATTAACCAAATCAAACAATAGATTTAAAAACAAGAAAGGAAGAATGAGAATGATTATGAAAAACTTGAAATTAAGAATAAGATTAAGATTCAAAATTACAAGATTAAAATTGAAAAGCTTGAAAATATTAAAGGAAGTTTAGAGAGAGAAAGTAATTATCCTACTCCTACTCCTAAACTAAGCTATCTATTTCTCACCAATCTTCAAAATGAAGCATTAGGAGGCTATTTATAGGAGGAAGGAAAGTAGGTGTTGTTGCTTTCTTCTTTCACTTTGTCTTCTCGTCTTTTAATTTCTTCGTCCTTCTCGACTTTGTCTCGGGATTTGTCGAATGATAAAATGAAAAGTCTTCTAATTTTCTTCTTTTATTAGATTTGGTTCTTCGACTTCGTTAAACTTCCGTCTTTAGTCTTTTTCTTCGATAAATTTTCAGAATAGACCTTTGACTTCCATTCTTTTTGCACTTTTGATCTTTTGACTTCTTCTTTTGTCTTTTTCTTCGATAAAAGCCTGTGAAAGCCCGTGTTTTCTTCCTTTTTCATATTTTGGTTCTAAAACACAACAAAAACACAAACCACGCATAATTCCGACGTTTACGATATTAAATACACATTTGGTCTCGTTTTTAATTGTTTTAAGTGGTAAAATGATAAGTGTTTTCACACTTATTAAAGTGCTTTGTGGAGACGATACACCTTGTCGGGATAATGAGGATTACGAATCCTTCCGGCTGCGTGACATAGACTTCTTCCTTCAAAGGACTGTAAAGAAATGTCGTCTTCACGTCCATTTCATAAACAGTGAATCCTTTATGTGCAGCATAAGCAAGGAAAATCATGACCGCTTCCATACGAGCAACTGGTGCAAATGATTCTTCAAAATCAATTCCCTCTTTCTGGTCGTACCCCTTAGCCACTAGCCTAGATTTGTTCTTGATGATCGTGTTTTCTTCATCCATCTTGTTTTTCCAGATCCAATGAAGATTTAATGGAATCATATCGTATGGTCTGTCAACAAGTTCCCTGTCCTTAAGTCTTTCAAATTGTTGAAGTTCATCCGTCATCGATTCAATCCAAGCATGATTAGTCATGGCTTCTTTGATGTTTTTCGGTTCAGCTGTACTCACGGCGAGTATGAACATACAAACATCACCATCAGTTTCTAGTTGTCGTCTTGTACGAACAGGCTGTGAAGGGTTTCCAATTACTTGAACCAAAGGATGATCTCTGTAACACCCCCAAATTTGTACAACTCAATACAGCAGAAGACTCGTTGGTGTTACGGGATAGCACATTACTCACATCATAGACAACGCATAAAAATCGCGTCGTTTAATAATAAATCATTTCCATTCATAAAATATCAAAGTTACATAGGTCCCAAGTCATTATATTTAATACAAGTTTTACAAAACATTTGAATGGAAATCATAATTTAAGTGCGGGCCATGAATTCTTGTTGTCTTCCCGAGAATTACCTTCAAGTACATGAGATAAAACATGTTAAAAGAAAAGGTCAGCGATAACGCCGAGTGAATTCATAGAGTTTAATAAATTCCATCAATATAATATCAGTATAAAATTATTACTGAAAATCATTTTGTATAAATCATTTTGATAGGCCATGAAATAGCCAAAATCATTTTATACAAATCCTTATCGAAAATCATAATATAGGCATTTGCCTTAAAAATCATTATACGAGCCAATGTCGTAAAAACAATCATACAATACGTCTTATAACGTTGTATAAAAAAACCGTTATATGAATATGGTTATGAAAACCAAAACACAAACATAATATCAATAGTATGACCCTGTATTGCTAGTCAGGCAATACATCATAATTCGGAGCGTCTAATAGTATTTCGTTAGTTTTGGATTATTATAAGCCGCATGACATTGTTACCTTACTAAACCAACAACGGGTAGCTAACCCGATACCAATTTTGCCCATCTAAAGTAGCGTGTCGTCACAAAGGTCACGCTATGGAAATCTTCTCATACATAAATTCGCTTACCAATCAATGTGGCACGACGGGGATCAACCGTCAAGGCGCGAACTGGGGTGATCGTCCCCAAATAGTACTATTAAATGCATAAGCGTCTACCAAATCCCGGTAGTTCACAATTCATGCTAATGGGACTTTTAGTGACATAACCTAACTTTAATAATCCATTTAATTTCATCTATCGGGTCCTTTAATCATTTATCGGGTCATACAATCGGGTCATTCAATCATTCGGGTCCAAAATCAATAAACAAACAATCAGGACAAATGGTGTCCTATTTAATAAAAACTAACATGTTATCTCCCTCGCGGGTTTATAAAACATTTATAAAAACATTTAAAAGAGTGCGAGGCTATGAACTCACGTTGATGTGGGAAGGCGGGTTATCGGCAATTCGGACGTACGGTACGTGCTTCAATCACGGAAACCTAGACAAATAATACTCGTCTTAGACTCATGTCCAATGACTTTATAAAAATAACAATTATGTATACATATGATGATTATATATATATGATGATCAAGTGGGTTTGCATATTCTCGTTTACTCATTTTAGAGTTATGTGTTGATAACTTTTATACTAGTTTTAACTATTTTCACGTTTTAAGTCCAATAAGCCTTTTATAGGTTCTTTAACTTGTTTTAATCCATCCTATACCTATATTATCAGTATATATATTCTTTCCATGTTGGGCCCAAATGGGTTAAGCTCAATAAGTTCTTTTTACAAGTTTTTATCTTATTTAGTCCAATTAGTAGTCCAAGTATTAGTCCAATATGTTTACTTAGCTCGTTAATGTCCGTTTGTCCTATAGTTAGGGTTTTATCGGTTTTTACTTGTATTAGCTACTTATATATCAGTATATAAGTTTTATAAAGTTTTCATTAGACGGGTCCAACCATCTAAGTTTTATTTAACAAAAACGTTAATTTTACGGCAATAGCCGAAAAAGTCGTAAAAATCATGTTTATAGTTTTATATCTTATAAAACATAACAAGTTACCATTTTTATAAAATGTACACTTATTTAACCTTTTACATACTTATATAAATAAAATCCATAAGTTTGTGGGTTTTAATTTATATTTTATACTATTAAATTTTGAGTGCTTATATAATAGTATTATACTTTAATTTCCAAAAATCTGATTTTTATCTTCACTTTTATCAAAACTGCCATATCTTGAGTTCTATATGGAGATAGAAGCTCAAATTTTTATCACATAAACTACATGATATGTGCTACATTTAACTCTACTATAGCTACTGTTGAATCATCTTCTAAATATTTTCTAAAAATCGTCCAAAACAGTAACTTCAGATTTGTATCTTAAACTTGTTTTGATCATATCTCACTCATTACAATGATTCCATTGCATGGCCAACTCTCACATGTGTACAAGACCCATAGCTTACTGTAAATTTATTTTACTTCATCATTTTATCAGTCTAACATGTGGTTCTTTACTGTTTTTATACAGCCTATCATTTAAACAAGATTTACCCATTTTTACTTATAGTTTTTCATCTTTGTATCCATGATTATCAACAACAAATCCTCACATAACATTTTTATCATCATATAATCATCATATACATATACAATAGGAAAGAAAATACATGATTACATAATCAAAATAACAAAAAGATAGGAAGAACAATCTCTATACCACCATTAGTGATGAAAAGATGAGGTTTTTGATGAACAAGACTTGGTTCTTGTTATCAAATCTTCAACTTTAGCAAGGCAGCATCTTGAGTCCTATGGATGGATGAAGAACTCCATGAAATCAGCCCTTTAACCTAATGAAAACTCCTTTTCATAAGTTAAGATCACCTCCAATCTTCATATCTTTAAAAGGACATCATCATATGTAGATTGTAGCCTTTGTTTATGGTAAATTTTTGATGGTTATTGTGGTGGTGGTGGTGATATGAACGACCATGGGAGAGTGAGAGAGAGATTTTAGATGGTTTTGCATGTAAGAAATGAGTGTGTGTTGTTTGAGTTAGTAGTTTTAAGTCTTAGGTGGTTTTGGTAAACTTAGGAGGACAAGTGTCCACAACTTAGCTTAATTTTGACACACAAGGGTGTGTTATGGAAGCTTGGCCTCCACATGTTATGGGGGTGGGGCAAGAGTTATCTTGTCTCATCCCCATTTATTTACGGGTATTCCTCGATTCTAGTTTCCTCGATTTGCGTGCCCTCGGGTCGTTTTACGAAAAACGTTTTTATAAATTATGAATCAACGGCACAAAACGAATCTAATAAAAATTGTCTCATCAAAAATGGAGTTCGAAAACGTAAATACGTAATCCTAAGGTTTCCGGTTTAGTCGTAAAGGACGTCAAAATAAAATCGTAAGTCCTAATCTCTTCTCGTAAATTTGTGATTTTATGAACCAACACAAATTTAAAACTCCAAAATAATATTCATGGACAAATTTATTTTCTGAAATGTCGGACTGTCACCAAAGACGGTGTATGTAAACGTAAGCACGTAACGTTGAATCCTCCGGTTTAAACGTAGTCGACGCTACTTCAAGACGTAAATCCAAAATTCCCAAAAATATGTGAGTTTATATTATAACATTAAAATAATGTTTTTAAATAATATTCGAGAATAAAATATCAACCATAAATTGACGGATTGTCACAGCATTTACCCCTAAACAGGATCTTTGTCCTCAAAGATCATCTTACTACTCGCTTCTTATAGAGTTAAAGCCATGTGGGTATTTCCTCCACACTCGGTCTTTTCTCACAAGTGTAATCCATTATAATACGCGAGTTTCATCAAACATACGGGAATAAGATCAGGCTAAATGTTGACTTACTTTCTCTATCCATGATGTTCACGGGTTTTTGATGAATGCAACTTTTTGCCGATCTAAGCTCTACTAAGAATAATCAGATTCTCACTTGATAGATATTCCATCAAGTTCGATATACGAATCATAATTTACGTAGTTCTTGAAGTCCTAGGGTAGATCCAAATTATATGCCTTTCAATCCCAACTCTTACATCATTTCAATGGTCCCATACAACGGGGACTTATATCCCATGATTTGTCAGATCATGAATTCATTTTTTTCCAAGGTTAAAAATTGTGGCATAACTTCGCTACCCATTTGGCACTTCAAGATCTACATTTCATATTCACATAACCTCTTGCCCACTATCGGCAGTTAATAATCAAATCCTAATTTCAATAATCATTTCAGATTTCGCGGGTCGGGTATTTTGTAAGGTTAGGTTCGCCATCATAGGAAACCTTAAACCCAAAAGACATGTCCAACTCACAATGGGTGTATGTCGGATGTCTTTATCTCAACTCTTGCCTACAGATGCTTTAGGATTTAGATCCTAACAAGATTAGATCTCGATCCTAATACGATAGTTATCAATGATAATCTCTCCAAAGGAAAACGATTATATGGTCTATTACCAAAGGTCATTCATTCAAACATAAAACAACACTTATATTACTCTGTATCGTTACTTTACCTCGTCCCTTCGATTTGGGATGGTACATAGTACTCTCATCAAGGTTCGTTCTCAATGATTTCTGAGCAAATCTCTAGAAATTCGATGCGAAGCGAGGATCTTGATTTAGATGTTCGATACAGGCACACTATGTTTACATAACTCTTTTGCATTTATCATTAACGGGAATGATATTAGCAGATTTGGTCAGTCTGTCGACGATGACCCAAATCGAATCAAATTCAGATGATGACCTTTGCAATAGCTAAACGTTTACTAACGTATGAGGCGATGTATGCCTTCATAATTTGTCATTAGTACAACTTCTTTAGACGAAGATACTTTTAGTCATAAATGACATAAATAGAATACTTATACTTACAAATTCCAACATAACTATATCTCACGATCTCCATATTTAGGCAACCACAAGTGGCCTTTTAAAATATTTAACGCTATCGGCTTCTCAATTCTGATGGTTCACATTAGCCGCGAACCCCTTTTTATTATATATATTATCCTTTTTACAAACATCAGCTATATTTTAAATTGTTCGGCAATTTATTTTGCACAGTCATTATTAAGAAATACATTCTAATTGATTCTTTATCTTTTATACATAATGTGTCAGTATTTATATTCACCTCTCATGATGATATAATTATCATGTCCATAATTCACTCAGGTATTCTTTCTATATTATGCGTCAGCAATTACGTTCACTTTCTCCTGATGAAATAAATAGCATAACTGTATTTATTCAAAATTTCTTTCTTCATGTTTTAGTTTCGTCTCATCTATCATTTTTATCAGTTTTTCTCAATCTGACGTTTTAAAGAGTCGATAATTATTATAATTAATTAAATAATTATTAGTTAATTTTTATGAAGCGTAAAAGTTTTAAATTTCTTAGTTCGACCAATTATAATAAAATGTTCAAAATAAATTTGATTTTTAATTAACAAGATTTTTGTTGATTTATCGAAAATATTTAATAAGATTCGTAAATGTTCGAAAAACCTTTGTTTATACTTTGGTCAAAGTTTTCTTAGTTTGAAAAGTAAAAATTATCGTTTCAAATTTCAAGTTATGGTTTAAATGGGTTTCCTCAATCCTTTTTAAGTTATCTTGAGGTATACACAAACATTTACCCCTAAACAGAAGTTTAGTTAAATGGTTTGTGTATAAGAGAATAATCCCTTTAAAAATCCTTTGTTAAAACATTTGTCAAAATATATTTCCATTTTCTTTTTAGTATAACTCAAGGTCTTAAATGACTTCTAAATTTTGAAGAGTCAATTTATATTCCATTATCTATTAATCACATAGTAAAATAATGTAAGGGTTTAAGTCTTTAATCACATATCAATTATTCAAGGTTCAGGTTTTCATTGTTCGGCCTATTCAGGGCGTTCTATAATTAATTATTAACTCATTCTTATTCGTATAAACAAACATATAGTCCTTAATGGTCACGAGCATGAAGTTATCAATTTACAGCCTACACACGTGATTCACCATATTTATGAATGCTACATGTGCATTGTCAATCCAAACGACATCACGTGAAACTCATAACGTTTATTACAAGTACCGAATGTAGTGATTGGAATAAATAATCTCTTTCGCAGATGCGAAGTTGATGATAACCATGCTATGGATCAATTTTGCTAGAACCTTGTAAATGATCGAACAATTCTTCCATTTCGAGTTATGGATATCGTTTTCGATTGTCAATTTACTCAGTCACAGTAATCTATAAATATAAGGAATGATAACACCATAGCTCTTCATGATGACAGGCTTGGTATAGAAATATCTTTCTCCGACAACTCTCAGTTGTACGGTAATTCCTTTATTTTAGATGGTGCTGACATACAGTGCCCAAGCCACAGGTGCAGCACCGGGAATAAAATCAAATACCAATTTCAACTTGCCTAAATGGCAAAAATCTAGGTAATTCCTCAACAAATACTTCCTAAGGTTTCAAATAACGAAAACATCTTTTAATAAATTCATATTAGGTTCTTTCTAGATTATAATATCTATGTCTAATTCATAATCATTCACAATATAATTTCAAGTCTAAATACAGGATATCGTCATCCACCAAGAATTATTTATATCACTTTTGATAATCAACATCTTACCTTTTAGGGGAATTCTACTCGAGTTCCCATCAATTAAAACAATGTCGTCATGTCATAATCAATCAATCCATTCTACTGGCACTACCAACTTTTCAGTTTTATTGCCGTCGATAAGATGTGAACTTCTCAAAAGACTAATAATAACTCATAATCCTTCACAAGTTCAGGGATATTAGGATACACAACTACTATTAAAAGAGTAAGGTCAACGCATAATCTACGCGAGATAATTTCAAATCATATACAGACGAAAACATTTAACGAATATGAATATATCCCATGTTTTCATAATTTGAGTACGCATTCGAAAGCTCCTCGGATCGTTACCCAGGTCATTCAAATGAAATCAAATCAAAAGAAATGATAGGAACGTCGATACATCCAGTCGGGTATCAACACTCGGTAATCAGATACTTTTCCTAAGAATCTCACTACGGGAGAATTGGACAAGAAAGAATTGTTAATTGTCAAATAAGACAAATTCCACGGATGAGTAAATTCGACTCAGAAGAATAGATGCTACAGACACATATGTAGGTGTCGCTTAACATTATGTCCTTATTTTTCACTTCTTGCAGATCTCATAAAATTTAATCTTTCACAACCTTTAAAGGGAATGTAGTGTTTATTGATCGGTTTTATGGTGACTACTAGTCAGCCTTGCATGGTCCATTCCAAATTGTATGTAGGCGCGCAACTATATACAATTTCAAGATTAACGATGCAATACTCAGTTCGTCAAAATTTTATCATCATGTTTATAATAAAAACATTTTCATGCTTAATTCTTAAATAAGAATCAAGAATATATTTACAAAGGTTTTCTTTGTTATGAAAACAATTAGGTTTTCCAAAGTGTTTTGTAAACAACTTCATTTTGATATCAATCACTTATAAATCTCACTTTGAATAGTCCTTATTGTGATGAAAATTTAATTTCCTCAAAGGATACCGTTTTAACTTTATAAAAACAATGTGTGATCTGCAAAAGAGTGATGAAAGCTTGTTCAACAAGAACTAACTACAATATGATAGGAAATGAGCTTAGCCAAATAATCATGAGGTTCATGACTTCGATGGCACTCAGGAATACAAAGAGAATAATCCACAACGTAACTCAATTCGAGATGAGTACTTGTTCAATGGTTACATCACTAATGCGAGCATTAGGATGAAGCAATAAAGGATAGATAACATCGATACGTGTAGAATTTAGCAATCAAAGGTAGTCTTTTTCATTAATCACAAACAAGTAAAATTGTACCGTAACACATTACATGTCACTATGTCATACAATTCTCAGAACTCATCCTACCAACTGATGTCTCAGTTAAGTTAGGGATTTTTAAAAGATACCACAATGAATACTAATCTACAAGAGTCATTAGGTGTCCCATCTGTCCCGGAAGATCCATCGGTCCCAATTCAGAAGAAGATTTCTTCAATTTATTTCTTGGACACTGAGCATCCTCGTTAGTGGACAATGGCCTAGGAACAACCCTTAACACGAATCAACAATCAAGTAAAATCTTATAATTCAATCACAGAACTTAACGACTTCCTCTTATCAATCTCATATTCCATACGGATTAAATTTTACTTTATTCAAGTTTTAATCAACTCATACTCAAGGCAATATCCTATCTCATATTCCAATACTTTTAATCTTATTCTTACACCTTTAAAGGGAAATAAAAGCTCGATATGAATCAACACTTAATTCCAATCCTATTAGTTCTTACAACAACAATTATCAAATGAGTCATTAATATGAAATGGCTTGATCATTCAACTAGACTTCTCGGAAAGGTATTAGTGGCATGAGGATTTTGGGTAATGGTTCCAATAACAGCCTCAAGTGCAACATTCACCCTTTCGATTTCAATTTAAGAATTGGGTGACAACGAATCAGATGACATCTTTCTAGGTGGTAACGTTTTGTCAAACTCCACTCTATAAGAAAAGATCGTCATGACATCGATATCAGATTTAATCTCGCCAATTCCTCTTCAATAACACAATCAACTACTATCTACATTTCTACGAATATCAACCATTTGTTGGGATCATAAATATCCACAACTTGGTTTAGATCTAGGATAGTTATAATTCCTACGAGAATAGCTTCGATTAATTTACTAGGGGAGTTAGGGTTACTTGTGACAATCTACGTCGTATAAATACCTCGTATAAAAATCAAAATAATCATCAAACAATCATGTAATAAAATTACATCATATGTATATATATAATCCAAGTTATATATATATATTGAAATAACACTTCTCAGTCTTGCCTTGTCGGTAACTAGGGAATTCTTCGGCACCGTTATAGTCAAAAGATTTTTAGACATTTTTAGAAAAATGTTTATAGTTAAAAGATTTTGAAATGTTATACTCAAAACCTTGGTTTTAAAAATCTTTCGTTCTCTATAACGAGAGCTCTGATACCAAACTGTAACACCCCCAAATTTGTACAACTCAATACAGCAGAAGACTCGTTGGTGTTACGGGATAGCACATTACTCACATCATAGACAACGCATAAAAATCGCGTCGTTTAATAATAAATCATTTCCATTCATAAAATATCAAAGTTACATAGGTCCCAAGTCATTATATTTAATACAAGTTTTACAAAACATTTGAATGGAAATCATAATTTAAGTGCGGGCCATGAATTCTTGTTGTCTTCCCGAGAATTACCTTCAAGTACATGAGATAAAACATGTTAAAAGAAAAGGTCAGCGATAACGCCGAGTGAATTCATAGAGTTTAATAAATTCCATCAATATAATATCAGTATAAAATTATTACTGAAAATCATTTTGTATAAATCATTTTGATAGGCCATGAAATAGCCAAAATCATTTTATACAAATCCTTATCGAAAATCATAATATAGGCATTTGCCTTAAAAATCATTATACGAGCCAATGTCGTAAAAACAATCATACAATACGTCTTATAACGTTGTATAAAAAAACCGTTATATGAATATGGTTATGAAAACCAAAACACAAACATAATATCAATAGTATGACCCTGTATTGCTAGTCAGGCAATACATCATAATTCGGAGCGTCTAATAGTATTTCGTTAGTTTTGGATTATTATAAGCCGCATGACATTGTTACCTTACTAAACCAACAACGGGTAGCTAACCCGATACCAATTTTGCCCATCTAAAGTAACGTGTCGTCACAAAGGTCACGCTATGGAAATCTTCTCATACATAAATTCGCTTACCAATCAATGTGGCACGACGGGGATCAACCGTCAAGGCGCGAACTGGGGTGATCGTCCCCAAATAGTACTATTAAATGCATAAGCGTCTACCAAATCCCGGTAGTTCACAATTCATGCTAATGGGACTTTTAGTGACATAACCTAACTTTAATAATCCATTTAATTTCATCTATCGGGTCCTTTAATCATTTATCGGGTCATACAATCGGGTCATTCAATCATTCGGGTCCAAAATCAATAAACAAACAATCGGGACAAATGGTGTCCTATTTAATAAAAACTAACATGTTATCTCCCTCGCGGGTTTATAAAACATTTATAAAAACATTTAAAAGAGTGCGAGGCTATGAACTCACGTTGATGTGGGAAGGCGGGTTATCGGCAATTCAGACGTACGGTACGTGCTTCAATCACGGAAACCTAGACAAATAATACTCGTCTTAGACTCATGTCCAATGACTTTATAAAAATAACAATTATGTATACATATGATGATTATATATATATGATGATCAAGTGGGTTTACATATTCTCGTTTACTCATTTTAGAGTTATGTGTCGATAACTTTTATACTAGTTTTAACTATTTTCACGTTTTAAGTCCAATAAGCCTTTTATAGGTTCTTTAACTTGTTTTAATCCATCCTATACCTATATTATCAGTATATATATTCTTTCCATGTTGGGCCCAAATGGGTTAAGCTCAATAAGTTCTTTTTACAAGTTTTTATCTTATTTAGTCCAATTAGTAGTCCAAGTATTAGTCCAATATGTTTACTTAGCTCGTTAATGTCCGTTTGTCCTATAGTTCGGGTTTTATCGGTTTTTACTTGTATTAGCTACTTATATATCAGTATATAAGTTTTATAAAGTTTTCATTAGACGGGTCCAACCATCTAAGTTTTATTTAACAAAAACGTTAATTTTACGGCAATAGCCGAAAAAGTCGTAAAAATCATGTTTATAGTTTTATATCTTATAAAACATAACAAGTTACCATTTTTATAAAATGTACACTTATTTAACCTTTTACATACTTATATAAATAAAATCCATAAGTTTGTGGGTTTTAATTTATATTTTATACTATTAAAGTTTGAGTGCTTATATAATAGTATTATACTTTAATTTCCAAAAATCTGATTTTTATCTTCACTTTTATCAAAACTGCCATATCTTGAGTTCTATATGGAGATAGAAGTTCAAATTTTTATCACATAAACTACATGATATGTGCTACATTTAACTCTACTATAGCTACTGTTGAATCATCTTCTAAATATTTTCTAAAAATCGTCCAAAACAGTAACTTCAGATTTGTATCTTAAACTTGTTTTGATCATATCTCACTCATTACAATGATTCCATTGCATGGCCAACTCTCACATGTGTACAAGACCCATAGCTTACTGTAAATACATTTTACTTCATCATTTTATCAGTCTAACATGTGGTTCTTTACTGTTTTTATACAGCCTATCATTTAAACAAGATTTACCCATTTTTACTTATAGTTTTTCATCTTTGTATCCATGATTATCAACAACAAATCCCCACATAACATTTTTATCATCATATAATCATCATATACATATACAATAGGAAAGAAAATACATGATTACATAATCAAAATAACAAAAAGATAGGAAGAACAATCTCTATACCACCATTAGTGATGAAAAGATGAGGTTTTTGATGAACAAGACTTGGTTCTTGTTATCAAATCTTCAACTTTAGCAAGGCAACATCTTGAGTCCTATAGATGGATGAAGAACTCCATGAAATCAGCCCTTTAACCTAATGAAAACTCCTTTTCATAAGTTAAGATCACCTCCAATCATATGTAGATTGTAGCCTTTGTTTATGGTAAATTTTTGATGGTTATTGTGGTGGTGGTGGTGATATGAACGACCATGGGAGAGTGAGAGAGAGATTTTAGATGGTTTTGCATGTAAGAAATGAGTGTGTGTTGTTTGAGTTAGTAGTTTTAAGTCTTAGGTGGTTTTGGTAAACTTAGGAGGACAAGTGTCCACAACTTAGCTTAATTTTGACACACAAGGGTGTGTTATGGAAGCTTGGCCTCCACATGTTATGGGGGTGGGGCAAGAGTTATCTTGTCTCATCCCCATTTATTTACGGGTATTCCTCGATTTGCGTGCCCTCGGGTCGTTTTACGAAAAACGTTTTTATAAATTATGAATCAACGGCACAAAACAAATCTAATAAAAATTGTCTCATCAAAAATGGAGTTCGAAAACGTAAATACGTAATCCTAAGGTTTCCGGTTTAGTCGTAAAGGACGTCAAAATAAAATCGTAAGTCCTAATCTCTTCTCGTAAATTTGTGATTTTATGAACCAACACAAATTTAAAACTCCAAAATAATATTCATGGACAAATTTATTTTCTGAAATGTTGGACTGTCACCAAAGACGGTGTATGTAAACGTAAGCACGTAACGTTGAATCCTCCGGTTTAAACGTAGTCGACGCTACTTCAAGACGTAAATCCAAATTTCTTCCCAAAAATATGTGAGTTCATATTATAACATTAAAATAATGTTTTTAAATAATATTCGAGAATAAAATATCAACCATAAATTGACGGATTGTCACAATCTCGGGTCCAATGATGTGTTGAAGGATGTCGTTGATAAAACGTATGCATATTTGACGGATCTACATGTCGAGTAGAAGACTCTCCAGTTTCGTGTACCGATGTACCGAATGGGTTGTGAAACTCATCATCGTCAGATAATGCATCGTCTGCTTGATTTTGTGTTATATGTAGCAATGACAGTAGTCGTGGATGTTATAGGATCGATTGTTGATGTGATATTTTGAGAAGGTAAATCTGCAGCAACCCGTGTTGAAGTAGATGAAGTTGTATCCTTTTATTGATGATGATCGGTATAATCATTCTTATCATGAGTGACAGCGGAAGACTTTGATACAACATGTTTCTCCCCCGTGAAATATTCATCAAACATTGGTCCATATAACATTTCCAACTCTTCAATTGTCGTGTCCACTGTCATAGGGAACACTTTGGGAAACCAGCTTTGAACTTGATGGTTCATTGTTGTGTTCTTGAGTTCCGAGTTTCGTGTGGTTGTAAACGGAAGTCGTTTGTCGTTGTGGATCGGGACTTAAACTGCTTTGTTCAAGCGCCATTTCTTGCAATTCATCGAATCTGACATGAATAGTTTCTATGATCAATTTTGTTCTCTTATAAACTCTATGTCCCTTAGACTGAGTTGCATATCACACTAGAACACATGCATCACCTTTCTCTTTCATCTTATCTAAATTTTCACCATCTCGGATTATGTAACACGTACATCCAAAAACGTGAAGATGCTTGAGTGAAGGTTTGAGATCATGAATTATGTGATATGGTGTATTTTTGTGTCTTGGAATAATTAAGGAACGGTTTTGAGTGTAGCATGCGGTTGACATGGCTTTGGCCCAAAAGAATAATGATAGTTTTGAAGCGGATAATAATGTTCGAGCAACCTCAACTAAAGTACGATTTCGTCTTTCAACAACTCCGTTTTATTCAGGTGTTCGAGCAATAGATGTTTCATGTTCAATCCCTTCGATTTCAAAATAATTCTTCAGAGTTGAATTCAAGAATTATGTGCCTCTGTCAGTACGTACCACTTTTACTTGAGCTTGAAGACCACGTTGTATATGCTTAAGGAAGTTGATGAGAACTTCGGGTGTTTCATCCTTGGACCTCAGGAAGTGAGTCCAAGTGTACCTTGAGTAGTCATCGATAATTACCATAACGTATTTCTTCCCATTGATGCTTTGAACACGCATGGGGCCACACAAATCTATATGAAGAAGATCTAACCATCCTTTAGAGCTTGGTATAGTCTTTGTTTTGAAACTACTCCTTTTAGCTTTACAAATCTCACAAGAAGAACAAAGATGATCTTTGGTGAATTTCAAGTTTGGAAGGCCTCGTACAATATCTTTCTTGGAAAGCAAGTTGATGGTATCAAAGTTAAGATGAGATAATCGTTGATGCCATAACCAAGCTTGAGTCGTTGAAGCTTTAGCCATGAAACAAATTGGAGTTGAAGAAGTGGAGTCTTGAAGTGAAATAGTGTAGATATCATTACCCCGTGAACCGGTAAGTAAGTCATTCCCATCATAATCCCGAACAAAACATGTCTTCTTTCTAAAAGCAACCTCTAAATCCGCATCACAGAATTGACCAACCGAGAAAAGATTATGATTGAGCCCTTCGACGTAGTATACCCTCGTAATCGTGATATTCCCCTGAACCAAATCTCCATATACTAGGATCGGCTCAAATTGATCATTTCCGAAACGGATCGTACCCAGGAACTTCTCCACGAAGTTAATTAGAAGCTTGATATTCCCCGTCATGTGCTTGGTGCACCCGGAGTCTAGTATGAAGAGAATTATTCCGATCACCTATAGAAGAATTGGAACACGATGGAGCATTTGCTAAATTGGATTCCATGTTAGTTATAATAACCGAAATATTAGTTTCCCTAGTTTCAACACTTAAAGGCATGCTAACATTCGTAGTCACATTTTCTGTCCTAACCTTAGGCATCTATTTATATCCTGGAGGACATTGATTAGCAACCACCATTTCCAGGACTGGCTAGCAGACTCATATAATTCCCTAATTCTGCTTCTAGGGTTCTTAGTGGTGGAGTCTGGTGCAATACTTTTCTTAGGGGGGTTGCACCAGAATGATTCACTTTGCGTTTGGGTTTACTAGCACTGATAGGCATCGCAATGTGCTTCTTAGTTCTAGTATCTACGCCTTTGACATTATTCGAAACACACATAGCATGATTAGCATTAGCACATTTTCCACATTTCACACAAACAAATTTAACATTCATATCATTCAAAGTCAAATCATTCAAATTGTTATTACATGCGATTACAGACGTTTTATTCTTAGAAACATTCAAATTCCTAGGGTGGTCTTCTACTTTCTTCAGCTTCCCTTGACTCTTGTTTTGCCAAACCTTTTCATTCATGCGAGTGCTCTTAAGTTGGGGTCGGCTAACACTAGCAGTGGGGACTACTCCTGTAGTAAAAGACACACGTCTATTAGTGTTTTTAGAAATCTGAGGCGATTGACTTTCATTGTTGTGTGTGGGTTTAGTGATCAATCTATACAGCCCTAGTTTAATCACATTATTGTGCTTAACGCTTGGTGCTTGAGTATCCCTTATGGATTGATTCTGTGGAAACCTTTTCTTTCCATCCATCTTGAGGGCAAACACGGGTTTAGTAAACGAGGAATTTGAGAAAGCAGATGGTTTTCCCAATATAGAGGGGCTATTCACTTTATAGGCATTAGGTTATCTAACAACAGGTTTTTTAACACTAGGTTCCACAATTTTCCCACCCATCTTAGCAACGAGTTTCTTCAACTCTGCAATTGCTATGTCCCTGTCTTGTAACTGAGCTTTCAAATCTTTAATTTCCAAACTCTTTCCATTCATTTCTCGACACATTTGGGAAAGTTTTTCTTGTAATTTATTATCATGTGGAAAACTTCCGATGTCTTTTTGCAAAGCAAGTTCAAAAGAATGACAATGTTTTTGAAGGAAATCAGTTTTGTGTTGAAGTAACTCAAAAGCCTTTTTATCAACATTTTCTTTACATTTCGAAAGCTCAAGTTCAAGACGCTCACACTCTTTGATCTTATCAAGATATATGCATGCAACATCAGAATATTCATCGATATCAGCACAAGATTGAAGAGTAACACAAAAAATATCATTGGATAGACATTCTTCTAAGAGTAGATCATATTCGTTTGAAAAATCTGATTTGTCATTTTGAAGTTCATCAATTGATTTTTCAAGAGACTCAACATAATTTAAATCATCAAACATTTCAGACCGAATCAATTTTTCAAACTCAAGAACATTTTCTTTTATTATCTTCATATTTGGTATTAAAAGTTCTTTCACAAGCACAGTTATGTCATGAGGAATCTCTGTTTTCCACTTATCCTTTTCATGTTTTTGCCAATCGCTTTCAACAATTGATTGAATATTATCAATGTGATGTTTAAGAATACCAAGTGTTTTTCTGCTTTTGCTTTTAGAAACATCAAGAGGCAAACAGTTAATATATTTAGAAACATTTGATTTCGTAGTGGCAAAAATTTTCTTCCATTGAATTCTTCGTTGTTTGCTTTCAAGAAACAATTCCTCACTAGACTTCAGCTTTTGTGGAGTGAAAAGACCATAAAGACTATTTTCATAAGCATAATTATATGGTGTTACAAAATCTTTATTGACCGGTGATCTACTCTCCTCATCCCAAAGGGACGTCTCTTCATTATCGAGCCTAACTACTGGGCAATCATGATCGATCCATTCGGACTCATCAAGATGTAAGTGAGGGTTCACAGCTTGAGCTTGTTCGAGGTACTTGGGACTTTCAAAACTAGCTTGACCCTTGAAAAACGACCAAGGTGCTATCATTCTGACGGTTTGAATAGAGTCATGCGTTTTATAAACAACTTTTTTCAAAAAATCGACTTGTTTTTCGAGTTCCGTTACTTTTTCAGTATCTTTGCCTTGTCTATTTGTGAAATCTTCTTTTAATTTTTCAACCTCTTGTTTCTTATCCTCAAGAATTTTAGCGGAATCGGTGGTATTCATAGAAAGCCTTTGTCCAAGTTCGTTAACTTTTGTTGTGGCAAGGTACGGTTTTTGACGTTCATCACTTAATAAAACATTAAATTGACGTTTTTCTTTAGTTAACAAAGCAAGAGCTTCGTTGTATTTATTTTCAAAATCGTCCTTTTTAACGGTAATTAAACGACTTTTGTACCCCTCAAGCTCTTTGTCTCTTTGAAGAAGTTGAGCCCTATAACTATCAATGGTCTCACTAGATTTTATAAGAGCGGCTTTGCTTTCTTCAAAGTTTTGAGTGAGCGCTGCGTTTGCCTGCTTTAATTGCTTTTGATTCATTCTAGTTTCACTGACATCTTTTTGTAAACTAGCAATTAAATTAGCAAGTGCGACACGCTCCTCATCATCATACTCATTTGCATGTTGATCATCCTCAAACTCATTATTGCACATGTTTGATGAATCAGGTGTGGTATTGCTATCAACCGTCTCCATCATACATGTGTCGGTAATTGTTGTTGGTAGATCATTATGCTCATGTGTATCACCAAACACATTATATTCATCATCATGTTGTACCTTATCAATTAGCTCGGTATCAAAGATAGGACCATTATCATCTTTAGTGACGTTAAAGACCTCATGACTCTTTGCCATGTATGAATAATGTGCCTCAAGTTCTTGGTCGGAGAGTTCATCATCTGTGTCATCAAGCATTTCTCCTTCCTTAGCTGATAACTTGATCCCAGCTTTCATCTTCTTGCATAGCAGCATCTTTTCCTAATGATAACCATAATCTTTAACCCTCTTTGGCTGCTTGCATTCCCTAGCCAAATTCCCAAAACCTCTGCAGTTAAAACACTGAATCCCACTTTGTTGCACAACTTGAGTACCAACAGTTTCCCTATTTCCAACAACAGTAGCGACCCTCTGATTATCATACTTAGCGGGTTGTCGATCATACTTTGGAGGAGTCTCATCATGCCTTCGTGTGTCATTCCTTGGAGGACTTTGAGTAAAGTTGTTCCTCGTGTTTGATGATGTTTTGAGGTTGTTGTTGGTGGGTTTGTAGATTTTCTTGTATTGCTTCATAATGAAAACCATTTGTTGCTTGAATTTCCTATCCTTTTGAGCTTGTTTTTCATCACTGTCTTCTTCGGATGGTTGCTCAAGTGTTGGTGATGGTGCTCTTGCAACTTCTTTGCCTCGTGATTGATGAGATGGCATTTATACATGATCTCATCATTTTTTTCGGGCTTTTAATGCATAAAAATGTCATAAAATACCATATATATGCTTGTGTTTGTTTACTTGTGTGTTTTAGGAATGGATATCATGAAAAAGACAAAAGATCACAAGATACAAGGAAAAACGGACACGAGAAACGAAGCCGTACAAAGAACCGGGCCTTAGATCATGGAATATTCAACATTTATCCTTGAAGACTTAAAGATGTGCAAGTTTTCCTCATTGAATGAAGAAATGACACTTAAAACCCTTGTATATTGATAATTACAAGTTTGGTCCCTTAAATTTGTCAAAATTACACAAAAGGTCCTTCTACTTTGAAGAAATGGCAAGATTAGTCCCTCAACAAATCCAAATTGCCAACAATGGTCCCTCATAAAGCCAAAGATACATTGAAGACTTTTGAAGATCAACATTGTCCAAAATCAGCCCTTGAAATATCTCAAAATGGCAAAAACAACCCTTGTAAACCTTTTTCCAAAAGTTTGTGCCAAAACTGCCAAGTTGTGAAAGTTAAATACAAAGGAAACACGTTTTATTTGCAAAATAAACTTGCAATACAACTTTTCCCAAAACACAAGGACCAAAACTGCCAAATCCAAAGTTTGAATCCCTAAACATGCGGGAAATGTTTATTGTTTAGATTTTTACCAGCCAAGAACACCTTTTACCCAGGTTTAAAAAAGAGGAAAACAAAGGGGAAATCAAAATTGGTTATACCCACGTGTGATTCACATCACCTCAATCACATCCCACACCTAAAACCTTAAATCCCACTACCAGAATGATACCCCCATCCCCACTCACAATACGACACCGGGCATTTGATCATGACTTGGCAAAATCAAGGGTTGCAAATCATTACTTGGTCCCTAAGCACTCAACAAACGTCCAGGATTCAACCAAAACAGCTGGCAACACACCTAGAAGGTTCTGCAAGGATAGAATAGGAATTTCAGTTGCTAGGGTTTGTGAATAGTGTTTAGCCAGGCATTTGCCTATAAAAGGAGACCTTAACATGTGAGAGTCCCTTTGTTCCAGTTTTAGGCTATCAATCTTTGTAATCCTTTTTAAGTTTAATAAAAAATGAATTTCTGAAAATTTCGAATTCTCTTTTTGATTTGATTAAAAGTTGGTGTTAGAATAGCCTAAATCTGAGTTCCATTTGATTGTTAAGACCTTCCTTAATCTTGTGGTTAAGGCACGTCTTGGTTCATAAGGTTTTCAAGGTTCAAAGGCCTTGAAATCCTAGTTTCTGATTTTGCTATATTTGTGTACTAACCCTTAGCCATAAGCTATAGCTCTTGCAAGCTTGTTGACACCAAGCTTGTGAAGGGATTAGAGCCCTTGGTTGAGTTGTTTGCTGCTTGTGTTGAAGAAATCAAGTCCTTGAGGTTCTACTTTGAACCATCAACCAAGGCAGTCTTGCATCTCCTTTGTTGAAGTACCTTGGTCTTGTTCTAGTTGTTGAACAAGGTCCAAGGAGCATAGCTGGCCCTCCTAGGATGTTGTGGAGGGCAAGTATAATCTCTTGTTAAGATTCCTCTCAAAAATTCATGTTACTGCCTGTTTTGGATTTTGAGCTTTGATTTTGTGTTCTTGTGTTTGTGCTGGTAATTTTTGAGTTTGATTGTGTTAGTTGCTACCTAGTAAGTGTTTTTTATCATTAAAATCAGTAGGTTATTAGTTAAAATCACAAGTTTCTTTGTTAACTAGTTGATTAAGGGGTGTTTGGGTCTACTGCTTGAATTGGATTTGTGGTTTGCTAAGAGGTGGTTTATTGTTTGCAAGTGTTAGTATCTGTTTATTGGTTGCATTTGTTCATCTTTTTGCAGGTTTTAAGGTTTGAAACATATAGATTCATAAATAGGTCATAAAATCTTGTTTACTTGGTGAATTTGGCTGAAATTTAGGGGACACCTAGATCTAATCATAGACTAGGGTTAACAAGTGTTAAATCTAGGTTAACTACACCAGGGAAGTAGGATTTGAGGCTTGAAATTGGATCTGTGGTCAAATAGATCAGCAAAGAGTTAGTGTTCATCAATTGCATGTTAGTGTTCATCAATAACCTTCACTTGCTTATTTCTGTTAATTCACTTTGATTCAGTGTTTGAATTGAGTTTGTTTGTGCTTATCCATAGTTTATATAGCTTGTGTGTACATCCTGTTAAGTTTGGTTGGCTTATTCTTGCTAAATCTGCTTATTAAGTGCATAACTGCTTATTTCCATGTCTGTGTTGTATCTGGTGACTGTTTGATCATTTGTGGCTTATTGTGTGAACCAAATTGTGATTTTCTTGTTGCTATTGACTCCTTGTGGTTCACTGATCACAAGGGTGCCTTTGTTTCCAATTGAATCCAATGAGAACTCTCTAAAAAGCTCAGTCAAAGCAGTGGGAACTCCTTTCCCCTGCTAGTTACCACTGCTAGTGTATTTTGAATTTTAGCTTATCAATAAGCTATAATAGCTTATTTTAACCAGCAACAACTTGGATTTTGTAATAGGTGCTCATTATTTGACCCATTTGTTCATAATGGAGCATTTGGTGGGTTGACTTTAGGGTTTGACTAGAAAACCAACTTAATTGACTTTTTCATAAGTGCTTATTGGCTTATTCTGGCTTATTGGTTTTGCTTATTGGAATTTTGTTGATTGATTTGTCTTATTGAGTCCATTTGTGATCTTTTGCAAGTTGAATCAACTCCTGAGGTGCCTTATTTCTCAAAAACGACTATTTTGTCTTTTAGTGAAATAATACTTTGCTTATTTCTGGCTTATTGAGTGTGCTTTTTCAAAATTTCTTTTTACATATCTTATAAGCATCCCAAAAGAAGGTTGTGTGTTAAATTAGAGCTTATGGCATTAGCTTATTGCTTAATGGGCTAAAAAGCCCAATAAGAATAAGCTGTTTGCTTATTAAGCTGTGATAAGCTCACATTCAGCTTTTGGGCCTTTAGAGTTTTGTTCTTAGAATTAAATTTTGAGTCAGATAGGGCTTTTCCAAGTCAATTGGTCCAAGTTTGACTTTTTGGGCTTAAAAGCCCATTAGTGTTAACTGTTTTTGGTTTTGGCCCATTTGAGGGCCCAATAGGGGTATTCTGGTCATTTTACTTTGATTTTCTGTTTATTTAGGTTAAAATAAACTAGTTTGCAAGTTTTTAGAATTTTTTATAATTTTTGGATTTTTAATATTATTTTAATATTATTTTATTATTATTTTTCAAATTTCACATTTTTCAACTTTTTACATTTTTCTTATCTTTAATACATTAAAATAGGAATTTAGAAACTTTTAGAATAATTTTATCATCTTTAGATTAATTTTTATAATTATTTTAAGTTTTAATAGTTTTTAAATCATTTTAAATAGTTTTTATTAGTTTAAAAATTTCTAAAAATAGTTTTTAATCTTTTTAGGTCATTTTAGAGGTTTACCAATTGAAAAATCTTTATTTGGGCTTTTTGATAATTTATTTGATTTTTAGGGCTTTAATTAGCATTTAAAAATTGAATATTTAATTATTTAAAAGGTTTGAAAAAGTTTTGATCATTGGTAAACTCGTAGTTTATTTATTTTGATTTTTAGTGAATTTTTGGTAATATTTAGAATTAATTTTTATTTTGGGAGTTTTTACGGTTTTACGTTTTGTCGTCGTGGTAGTATTTTCACGTCTTCGTCATCTTCTTTTCTCATCCCTTCTAAACCAAATATTAATCTGGAATCATTTACATCTTAGTCACACACATATACCTCCTTGGGAAACGAACTTTCACCTTAGGGTCATTAGTGCTTGATTTTCCTAAATCATCACTCGATACTTTCCCTATTTACTCTCTTTTCCTAAAGAGTAGTAAAACACTACAATCATTTTGGCGCCGCTGCCGGGGAGGTGTGTCGTGATTAATTTGCATTGTTGTTTTTAATATTAACCAAAATAGTATTTGTATTAGTAGAAATCTACTAATACGTATTATCGGTTTTCTTGGTTTTTCTTGTGAAAATATTATTACTATATTGTATTAAGTATCACAATCAATAAACAATATCTCCAAAAGTGTGAAAACACAACCTTAATTGGGATTTAATCTCCTAATTATTGTATTCGAATCTCAAACAAAAAGAAAAAGGCAAAAATAGATAAATACTTTCGTGAAGCTCGATTTTAAAAAATACAAACTATAAGGTGGGTATAAGGCGGGTATTATAAAATATACCCTAAGGAAAAAGGCTCTTAAGTGCTTCGCGCCGCCTCGCTTCCCCGCTTGCTTGTGAGTATTTTGAAATTGAAGGCTAATCAAGGGTTTTGGCGCCCAAAGTATTATTAAGTATAATATGTTTGCTTGGTTTTCTTTGTGATTAAAACCTCTTGAACAATTTGGTTTTCACCAAAGTTCTAAAGTCATTCGAAGGCGTTCACTCCACGTGATCGTTTTCATTCCTTTGAGGCTTCTTTAATCAAGAGTTTGATTCGAGGAGAGATTTTGTAGATTGTTGTCTACGAAGATACACCAAAATCCAAAAAAATTAAAAACAATCAAAAACACAAAAAAAAATTGAAAATCCACAAAACAACCTAAAGAATCTTCTTTGCTCACTTCTCATTCTTCGTGAAGTTTATGATCACTCGTAATCAAGAAAACGAGCTCGTAAACGACTTCAAAAGCAAGCCAATCAAGAGACGTTGATTGAGGAACAACCTCCAATTGTTGAACCTATTGTAGAACAAGAAGTCGTCATGGCTAATCGTACTATGATGGAGTTGCTACAAGCACCCACCGAGGGTTTTGGAGAGGCTATTGTGATTCCCGCCATCCTTGCGGAGAATTTCGAGATTAAGACGGGTTTGATGTCGATGTTGCAAGCAAATAAGTTTAGAGGTCATGAGAAAGACAACCCGCATTATCACATTAGGAATTTTAATCGTCTCACCGCTACTAGTAAGTTTAAGGATGTTCCACATGACGCCATTAAGATGATGTTGTTTCCATACTCGTTAGATGGACCCGCTAAAATTTGGCTTGAGAAAGAACCGCCAGATTCGATTTTGACATGGGGTGATCTCGTTTCTAAGTTTGTGAACAAGTTTTTTCCACCATCTAAAACAACACATTTGAAAAATGAGATTTCACGATTTGTGCAAAGAAATAATGAAAGTTTTTCAATGGCATGGGAACGCTTTAAAGAAATGTTACATGAATGTCCACACCATGATTTTACGGAATTGCATCAAGTTGATACTTTTTATAATGGGCTTAATGATCATGAACGAGATTATTTGAATGCCGCCGCGGGTGGTAATTTTTTGTGTAAGACGACAAATGAGGCTTAACAAATCATTGAGAATAGATCTAAGGTTTATAGCCCTCGTAACACACCGAGTGTTGCCAATTTGGGTTCGTCTTCATCGTCATCGTCTCGTAGCATTAATGCCTTACATGATGAAGCTAATGAGGAAAATCGGTTTTTTGATAGATTTTCTAATCTTATGTCCCATTGGAAAGCTCAAGAAGCTTCAAATTCCGCTTCGGTTAAAGTGGTTGCTAAGAGTTGTTTGTCTTGTGGAGGAGCTCATGATCTTTCCGAGTGCATTACCGCGGATGGTAACACTTCGAGTGCTTATGTAGCAACGGGAACTTACAACCAAAACGGTCAAGGTTCCCGCCAAAATCAAGCTCCACCAAATCAAAATGCTAATAATTATCGAAACAACAACCAAGGTGGTAATTACCAAGGCAATTCACGTAACTACAACAAAGGGAATTATCAAAATGGGAATGGACAAGTCACTAATCAAAATCAAAACCGTGATTTTCAAAACACTACACAAGGTTTTCAAAATGCTCACACTAAAAATTTGCAAGGAGAATTTTTGGATTATGCTAAAGCAAATGATGCTAAATTTGATAACATGCAACGTGAGATGATTAGCTTAAGATCCGAGTTGAAAAACGAGCTTAAAAATGAACTTGCTAATGAACTTAAAACTCATGCAAATAAAATGGAAGGAAATGTCCAACGTCTTCAACAAAACCAACAAAAGATGGAATTAGGACAACATGAGATTAAGCAAGAGTTATTAAAAGCGGATGCTAGGCAATCAAAATTTGAGGACCGAATGGCTAAGATGTTTGAAGCAATCATGTGTAAACCCTCTTCCTCGGGTGGTCTTCCTAGTGATACCATTGCAAACCCGAAGGGAGAAATGAAGGTTATTACTACACGAAGTGGTAAAACTTTCAAGGAACCAATCTCTCGTCCAAGTACTTCTATGGAGAAGGAAATCGAGAAAGAACCCGAGGTGATGATCGAAAAGGAGCACATTACAATCCCACGAAGTATCGCTCAAACCACACCTACGGTTGAACCAATACCAATTGTGGAACCCGAGTTTCCAAGGTCGTTGCCTAATGACCAACCCACACCACCTTTACCCTACCCTTCGAGACGAAACAAAGAGAAAATGCAAGAACGTAACTGGTTATGGTAAATTACACCTCTTGTTTAGGAAAACAAAAGAGGGTAAATGAGCGGTAAGTATCGAGTGATGATTTAGGAAAATCAAGCACAAATGACCCTAAGGTGAAATTCCAAGTTCGTTTCCCAAGGAGGTATATGTGTGTGACTAAGATGTACAAGATGTGAGATTAATATTTGGTTTATAAGGGATGAGAAAAGAAGATGACGAAGACGTGAAAATACTACTACGACGATAAAACGTAAAACCGTAAAAACTACAAAAATAAAAATTAATTCTAAAAATTACCAAAAATTTACCAAAAATCAAAATTAATAAACTAAGAGTTTACCAATGATCAAAACTTTTTCAAACCTTTTAAATAATTAAATATTCAATTTTTAAATGCTAATTAAAGCCCTAAAAATCAAATAAATTATCAAAAAGCCCAAATAAAGATTTTTCAATTGGTAAACCTCTAAAATGACCTAAAAAGATTAAAAAGTATTTTTAGAAATTTTTAAACTAATAAAAACTATTTAAAATGATTTAAAAGCTATTAAAACTTAAAATAATTATAAGAATTAATCTAAAAGTGATAAAATTATTCTAAAAGTTGCTAAATTCCTATTTTAATGTATTAAAGCTAAGAAAAATATAAAAAGTTGGAAAATGTGAAATTTGAAAAATAATAATAAAATAATATTAAAATAATATTAAAAATCCAAAAATTATAAAAAAAATCTAAAAACTTGCAAACTCGTTTATTTTAACCTAAATAGTCAGAAAATCAAAGTGAAATGACTAGAATACCCCTATTGGGCCCTCAAATGGGCCAAAACCAAAAACAGTCAAATCAAATGGGCTTTTGTGCCCAAAAAGTCAAACTTGGCCTAATTGACTTGGAAAAGCCCTATCTGACTCAAAATTTAAATCTAAGAACAAAACTCTAACGGCCCAAAAGCTGAATGTGAGCTTATCACAGCTTAATAAGCAAACAGCTTATCCTTATTGGGCTTTTTAGCCCATTAAGCAATAAGCTAATGCAATAAGCTCTAATTTGACACACAACCTTCTTTTGGGATGCTTATGAGATCTGTAAAAAGAAATTTTGAAAAAGCACACTCAATAAGCCAGAAATAAGCAAAGTAAAAATCCACAAAACGACAAAATAGTCGGGTTTGAGATTTAGGGCACCTCAGAAGCTCTAGTTTGTTGCAAAAGCTCACAAATAGCTTAACTAAGAATAATCAATCAAGAAAATCACAAAAAGCCAAGTAGAATAAGCTGTAAGAGCCAATAAGCTGGCTGAAAAAGCCAAATAAGCTAGTTTCCTAGCAAAAGCTTAACCAAAAGACTTGTAACCTACAGACTTGATATTAAGCTGAGAAAAATGAGTTCTATTACAAAAACTAAGTTGTTGCATGTACCAATAAGCAAAACAGATTCAATAAGCCTTGAAACCAAGTTTGACCAAAAGTCAAACGCTGATAAGTTAAAATCAAACGCTGACAAGAACAAAATGGACGTTGACAGACTTAATGAAGTGTATGGACTTGTTTTTCACCCTGCTGGTCAAGGTTTGAGTGCAAACCTTGTGAATCAAAGCTTACCAATTGGGTAAACTTGATGTGTTTTGGCACAAATAAGCCAATAAGCCAGTAGGCTTATAAGCTATAAACAAAACAATCCAAATAGCCAAATAATCTCACAAGCAGCACACAAATAGAATCCAAGCAGCAAAACAACAATCCTTAAACTAGAAATCAAAATGCAACACCAAATGAGGTGGTCACTTTGCTGATGCAAATGACCACTTCAGCAAACTTTGATAAGCTATAACAATCACAATAAGCCACCAAATTCAACAACCAGATAACCAATAGATAGCTTATCACCCAAACTATTACCAAACCTGAATTCAGACCTTAGATCCAAGTAACAAAGAAGTTATTGGATCTGATGTGTTTGACCAATTTCAAAAGCACTTTTATCAGATTTTTGCAAAACTTCAAATCCCTTTTCCATACTTTCAGAAACTTAACCAATGACTAAAACTTGTATATTAAGACCTGTTTAGACTTCCCAAACCCTAAGAACCAAGGCCACAAGGCCACAAGGCCTTATGAACCAGTAATC
This sequence comes from Glebionis coronaria, assembly GCA_025667525.1. Classification (NCBI taxonomy): domain Eukaryota; kingdom Viridiplantae; phylum Streptophyta; class Magnoliopsida; order Asterales; family Asteraceae; genus Glebionis; species Glebionis coronaria. Next base: position 415,802 of record JANFOE010000885.1, read on the forward strand.
CCAAACAACCCTTAATCAACCACTTTTCAAACAAACTTCTGATTTTTAAACACAACCTATTGATTTAATGATCAAATAGCTACACTAGGTGACAACTAACAGATACCAACCGTAAAACACAAAGCACAAACACAGGAACACCAAATCATATACCAAAATGCAAAACAGGCAGTAACATATGATTTTTGAGAGGAAACTTAACAAGAGCTTATACCTGTCCTCCACAACTTCCTAGGAGGACCAGCAATGCTCCTTGGACCTTGTTCAACAACTAGAACAAGACCAAGGTACTTCAACAAAGGAGATGCAAGACTGCCTTGGTTGATGGTTCAAAGTAGAACCTCAAGGACTTGATTTCTTCAACACAAGCAGCAAACAACTCAACCAAGGGCTCTAATCCCTTCACAAGCTTGGTGTCAACAAGCTTGCAAGAGCTTATAGCTTATGGTTAAGGATTAGTACACAAAAATAAGCAAAATCAGAACCTCTTTTCAAGCTTATTCAAACTTGAAAAACCTTACCAAACCTAAACGTCCTTGAACCAAATGATTCAAGCACACTTATAACAATCAATGGAACTCAGAATCACCTTTAAACAACACCAACTTTCAAAAACATAAAAAGGAATTACAATTTTCTCAAAATACCAACTTTTATAAATTTCAAAAAGGAATTACAAGTTTAAAAGGCAAAGACTGGAACAAAGGGACTCTCACATGTTGAGGTCTCCTTTTATAGGCAAATGCCAGGCTACACTATTCACAAACCCTAGAAGTGAATTCTCTAAAATGCCCTTGATCACTTGAGGCAGTTTGTTGTTGATGAGCTGTCCAAAATGATCCCAAACGTTCATTTTAGCTTTGTGATGAAGCAATGAGTCATAGCTGTTGATTTTGCCACGTTGGATGACTTCGAGGGCAAGTAGCATTCTGATTGGTGGAAAGGGAATTGGGGGTGGGGTCCATTGTAAGTGGGAGTGAGGGTTTTGTGTGTGGGATGTGTTTAAGGTGAGGTGAATCAAACGTGTGCCAGGGTAATTTCAAATTACCCTTTGTTTTAAGTGAGGTAATTCTAGGTGGGTAAAAGTGAACAGTAACACGTTTGATCCGAAATTGGGGGAAGTGGAGTTGTTTGGCGCAATTTCACATTTGAATGTTTCAGTTGCACACATTTGGCCCTTGTGTTTTGGGAAATTTGGTAAAACGTGTTTTCAGCCATCAAAACTTGGTTTCCTTTGTTATTAACTTTCAGCCTTTGACACTTTTGGCATAAAACTTTTCCAAAAGTGTTTCAAGGGTTGTTTTTGCCACTTTTGCATATTTAAAGGACTGATTTTGGACATTCTTGATCTTAAAAGGTCTTCATTGTATCTTTGGCTTCATGAGGGACCATAATTGACAATTTGGAATTGTTGAGGGACTAATCTTGCCATTTCTTCAAAGTTGAAGGACCATTTGTGTAATTTTGACAAACTTAAAGGACCAAACTTGTAATTATCAATATAAAAGGGTTTTAAGTGTCATTTCTTCAATAAATGAGGATCAATCTTGTATGACTTCAAGTCTTCAAGGGTATTTGTTGAATATTCCATGAATAGGGCCCGGTTCTTTGTACGGCTTCGTTTCTCGTGTCCATTTTTCCTTGTATCTTGTGATCTTTTGTCTTTTTCACGATATCCATACCTAAAATACACAAGTAAACAAACACAAGCATATATATGGTATTTTATGACATTTTTATGCATTTAAAGCCCGAAAAGAACGATGAGATCATGTATAAATGTCATCTCATCACTCCCCCATACTAAGCCATTGCCGTGCCCTCACGCAATGCTAGAATAAAGTATCTAAGCATCACCAAAGTTCAATTTTATTAACCTTTATTGAAGAGTAAAAGACTTGCAACATACTACGAAGATGTGTAAAGACATAATGTATGATTTTCATCACGAAAGTGACTTTTAGGGTCAAAGAATAGAAAAAAGTAAATGTCCCTTAGAGTAAACTTCGTCATCCTTGATTGTCATACATTCCATGCTAAGTGCAAAAACGAGATCATTGTTGGTACAAGTCACAATGCTAACACTACTCATACGTCCAAATTGTGTAATACTTTTTCTCCCCGCAATCCTAGTTATTATAAAAGGAAATGGGTTACTAGCATTTTTTAACTATTTGTCATGGATCACAAGTGATTCATATTGACTTATTTGAGTAGTTATTAGTCCGAAAGCAAAGTAGCACGATTTAATCGATAGTTAGCCGAAGGACAAAATCTTTTAAAACGGCTTCTCGTGTATCTCCTTAAGTTCATATCCTGGCATAACTCGTTTCACGATTTGAGACCTTTCTCGGACCGATATTTGGCATGTACTTCATACTTCAAATCTTGGGAAGACGTTCTTGAAATTATGGTCTTCTCTTCATATATTTGGAATTTCTTCACTTGACGTTTTTGAGAGATTCTTCATATTTGGACCACGACTTCATCATTTTTCTTCAATCTTTACTTTGGATTTTGATATACAACGATCTGCCTCCTTTTCGGACTTGGATATATTTATCCTCATACCTTGTAAGGGTCTTTTTGGATAGACTTTCTCCATGATCTTTAGGGGAGTAATTGCTTTTCGTCGTGTGTCTCGATCCTTCATATTGATTTAGGAATAATGATACTTCACATCATCTTGGATCTTTAGCAAAAAATAGAGCTCCTCATGCCTTGTTAGGGCCTTTTTGGATGATCGCCAATCTTCGCGTCCCGCTTCAATAAGTTATGCCTTGGCTATCAACTCTATTCAACCCCGAGCAACTTTTAAACGATCTTGCGCTAGAGGCTAAGTAACCTTTCAAATCGTACGACCTTACTTATTACAATTATGATTTATTCCTAATGTATTGATCTTATGGGAAGAAAAAGCCACAATTAAAAACATATGAGTTTTTGAAAGAACATTTTCATGTTCTACGTTTAGCATGATCACTTGTCTAACTCTATCATCTCTCGTTCTTCACTATATAAAGACCTCTAATTATAGAGACTCGTGAATACTTAGCCATGCAAGTCAAAATTAAGCCAAATTTGGATTAGCTTTCATTAAGACTATATCAAATCAAAGTTTTGGGTTTTCAAGCCACCTATAGGATCTTGCACTTTCTTGGACTTTTTCAAGCTTAGAGAATGCGTTTTAAAGTTCCCTTGATAAGTGACTTTCTAGGATCAATTATAGGAACTTGCGAAAAGTTCTTGTTCTTAACCCGTATGAATTAAGACTTTCGCGTTTTAAAGCTCCCTATATAAAAGTCTAGCAAAACTTGAATTGAGCGGGTTAAGGAATGTAAATGGCTCCAAATACCCATCAAGTAAAAAATTAACTCTTATTCTACCCATCGGAAAATATACATTCGTGTCTTAAAAACACTTATGAAAACTTAAGAAAAATTTTAAAATTTGGCCATTTTTAGCCTTATTAGCAACAAAACATAGAAAATTGGAGAGCGTGAGGGCGTAGCAAAGCAAGTACCTATTCACCCCCCCCATACTAAAAGTAAACATTGTCCTCAATGTTTCGAGTCTAAAGGTGGAGCACCCCCATACTAGAGACGAAGAGTCGAATGCTTAGGATCTAGCATGGAAAGGGTGATCAACAATATATCTAAGCCGTTTATTAAGTATGCAAAAAGATAATTGTTAGAACAATAAAGGATATGCCATGGATTCGTGAAAAACTTCTTCAAGCAAACGATGGAGGCTCACGTAAACGAACACGAGAGTCTTCAATCGTATATGATGATGATGATGATGATCTAGATAACACAATCACAAACAACCACGAGACAACGAGTTGAAAGGGTACAAGTCCCCTTATTAGTGAATAGTAAGCATAAAGGATAAGCATGGGATCTCCCCCACGAGGCACCTCGCTTTTGATTACCGAGTCATGAGCTCGACTCGATCCCCTCAATGCTAATTATCATTAGGGAAGGTGACTTGGTCGAGGGCAACCATTGAAGGAATTTCCCCACCAAAGTAGTGCTTAAGCCTATGTCCATTCACCTTGAAATTAGGACCATCATTTTGAGCTAGCTCAATGGTCCCATATGGAAACACTTGTGTAATGGTGAACGGACCCGACCAACGAGATTTCAATTTCCCGGAAAATATCTTAAGTCGAGAGTTAAAAAGTAACACTTGATCACCAACGTTAAAAACCCGGTTTTTAATCTTTGATCATGAAACTTTTTAGTCTTTTCTTTAAAAATTAATGAATTTTCATAAGCATTATCTCTTAATTCATGCAATTCATTCAATTGTATTTTCTGGTGATTTCCCGCGGTCTTCAAGTCAAAGTTTGCATGCTTAAGGGCCCAATATGCCTTGTGCTCCAACTCAATGGGCAAATGACAATTCTTCCCATAGACTAACTTACAAGGAGTGCAACCAATAGGTGTCTTATAAGCGGTCCTAAAGGCCCATAAAGCGTCATCAAGTTTGTCGGACCATGAAGCACGGTTTTCTCCAATTGACCTCTCTAAAATCCTCTTCAAAGCTCGGTTCGAAACCTTGACTTGCCCACTCGTTTGCGGGTGATAAGCCGTAGAAAGACGATGAGTAACTCCATATTTCTTTAGAACCTTTTCGAATTGGTCATTACAAAAATGGGTTCCACGATCGCTTATAATAGCACGAGGGGTTCCGAACCGAGAGAATAGTTGCTTCAAAAACTTCACTACCACACGAGCATCATTAGTAGGCAAAGCCTTAGCTTCCACCCACTTAGAAAGGTAGTCCACCGCGACGAGGATATATTTGTTGCCATGAGACGATGGGAACGGCCCCATAAAGTCTATTCCCCATATGTCGAAAATCTCACACACTTGAATTATGTTTTGCGGCATTTCATCACGTTGAGACGATTTTCCTTGACGTTGGCACGAATCACACGACTTCACAAGTGCGTGTGCATCACGATAGATAGAAGGCCAAAAGAAGTCGGCATCGAACACTTTCTTAGCCGTGAGATTAGCACCGTGGTGACCACCCGTGGGTCCCTCGTGACAAGCTCTAAGGATATTAGAAGCTTCGGCACCAAAAACACAACGTCGAGCGAGTTGATCCGCACAAACCCGAAAGAGATAAGGGTCGTCCCAAAAGTAGAACTTGACGTCACGAAAGAATTTTCGTTTTTGTTGTGTCGTCATACCCTTGATTATGAAATTTCCCGCATGGTAATTTGCAATGTCGGCAAACCATGGGGTGGTGTCTTTAGAATTCACTACACCGAGAGTCTCAAGAGGAAATGTTTCGGTGATTTCCTTGTTCTCGAGAACATCTTTGTGAGGATCTTCTAGACGAGAGAGATGATCGGCCGCTAGATTCTCGGCTCCTTTTTTTTCAAGCACGGTGACATCAAATTCTTGGAGGAGGAGCATCCAACGAAGCAATCTCGGCTTAGCATCTTGCTTAGCTAAGAGATACTTGATAGCCGAATGGTCGGTATACACGATTCGTTTAGTCAATACGAGATAAGGTCGGAATTTCTCAAAAGCATAGACCACGGCAAGGAATTCCTTTTTTGTTGTGGTGTACTTTAATTGAGCCTCGGTCATCGTCTTACTAGCATAGTGGATAGGACGGAAATGCTTGTCATAACGTTGCCCTAAGACGGCCCCTATAGCATAATCACTTGCATCGCACATGATTTCAAAGGGTAATTCCCAATTGGGAGCAACAAGAATGGGAGCTTCGGTAAGTTTCCTTTTGAGAGTTTCGAAAGCTTTAACACAATCCTCGTTGAAGTTAAAAGGAGCATCCTTCTCGAGAAGGTGTGTCATAGGTCGAGAGATTTTCGAAAAGTCCTTGATGAAACGACGATAAAAGCCCGCGTGGCCTAGGAAACTCCTAACTCCCTTAACGGTTTTGGGATGAGGTAACTTGGCGATGACGTCTACCTTAGCTTTATCGACCTCAATCCCCGCTTTCGACACCTTATGTCCTAAGACGATTCCTTGTTTACACATAAAATGACATTTTTCCCAATTAAGCACAAGATTGGTTTATTCACAACGTTTTAACATTTGCTCGAGATTAGATAAACATGACGTGAACGAATTGCCAAACACCAAGAAGTCATCCATAAACACTTCCATCGACTTCTCGATCATATCGTGAAAAATCGCCAGCATACACCGTTGAAACGTACCCGGTGCATTACAAAGTCCGAAAGGCATCCTACGATAAGCGAACGTTCCATAAGGACACGTAAACGTAGTCTTCTCTTGATCACGAGGGTCGATAGGGATTTGAAAGTAACCGGAAAAACCATCTAAAAAGCAATAGAATTCATTTCCCGCAAGTCGCTCCAACATTTGATCCATGAAGGGCAAAGGAAAGTGGTCTTTACGAGTGGCGTCATTTAACTTTCGGTAGTCAATACACACCCTCCAACTGGTCACAACACGAGTGGGAATTAACTCGTTGTTTTCATTAGGCACAACGGTCATTCCTCCCTTTTTAGGGACACAATGGATTGGGCTCACCCATGGGCTATCGGATATAGGATAAATCATTCCCGCGTCAAGGAGTTTAAGGACCTCCTTTTTAATGACATCGTGAATTTTGGGATTCACCCTTCTTTGACTTTGAATTGCGGGTTTGTAGTCCTCCTCCATTAAAATCTTGTGAGTACAAAATTTTGGGTCAATACCCTTAATGTCGGATATTTTCCACGCAATTGCCCCTTTATGAGCTTTTAGAACTTTCAAGAGCTCGGTTTTTTCATCATTAGCAAGACCTTTTGCAATAATAACCGGCAACTTATCATCACCTTCCAAGAATGCGTATTCAAGGTGAGAAGGAAGATCTTTCAATTCAAGGATAGGTGGTTCCTCGATTGAAGATTTTGGTTCAACACTCATAACTTCCAATGGCGGAAGAAATGGTGGAATAGAAGTATCATCACTAATCAACACCTCGTCTTTATTGTCGATTTCATTTGAAGTGAGATCGCCTCCTTGGAATGGAGTGAGATTTGGTGTGGAATTAGCAAGAATCGGATCCAAAATAGTGGGATTGCCACTTGACGAGCTATCAGAAAAACCTAACACTTCTTGTGAAAACTCATCGCAAACCACATCAACGATGTCAATGTGATTGATGGTAGCGATTGCATAAACATGAGAAGGTTTCGAGTTTTGAGTAGCATTTATAACAAGTTCCTCTTCGTTGAATCTCAAAGTGATAGTTCTCGCATGAACATTGATAAGCGATCTTGAAGTGTCTAAAAATGAACGACCTAAAATTAGAGGAACTTGAGGATCCGCGGGGATGTCAACTACTATAAAATCAACGGGATAGTAGAACTTCCCCACTTTCACGAAAACATCTTCGGCAACTCCACATGCCATAATCGTAGAATGATCGGCCATCTCGATAGACATGTTCGAAGGAATAAGAGCCGGAAGCGAAAGCGATTTCCAAATGGAAAATGGCATCAAATTAATGCTCGCACCAAGATCGGCCAAGGCGAGGCATTCTTTCATATCTTGTATGTCACAAGGAATGAGAAACTTTCCGGGGTCACCAACTTTTTCCGGTATGCGGTTAAGATAAACCGAAGAACAATTAGCAAGCTTTGAAAGCTTTTCCTTATCGCTCATCATACTTTTAAAAGTGGAAACGAAACGAGGCATATACAACAACGCGTCGGCTAAACTCACATCAAAATGCACTTGTTGAAACATTTTTATAAAAAGCTCGATTTGTTGTTTGTTACGTTCTTGCAATTTTTCTTTGTTTCGTCTCGAAGGGTAGGGTAAAGGTGGTGTGGGTTGGTCATTAGGCAACGGCCTTGGAAACTCGGGTTCCATAATTGGTATAGGTTCAACCATAGGTGTGGTTTGAGCGGTACTTCGTGGGATTGTAATGTGCTCCTTTTCAACCATCACCTCGGGTTCTTTCTCGATTTCCTTCTTCGTAGAAGTACTTGGACGAGAGATTGGTTCCTTGAAAGTTTTACCACTTCGTGTAGTAATAACCTTCATTTCTCCCTTCGGGTTTGCAATGGTATCACTAGGAAGACCACCCGAGGAAGAGGGTTTACACATGATTGCTTCAAACATCTTAGCCATTCGGTCCTCAAATTTTGATTGCCTAGCATCCGCTTTTAATAACTCTTGCTTAATCTCATGTTGTCCTAATTCCATATTTTGTTGGTTTTGTTGAAGACGTTGGACATTTCCTTCCATTTTGTTTGCATGAGTTTTAAGTTCATTAGCAAGTTCATTTTTAAGCTCGTTTTTCAACTCGGATCTTAAGCTAATCATCTCACGTTGCATGTTATCAAATTTAGCATCATTTGCTTTAGCATAATCCAAAAATTCTCCTTGCAAATTTTTAGTGTGAGCATTTTGAAAACCTTGTGTAGTGTTTTGAAAATCACGGTTTTGATTTTGATTAGTGACTTGTCCATTCCCATTTTGATAATTCCCTTTGTTGTAGTTTCGTGAATTGCCTTGGTAATTACCACCTTGGTTGTTGTTTCGATAGTTATTAACATTTTGGTTTGGTGGAGCTTGATTTGGGCGGGAACCTTGACCGTTTTGGTTGTAAGTTCCCGTTGCTACATAAGCACTCGAAGTGTTACCATCCGCGGTAATGCACTCGGAAAGATCATGAGCTCCTCCACAAGACAAACAACTCTTAGCAACCGCTTTTACCGAAGCGGAATTAGAAGCTTCGTGAGCTTTCCAATGGGACATTAGATTAGCAAATCTATCAAAAAACCGATTTTCCTCATTAGCTTCATCATGTAAGGCATTAATGCTACGAGACGATGACGACGATGACGAACCCAAATTGGCAACACTCGGTGTTACGAGGGCTATAAACCTTAGATCTATTCTCGATGATTTGTAAAGCCTCATTTGTCGTCTTGCACAAAAAATTACCACCCGCGGCGGCATTCAAATAATCTCGTTCATGATCATTAAGCCCATTATAAAAAGTATCAACTTGATGTAATTCCGTAAAATCATGGTGTGGACATTCATGTAACATTTCTTTAAAGCGTTCCCATGCCATTAAAAACTTTCATTATTTCTTTGCACAAATCGTGAAATCTCATTTTTCAAATGTGTTTGATATGAGTGTTTTTACTCATATCATTTGTAGCTAAAAACAATGAAATTATGCTCATATTATATCAAATATGCCTTGGAAATGCTTGTTTCTTGTTTGAATGTGTGTAGGTACCAAGTTCGTGAAAATCGGCAATAATCGACACGAGAATGAAGAAAAAAATCAAAGATGCCAAAACCAAGCTCGACTTTAGAGGATCATATCATTTGTCGAGTTTATAAACCAAATGGGTCCCACATTGGGTAAATGGGCTCAAAAGCCCATTTAAGATTCAAGTTGATTTTGTGTTATTTCTTGAAGATCCAAGAGGCCCAAAGAGAGGATTAATATAGACGGATGTAATCTATTGCCCAAGCCCAAGATTAAATGAATGAAGAAAAGATAATGGGCTTAGGGTTTGTCCAGATTATAAACTCAAAAATCGTTTTCACTTTCCACAATAAATAATAATCTCCTCAAACATCACACATTACACGGTTACTCATTTTTTTTTTCCACCCTCTCAATAAACAATAATAAAACCGCACCCACTTCCATGTATAACTTCACACGCTTTGTTATTTTCACCCACACAATAACCATCGATAATTTCAATGTCTCGTCTCCCTCATCTCTCATCCCCCAAAATACCCAAAACCAGTAACTTCTATAGTTACTATTGAAAAACCCTAGCCAGTAAATTAACCAATATTAATTGGGGTTTTACTTGTTCATGGCGCGTGAGTGTACACGCGAAAGGAATTAAATCCCCTACTTTTTCGTATCAAGAAGATGGAGGCTAGGGGTTACGTGGCAGCGGACTATTGGTATTAACACCTCACATCATCCAACTCCACCAATCAGAGGGCTCTAAATTAGCACAACTAACACAGATTAGTGCTAGCTTGGCAATCTGTGTGACCAAGAATCATTTACAACCCTTGGATCATAACTGAAAAGAAAGAGAAGAAAAAGATGCCAGATAGACGGTGATGATTAAGTTTTTGGCCTCAACAAACTCACACCCAAGGTCTCGGGTTCAACTATAAAACCCCCCTCCATTCTCTTTATTTTTCATCCCTTTCTTTAGTATCGTTATAATGATAATTTAGTTTTAGGATTTTTTATTTTTAATCTTGTAATGATTTTGTAAGAAGCTTCAATTTTAATAAATAAAGTTTTGTTTCAGTTTGCATCAATCTTGAGTTTTAATCTATTTATGCTTTCGAATTAATATTGTTCTTGTTACTCTTATGCTATTTTGATCATTATAAATTTAAATCTGGACTTGTAAGCTTTATGATAGCTTATTTGTTTTGATTTTTACTGAGTTTGGGAGTTCGATTCATCCTACTGATTAATCGAGATAAAGTACTCTTGGGTCGATTTATTTAATGAATCGAGAATAATTCATGGATCGAATGGGTGCTCGAGCTAAAAGCTGCTGATATCGAACAGCTTGTTTGGGTCTCATGGTGATTTATAGTGATTTTTGGTTCGTGATGTTTTCTTCGATGGTGGTGTCGGTTTAGTTCCAAGGCAGCTCAGCGCTCGCTTTCTACTCAACGGAAATCTACAATCGGTTCTGTTTCTCTTTAATTTTACTGTTCCATTATTATGTTTCATGAATTTATTTTTAGTATGAATCGATGTTTTTGTATGTTAATTCAAGAATCTGCTTGTGGTTATGATATGAGTAATATGAGCTAACATGATTGCTGATTGTCTACGATTGGTAATATAGCTGAGTATCTCGTAGCTTGTTTTATTTTTGTTATTTAAGTGATTTATTAGATTCTAATGTAACTTGATCTAATTAGTTTTGCTTGAGTATTCGTGATTCGAAACTGTTTGCTTAATTAGATTTGATATGTCATTTGGTTTTAAATCTGCTTAATTGTCCGCGTTTGTTCGACTGTTATGATATGGTTGGACTAGTTTGAATATATGATTGATTTTTAAGTCTGTAGGCTGTTAGATTTATGATACTACTGTTTGTGAACCTCATGTGCTGAAATCTTATTAGCTATGATGATCTGAGTTTGTAATGTATTTTATACATATTTTCGGTTTGTATGTTTGAATAATATGCATAATAGGAGGTTTTGATTAGTCCTGCTGATTTTTTTTTCTGTATACTTGCGCTTCCAGGCTGTTTGAAATCTTTGCTATATTTGGATTGTCTTTATTCAGTTTGAATTTGGTTTATGTTTGCTGGTATCATGCTTATTTAGGGTGTGTATTTGCTCAGCTTTTTCGTAGTTGTTCTTTGCTTGTTCGCTGTTTATTTGAGCATAGATTAGCAATGCTGTGTTAGAGTTAACTGATTTTATCAGTCTGTTTAGTTGCAAAAATCTGATATCCTTATCAGTTTTATCTGCTTATCAGTTTCATAATCATCTGATAAGCTTATTTAAGCTGTTTGTCTAAACAGCCTATACAAATAAGTTCATAAGCCTTTCCTAAGGTCACTTTTTAGTAATCTGTCTAAAAAGTAAATTATTCCAATAATTTTGTCATCTATGGGTTTCGAACTTGCAACCCTTAGTTTGTAGGTCAAACGTGATAACCATCTTTGCTACATACTCTTTTGATTTAATTTCCTAATAACTAATTAATATAGAGTAATTAGACTTGGCAGTTTTCAGTTAAGTAAACTTTTAATTCCTTGTAATCCGATTTTTTTTTTTTATAATTTTAATTAATAAAGTAAAAAAAATAAAAAAAAAATAAAAAAAAATATAAATAAATAAAAAAATGTTTTTATTTTAATAAATTAGTTTTAAAAAGTAATTTTAATTAAAGTATATTAGTTTTGAAGGTTTAATTAGATTTTAAAATAGATTAAAAATTTTAATTTTTAAATAGAATTAATTTTTATAGATTGTTTTAATTAGTTTAATTTTTAAATAGTTTTATATTTTAAGTAATTAATTGATTTAGATTTTAAATTAGCGGGGTTTACGATTCATGCACTTTAGGTTGTCTTTAAATAGTTTAAAATTCGTAGAATTTAATTGTAGTTTAAAAACCAACGACGCATTCAAATCAATTGTCCAAATCAAAACGAAACGTCTCAAATTCACTTGATCTTTGTGTACAACGAACTCGACTCACTCACGTGTTTAATCGTATCCGTCTTTGACTTATTTTTGGTTAATTACTTTTTCCTAAAGGTAATTACCTAAATTTGTCCTATAACGTATATGTGTTTATCCACGACACATCAAAAATTTTGGCGCCGCTGCCGGGGATCTTGTGTACGATTCGCTTTTGTGGAGATTTGTTGATCGTGGATTTGAAGACCCTTTCCGTCCTCGGAAAGTTTTGTTATTTTTCTATTAAGTAGTATGTATCGTTTTTCTAGTTTTTTGTGAATAATATATTGTATTACGTAGAACAATAATTTTAAATACTTTTCAAATAAGCCTTAGTTGGGATTTCATCACCTAGCTATTGTATTCGAACCCAAAACAAAAATAAAGGCAAAATAGATAAATACTAATAAGAAGTTTGAACTCGATTTATACAAACTATAAGGTGGGTATAAGGCGACGTGCTATAAAAGGCCGTCTAAGGAAAAAGGTTTTTAAGTGCTTTGTGCCACCTCGTTTCCCCGCTTGCTTGTGCGTATATTGAGAGGGACAACCTATTATTGGTTTGCCGACTCAAGTAGTAATAAATCTTATTTTTTGTTGTTTACTTATTGAACCTCGAGACGTTTAGGTTTTCACCTATCGTTTCAAAGTCGACCGAGGGTAATTTACTTCCATAGTAGTTATCCTTATTCCTTGTTTTTTATCGATCATTTTTGATTGAGCAATACCAAATAAAATACCAAAAATAATCTTCTTTCTTGTCTAATTTCTTTTCTTCAATCCTCTAAATTCTCGTCTTTGTAGTGTATGCATTTACGTTCATCTCGTCTTGTGATTGATTTTAATAGGCTTGAAAATATTCCACGTAGAAATAGAAATCGTCAACAACGAATAGTGGAACCCGAGCGTCCACCTATTGTTGTAGAGATGGCCGATAACCGTACAATGGAGGAATTGCTCCGTGCACCCACCGAAGGGTATGGGGAAGCAATCGTTGTGCCGGCTATTTTGGCGGATCATTTTGAGATTAAGACGGATCTTGTATCGCTCATTCGTGCCGACCCATTTCGTGGCAATGAGATCGATAGTCCGCATTCTCACATTCGGAATTTTAATCGAATTACCTCGACTCTCAAGTTTAGAGATGTGCCGAATGACGTGATTAAGCTCATGCTTTTTCCGTACTCGCTCGAGGGTAATGCTAAGCTTTGGTATGAAAAAGAACCACCGGGTTCGATTTTAACTTGGGATGATTTAGTGTCAAAGTTTATGAATTATTTCTTTCCACCGTCCAAGACAACACACTTTAAAAATGAGATCACTAGATTTGAACAAAAAGTGCATGAATCGTTTGGGGTTGCTTGGGAAAGATTTAAAGATTTGTTAAGACAATGTCCACACCACGGTTTCTCGGAATTGCATCAAATAAATACTTTTTATAATGGGCTTAATATGATTGAACAAGATTCTTTAAATGCCGCCGCGGGTGGTAATCTTTTAAGAAAAACACCGAGAGACGCGTGGAGAATAATTGAGGATAAGTCTAGAGCACAATATTCACGAAACACACCGGTTGTTTCCAATGTGAATTCATCTAATCACGAGATTGCTAGATTGGACTCTAAGATTGACACAATTTTGAATGAGCTTAGGAAGAATCCTCATGGATCCATTAATATGGTTGAGAGTTTTTGTGTTTCATGTGGTGGAGCACATCCTAATTATGCTTGTTTAAACACGGGTTTTGATCAAGCTAATGCTTTTGCCGCGACGGGAACTTATGGCTCCAACGGTCAAGTTCCTCGTCAAAATTATGTTGCTCCACCGGGTTTTCCACCGGTTCAAAATAGGTACAACAATGGTAATAATGGGAATAATTTTAACCGTGGTAACCAAGGGAATTTTAATCAAGGAAATGGGTTTAATGTTAATCGAAACAATCAAGGTTTTCAAAGCCATAATCAAAATGATTTGTCAAGCTACATTAACGAGGAAAGTTTAAAAGCTTTTCAAAATAACATTCAAGGAAAAATGGCAACTTTGAAAAATGAGTTTCAAAATACGATTAAAGGGCAAAATAACAAGATTGAGCTTAATCAACAAAGGATTGAACAAAGATTTGAGCAAATGTTTGAACAAAGTCAAAATCGAATGCAACAAAGTATGGAACAAGGTCAAAATAAATTTCTTTCAATGTTTGAATCGTTTATGACCAAACCTTCCTCGTCTTCGGGTGGCTTACCTAGTAACACCATTCCAAACCCGAAGGGTGAGATGAAAGCTATAACCACACGTAGTGGAAAAGCTTTGGACGGACCTTTGCTTCCACATGTGAGTACCTCTCCGGTGAGGGAAGTGGAGCAAGAACCCGAGGTGGTTAAAGAAAAAGAAATTCCTATTCCACCAAAGGAAGACCAATTGCCTATTCCGGAACCCGAGCTTCCGAAGACTAAACCCACACTACCCTACCCTTCGAGACTTACCAAAGAGAAGCTCCGCGAAAAGACCAATGCTCAAGTTTCTACGTTTTTAGATGTGTTTAAGAAAATGTATATTAATCTTAGTTTCGCGGATGCATTACTTAGCATGCCTAAATTTGCTTCTACAATTAAAAGGTTGATAAATGATAAGGAGAAGTTAGTTGAAGTATCTACCTCTTTAAATGAAAGTTGTTCCGCGGTTCTCTCTAAAAAGTTTCCCAAAAAGCTTGGAGACCCCGGTCAATTTTTGATACCATGTGATTTCCCTAATATGGGAGAATGCTTAGCATTAGCCGATCTTGGCGCTAGCATTAACTTGATGCCTCTTTCCGTATGGAAAAGGTTATCACTTCCCGAGCTTTCACCTACTAAGATGACTATCGAGCTAGCGGATCGATCGATCGCCTTTCCAAAAGGTATAGCCGAGGACGTATTAGTCAAAGTAGGAAAGCTCATTTTTCCGGCGGATTTTGTCATTTGTGATTATCCGGAAAATTCTCGAGTGCCTCTTATTTTGGGACGACCGTTTTTAAATACGGCTAGTTCTTTAGTTGACATGAGAGAGGGAAAGTTGACTTTACGTTTTGATGATGAAAGTATCACTCTTAATGTTGGTAAAATCTCGAAGTTTTCTTCCGAAGACGACGAGGAATCAATCAATCAAGTCGATGTGATTGATGTTGCTAGTGGAGAGGCTTCGCAAGATATGCTTGGTTTTTCGGATACTTCTAAAAGTGGCAATCCCACTTCATCGAATCCTATTATCTCTTCGGCTAAGCCTCCACTCACTCCATTTGAGGGAGGTGACTTCGTTCTTGAAGAGCTTGAGAATGATGGTTATTCAAAAATCGAGAAGGAAATTGATGATTACCTTAGCACACCGTTTGATCCTAGTGAGTTTGATAGTGAGAATTTTGATCCCGAGGGAGATATTGCGTTGATTGAAAAATTGTTGAATATGGATCCTTTTGAATCACCACCTATGGAATTAAAAGTTGTGAGTGTTAATGAAACTAAAGTGAAAACATCTATGGAGGAAGCACCCGAATTAGAACTTAAGGAATTACCCACTCATTTGGAGTATGCCTTTCTTGAAGGAACGGATAAGTTACCGGTGATTATTGCTAAGGGATTAAAGGAAAATGAAAAGGATGAGCTTATTAAAGTGCTTAAGAAACATAAACGGGCCATTGCATGGAAAATCTCCGACATTAAGGGTATAGATCCCAAATTTTGTACTCATAAAATTCTAATGGAGGATGATTATAAACCCGCTAACCAACATCAAAGAAGGGTCAATCCAAAGATTCATGAGGTGATCAAAAAGGAAGTCACTAAACTTCTAGACGCCGGAATGATCTACCCTATCTCGGATAGTCCATGGGTTAGCCCCGTGCATTGTGTTCCAAAGAAAGGAGGAATGACGGTTGTTGCTAATGAGGATAATGAATTGATTCCTACTAGACTTGTGACCGGTTGGCGTGTTTGTATTGATTATAGGAAGCTTAATGATGCCACTAGGAAGGATCATTTTCCATTACCTTTTATGGATCAAATGTTAGAGAGACTAGCGGGGAATGAATTCTATTGCTTTTTGGATGGATTTTCCGGCTATTTCCAAATCCCCATTGACCCTCGTGATCAAGAAAAGACCACATTCACTTGTCCTTATGGAACATTTGCCTATCGTCGCATGCCTTTTGGACTATGCAATGCTCCAGGGACGTTCCAAAGGTGCATGACGGCCATTTTCCATGATATGATCGAGAAAACCATGGAAGTCTTCATGGATGACTTTTCGGTTTTTGGGGATTCTTTCACTTCATGTCTCTCTAACCTTGAAAGAATGTTGCAACGTTGTGAGGAAACGAATCTTGTGCTTAATTATGAAAAATGTCACTTCATGTGCAAAGAGGGAATTGTGTTAGGACATAAGATCTCTAAGGCCGGTATTGAGGTTGATAGGGCTAAAATCGACGTGATTGCCAAATTGCCTCCACCCACCACCGTTAAGGGAGTAAGGAGTTTTCTCGGCCATGCCGGCTTCTATCGTCGTTTTATACAAGACTTCTCTAAGATAGCTCGGCCTATGACCCATCTTTTGGAAAAAGAGACTCCTTTCATCTTTTCGGATGAGTGTATTCAAGCCTTTGAGATGCTTAAAAAGAAGTTAACCGAATCTCCAATTTTAGTTGCCCCGGATTGGGATCTACCTTTTGAAATTATGTGTGATGCTAGTGATTATGCGGTAGGTGCGGTTTTGGGGCAACGTAAGCTAAAACACTTCTTGCCTATACATTATGCAAGTAAGACTATGACGGATGCTCAAACAAAGTATACTACAACGGAAAAGGAGTTTCTTGCCGTTGTGTATGCTTTTGAAAAGTTTAGACCATATCTCGTCTTGTCTCAAACCATATTGTATACGGACCACTCGGCTATCAAATACCTTTTTAATAAACAAGATGCTAAGCCGAGGTTGCTCCGGTGGATTCTCCTCCTTCAAGAATTTAATGTTCAAATTCTAGACAAAAAAGGAGCCGAGAATCTCGCGGCCGATCATTTATCCCGACTTGAGAATCCTCACCAAAGCGATCGAGAGAACAAGGAAATCAATGAAACATTTCCTCTCGAGACGCTTGGTATGGTTACTTTTCGTGGTGATGATAGTACCCCATGGTTTGCGGATATCGCAAATTACCATGCGGGGAAGTTTGTGATCAAGGGTATGTCGTCCCAACAAAAACGAAAGTTTTTCAAGGATATCTCCTATTACTTTTGGGACGACCCCTATTTGTTTCGTGTGTGCGCGGATCAAGTGATTCGTAGGTGCGTGTTTGGCAAAGAAGCTCAAGATATCCTTAAATCTTGTCATGAGGGACCCACCGGGGGACATCATGGTGCTAACGCCACCGCGAAGAAAGTCTTTGATGCCGGCTTCTTTTGGCCTTCCATATATCGTGATGCCCAAGACTTGATCAAGACTTGTGATGCTTGTCAACGTCAAGGAAAGAACTCACAAAGGGATGAAATGCCTCAAAACATTATCCAAGTTTGTGAAATCTTTGACATATGGGGGATCGATTTTATGGGGCCGTTTCCATCATCAAAAGGAAACAAATACATTCTCGTAGCCGTGGACTATTTGTCTAAATGGGTCGAAGCTAAGGCTTTGCCCACGAATGATGCTCGAGTTGTGGTGAAATTTTTGAAACAACTCTTTGCTAGGTTTGGAACTCCGCGGGCTATTATAAGTGATCGTGGGACCCATTTTTGTAATGAACAATTTGCAAAAGTTCTAAAGAAATATGGTGTCACTCATCGACTTTCTACAGCTTATCACCCTCAAACGAGTGGTCAAGTGGAGGTTTCAAACCGAGCTCTTAAAAGGATTTTGGAGCGTTCTATTGGAGAGAATCGCACTTCATGGTCGGATAAATTGGACGATGCATTGTGGGCTTTCCGTACGGCTCACAAGACGCCAATTGGTTGTACACCATTTAGGTTGGTCTACGGAAAAGCATGCCACTTGCCAATTGAACTCGAACATAAGGCGTATTGGGCTCTTAAGCATTGTAACTTTGATTTGGGGACCGCGGGTGATCATCGCAAGGTTCAATTGAATGAACTAAGTGAATTAAGGGATCAAGCTTATGAAAATTCTTTGATCTACAAAGAGAAGACTAAGAGGATTCATGACTCTAAGATCAATAACCGCATTTTCAATGTTGGTGATCAAGTCCTCTTATTCAACTCTAGACTTAAGATTTTCTCGGGCAAGCTTAAATCCCGTTGGTCCGGACCATTCACCATTGCACAAGTTTCCCTTATGGCACCGTTGAGCTAGCTCAAAAAGACGGGCCTAACTTTAAGGTGAATGGTCATCGTGTGAAACATTACTTTGGAGGGGACATACCTACGGAGGTTGTCCCAGATCTTCAAACTTTCCCTAAGGACCAATGAATGCGGGGATCGAGTCGAGCTCATGACTCGGTGAACAAAAACGAGGTGCCTTGTGGGGGAGTCCCATACATTCTATCTTCTTTTTTTTTTCTTATACTAATAAGGCTTGATCTTTCAAGCTCGTGTTCGTGATTTTTTATGTTGTGATCTTAGGTACGACCCTTATATTTGAAGACTCTCGTGTTTGGTTTTTGCCGGTCCACTTGATCTTCCATTCTTTGATTGCCAAAAAGGGGCACACTCTTTATCCCTTGATTTTTATTGATTAACGTTTTATCTTGAGGCATAATTAATAAACGGCTTATAGATTTGCGTACTCTTTCCATGCTAGGAATTTGCATTAGACTCTTCGTGTCTTAGCAAGGGGGTGTTACTCTTGAGCTAAGAAACATTGAGGATAATGTTTGGTTTTAGCATGGGGGAGTCAATCGATATAATCGCTTGCAATTGCTTTTGTCGTGTCCAAACGTATAGTTTTCTCATTTTTCAATAAAATTTTAAATTTTTTGTGTTATTTTTAAGTTTTAATAAATAAAATAAGTGTTTTTGACACGAATGTAAGCTTTTAAATAAGAATAGTTTTTGACTCGACTTGGTTTTTAACCTTAGCTTTTCCTTAACGTATTTGAATTAAGTTTTGCTAGGCTATTATATAGGGAGCTTTAAAACGCGAAAGTCTTAATTCATACGAGTTAAGAACAAGAACTTTTCGCAAGCTCCTATAATTGATCCTAGAAAGTCGTTTATCAAGGGAACTTTAAAACGCAAATTCTAAAACTTGCAAGAGTATAAGAAGATGCAAGATCCTATAGATGACTTGAAAACCCAAAACTTTGATTTAATAGGCTAAGTATCCATTGATTTCATTCTTGGAATTTTACAATATGGAGAACAAGAGATGATAGAGCCAATTATAAGTTCGGTATTCTTTCGGGAATTTATGTGAGTTAATTATGAGCCTATTCTCCCATCACTTGTTAATAAATTTAAATGCAATAAATAAGGTTGAACGATTTAAAAAGTTACTTAGTTTCTAGCCCAAGATCGTTTAAAAGTTGCTCGGTATAGATTAGAGTTCATAGCCAAGGCATAACTTATTGAAGCGGGATGCGAAGATTGGCGAGTCCAAAAAGGTCCTAACAAGACATGAGGGCTATGTTTTATTGCTAAAGATCTCAAGTGATGTGAAGATTCATTATTCAAAAATCAATATGAAGGATCGAGACACACGACGAAAAGCAAAATACTCCCAAAAAGTCATGGAGAAGTCTATCCAAAAAGACCAAAAATAAGGTATGAGGATAAATGAAGCCAAGTCAAAAAAGGAGGCGGATCGTTGTTAATCAAAATCCCAAGTAAAGATTGGAGAAAAATGAAGAAGTCGTGGTCCAAGTATGAATCTCTCAAAAATTCAAGTGAAGAAATATTATGAAGAGAAGACCATTATTTCGTGAACGTCTCTCAAGATTGGAAGTATTAAGTCACTGCCAAATATCGATCTGAGAAAGGTCTCAAATTTCGAAACAAGTTATGCCAAGATATGAACTTTATGAAGTCCCGAGAAGTAGTTTTAAAAGATTTTGTCCTTTAGCTAACTATTGATTAAATCGTTCACTTTATTTTCGGCCTAATAAATTATCGAAATAAGTCAACAATGCATCCTCGTGATCATTCTAGACAACAATAAAAGATAAGAGATACACATAGGAATAAGGGAGTCTAAGTGATTAATTGGCCCACATGAATTCGTGTTAGTCTACCAACTTATAATAACAATGATCTTGTTTTTGCACTTGGCATGGAAAAGAGAAAAGTCGAGGACGATGAATCTATTTGAGCTTTTATGATCCTTAAAGTTATTTTATGTCTTTGCTAAATAAAATGTCAAAAGTTGAATAATGGTGTAGACATAGTTTAATTTTATCATTGCGTGAGGACACGGCAATTGCTTAGCATGGGGGAATTTGATATGAGTGTTTTTACTCATATCATTTGTAGCTAAAAACAATGAAATTATGCTCATATTATATCAAATATGCCTTGGAAATGCTTGTTTCTTGTTTGAATGTGTGTAGGTACCAAGTTCGTGAAAATCGGCAATAATCGACACGAGAATGAAGAAAAAAATCAAAGATGCCAAAACCAAGCTCGACTTTAGAGGATCATATCATTTGTCGAGTTTATAAACCAAATGGGTCCCACATTGGGTAAATGGGCTCAAAAGCCCATTTAAGATTCAAGTTGATTTTGTGTTATTTCTTGAAGATCCAAGAGGCCCAAAGAGAGGATTAATATAGACGGATGTAATCTATTGCCCAAGCCCAAGATTAAATGAATGAAGAAAAGATAATGGGCTTAGGGTTTGTCCAGATTATAAACTCAAAAATCGTTTTCACTTTCCACAATAAATAATAATCTCCTCAAACATCACACATTACACGGTTACTCATTTTTTTTTTCCACCCTCTCAATAAACAATAATAAAACCGCACCCACTTCCATGTATAACTTCACACGCTTTGTTATTTTCACCCACACAATAACCATCGATAATTTCAATGTCTCGTCTCCCTCATCTCTCATCCCCCAAAATACCCAAAACCAGTAACTTCTATAGTTACTATTGAAAAACCCTAGCCAGTAAATTAACCAATATTAATTGGGGTTTTACTTGTTCATGGCGCGTGAGTGTACACGCGAAAGGAATTAAATCCCCTACTTTTTCGTATCAAGAAGATGGAGGCTAGGGGTTACGTGGCAGCGGACTATTGGTATTAACACCTCACATCATCCAACTCCACCAATCAGAGGGCTCTAAATTAGCACAACTAACACAGATTAGTGCCAGCTTGGCAATCTGTGTGACCAAGAATCATTTACAACCCTTGGATCATAACTGAAAAGAAAGAGAAGAAAAAGATGCCAGATAGACGGTGATGATGAAGTTTTCGGCCTCAACAAACTCACACCCAAGGTCTCGGGTTCAACTATAAAACCCCCCTCCATTCTCTTTATTTTTCATCCCTTTCTTTAGTATCGTTATAATGATAATTTAGTTTTAGGAGTTTTTATTTTTAATCTTGTAATGATTTTGTAAGAAGCTTCAATTTTAATAAATAAAGTTTTGTTTCAGTTTGCATCAATCTTGAGTTTTAATCTATTTATGCTTTCGAATTAATATTGTTCTTGTTACTCTTATGCTATTTTGATCATTATAAATTTAAATCTGGACTTGTAAGCTTTATGATAGCTTATTTGTTTTGATTTTTACTGAGTTTGGGAGTTCGATTCATCCTACTGATTAATCGAGATAAAGTACTCTTGGGTCGATTTATTTAATGAATCGAGAATAATTCATGGATCGAATGGGTGCTCGAGCTAAAAGCTGCTGATATCGAACAGCTTGTTTGGGTCTCATGGTGATTTATAGTGATTTTTGGTTCGTGATGTTTTCTTCGATGGTGGTGTCGGTTTAGTTCCAAGGCAGCTCAGCGCTCGCTTTCTACTCAACGGAAATCTACAATCGGTTCTGTTTCTCTTTAATTTTACTGTTCCATTATTATGTTTCATGAATTTATTTTTAGTATGAATCGATGTTTTTGTATGTTAATTCAAGAATCTGCTTGTGGTTATGATATGAGTAATATGAGCTAACATGATTGCTGATTGTCTACGATTGGTAATATAGCTGAGTATCTCGTAGCTTGTTTTATTTTTGTTATTTAAGTGATTTATTAGATTCTAATGTAACTTGATCTAATTAGTTTTGCTTGAGTATTCGTGATTCGAAACTGTTTGCTTAATTAGATTTGATATGTCATTTGGTTTTAAATCTGCTTAATTGTCCGCGTTTGTTCGACTGTTATGATATGGTTGGACTAGTTTAAATATATGATTGATTTTTAAGTCTGTAGGCTGTTAGATTTATGATACTACTGTTTGTGAACCTCATGTGCTGAAATCTTATTAGCTATGATGATCTGAGTTTGTAATGTATTTTATACATATTTTCGGTTTGTATGTTTGAATAATATGCATAATAGGAGGTTTTGATTAGTCCTGCTGATTTTTTTTTCTGTATACTTGCGCTTCCAGGCTGTTTGAAATCTTTGCTATATTTGGATTGTCTTTATTCAGTTTAAATTTGGTTTATGTTTGCTGGTATCATGCTTATTTAGGGTGTGTATTTGCTCAGCTTTTTCGTAGTTGTTCTTTGCTTGTTCGCTGTTTATTTGAGCATAGATTAGCAATGTTGTGTTAGAGTTAACTGATTTTATCAGTCTGTTTAGTTGCAAAAATCTGATATCCTTATCAGTTTTATCTGCTTATCAGTTTCATAATCATCTGATAAGCTTATTTAAGCTGTTTGTCTAAACAGCCTATACAAATAAGTTCATAAGCCTTTCCTAAGGTCACTTTTTAGTAATCTGTCTAAAAAGTAAATTATTCCAATAATTTTGTCATCTATGGGTTTCGAACTTGCAACCCTTAGTTTGTAGGTCAAACGTGATAACCATCTTTGCTACATACTCTTTTGATTTAATTTCCTAATAACTAATTAATATAGAGTAATTAGACTTGGAAGTTTTCAGTTAAGTAAACTTTTAATTCCTTGTAATCCGATTTTTTTTTTTTATAATTTTAATTAATAAAGTAAAAAAAAAAATAAAAAAAAATATAAATAAATATAAAAATGTTTTTATTTTAATAAATTAGTTTTAAAAAGTAATTTTAATTAAAGTATATTAGTTTTGAAGGTTTAATTAGATTTTAAAATAGATTAAAAATTTTAATTTTTAAATAGAATTAATTTTTATAGATTGTTTTAATTAGTTTAATTTTTAAATAGTTTTATATTTTAAGTAATTAATTGATTTAGATTTTAAATTAGCGGGGTTTACGATTCATGCACTTTAGGTTGTCTTTAAATAGTTTAAAATTCGTAGAATTTAATTGTAGTTTAAAAACCAACGACGCATTCAAATCAATTGTCCAAATCAAAACGAAACGTCTCAAATTCACTTGATCTTTGTATACAGCGAACTCGACTCACTCACGTGTTTAATCGTATCCGTCTTTGACTTATTTTTGGTTAATTACTTTTTCCTAAAGGTAATTACCTAAATTTGTCCTATAACGTATATGTGTTTATCCACGACACATCAGTGTTGTTTTAGATGGTGGAAAAAACTTGTTCACAAACTTAGAAACGAGATCACCCCATGTCAAAATCGAATTTGGCGGTTCTTTCTCAAGCCAAATTTTAGCGGGTCCATCTAACGAGTATGGAAACAACATCATCTTAATGGCGTCATGTGGAACATCCTTAAACTTGCTAGTGGCGGTGAGACGATTAAAATTCCTAATGTGATAGTGCGGGTTGTCTTTCTCATGACCTCTAAACTTATTTGCTTGCAACATCGACATTAAACCCGTCTTAATTTCAAAATTCTCCGCAAGGATGGCGGGAATCACAATAGCCTCTCCAAAACCCTCGGTGGGTGCTTGTAGCAACTCCATCATAGTACGATTAGCCATGACGACTTCTTGTTCTACAATAGGTTCAACAATTGGAGGTTGTACCTCAATCAACGTCTCTTGATTGGCTTGCTTTTGAAGACGTTTACGAGCTCGTTTTGCTTGATTACGAGTGATCATAAACTTCACGAAGAATGGGAGGTGAGCAAAGAAGATTCTTTTTGGGTGTTTTGTGAATTTTCAATTTTTTTGTGTTTTTGATTATATTTAACTTTTTTGGATTTTGGTGTATCTTCGTAGACAACAATCTACAAAATCTCTCCTCGAATCAAACTCTTGATTAAAGAAGCCTCAAAGGAATGAAAACGATCACGTGGAGTGAACGCCTTCGAATGACTTTAGAACTTTGGTGAAAACCAAATTGTTCAAGAGGTTTTAATCACAAAGAAAAGCAAGCAAATATATTATACGTAATAATACTTTGGGCGGCAAAACCCTCGATTAGCCTTCAATCTCAAAATACTCACAAGCAAGCGGGGAAACGAGGCGGCGCGAAGCACTTAAGAGCCTTTTTCCTTAGGGTATATTTTATAATACCCGCCTTATACCCACCTTATAGTTCGTATTTTTCAAAATCGAGCTTCACGAAAGTATTTATCTATTTTTGCCTTTTCTTTTTGTTTGAGATTCGAATACAATGATCGAGTGATGAAATCTCGAATCAAGGTTGTGTTTTCACACTTTTGGAGATATTTTTTATTTGTTGTGATACTTAATACAATATAGTAATAATATTTTCACAAGAAAACCGATAATACGTATTGGTAGAGTTCTACTAATACAAATACTATTTATGGTTAATATTAAAAACAACAATGCAAATTAATCACGACACACCTCCCCGACAGCGGCGCCAAAATGGTTGTGGTAAATTACACCTCTTGTTTAGGAAAACAAAAGAGGGTAAATGAGCGGTAAGTATCGAGTGATGATTTAGGAAAATCAAGCACAAATGACCCTAAGGTGAAATTCCAAGTTCGTTTCCCAAGGAGGTATATATGTGTGACTAAGATGTACAAGATGTGAGATTAATATTTGGTTTAGAAGGGATGAAAAAAGAAGATGACGAAGACGTGAAAATACTACTACGACGATAAAACGTAAAACCGTAAAAACTACAAAAATAAAAATTAATTCTAAAAATTACCAAAAATTTATCAAAAATCAAAATTAATAAACTAAGAGTTTACCAATGATCAAAACTTTTTCAAACCTTTTAAATAATTAAATATTCAATTTTTAAATGCTAATTAAAGCCCTAAAAATCAAATAAATTATCAAAAATCCCAAATAAAGATTTTTCAATTATTAAACCTCTAAAATGACCTAAAAAGATTAAAAACTGTTTTTAGAAATTTTTAAACTAATAAAAACTATTTAAAATGATTTAAAAACTATTAAAACTTAAAATAATTATAAGAATTAATCTAAAAGTGATAAAATTATTCTAAAAGTTGCTAAATTCCTATTTTAATGTATTAAAGCTAAGAAAAATATAAAAAGTTGGAAAATGTGAAATTTGAAAAATAATAATAAAATATTAAAAATCCAAAAATTATAAAAAATTCTAAAAACTTGCAAACTAGTTTATTTTAACCTAAGTAGTCAGAAAATCAAAGTGAAATGACCAGAATACCCCTATTGGGCCCTCAAATGGGCCAAAACCAAAAACAGTCAAACCAAATGGGCTTTTGGGCCCAAAAAGTCAAACTTAGCCCAAATGACTTGGAAAAGCCCTATCTGACTCAAAATTTAATTCTAAGAACAAAACTCTAAAGGCCCAAAAGTTGAATGTGAGCTTATCACAGCTTAATAAGCAAACAGCTTATCCTTATTGGGCTTTTTAGCCCATTAAGCAATAAGCTAATGCCATAAGCTCTAATTTGACACACAACCTTCTTTTGGGATACTTATGAGATCTGTAAAAAAAAATTTGAAAAAGCACACTCAATAAGCCAGAAATAAGCAAAGTAAAAATCCACAAAACGACAAAATAGTCGGGTTTGAGATTTAGGGCACCTCAGAAGCTCTAGTTTGTTGCAAAAGCTCACAAATAGCTTAACTAAGAATAATCAATCAAGAAAATCACAAAAAGCCAAGTAGAATAAGCTGTAAGAGCCAATAAGCTGGCTGAAAAAGCCAAATAAGCTACTTTCCTAGCAAAAGCTTAACCAAAAGACTTGTAACCTACAGACTTGATATTAAGCTGAGAAAAATGAGTTCTATTACAAAAACTAAGTTGTTGCATGTACCAATAAGCAAAACAGATTCAATAAGCCTTGAAACCAAGTTTGACCAAAAGTCAAACGCTGATAAGTTAAAATCAAACGCTGACAGGAACAAAATGGACGTTGACAGACTTAATGAAGTGTATGGACTTGTTTTTCACCCTGCTGGTCAAGGTTTGAGTGCAAACCTTGTGAATCAAAGCTTACCAATTGGGTAAACTTGATGTGTTTTGGCACAAATAAGCCAATAAGCCAGTAGGCTTATAAGCTATGAACAAAACAATCCAAATAGCCAAATAATCTCACAAGCAGCACACAAATAGAATCCAAGCAGCAAAACAACAATCCTTAAACTAGAAATCAAAATGCAACACCAAATGAGGTGGTCACTTTGTTGATGCAAATGACCACTTCAGCAAACTTTGATAAGCTATAACAATCACAATAAGCCACCAAATTCAACAACCAGATAACCAATAGATAGCTTATCACCCAAACTATTACCAAACCTGATTTCAGACCTTAGATCCAAGTAACAAAGAAGTTATTGGATCTGATGTGTTTGACCAATTTCAAAAGCACTTTTATCAAATTTTTGCAAAACTTCAAATCCCTTTTCCAAACATTCAGAAACTTAACCAATGACTAAAACTTGTATATTAAGACCTGTTTAGACTTCCCAAACCCCAAGAACCAAGGCCACAAGGCCTTATGAACCAGTAATCCCAAACAACCCTTAATCAACCACTTTTCAAACAAACTTTTGATTTTTAAACACAACCTATTGATTTTAATGATCAAATAGCTACACTAGGTGACAACTAACAGATACCAACCATAAAACACAAAGCACAAACACAGGAACACCAAATCATATACCAAAATGCAAAACAGGCAGTAACATGTGATTTTTGAGAGGAAACTTAACAAGAGCTTATACCTGTCCTCCATAACATCCTAGGAGGACCAGCAATGCTCCTTGGACCTTGTTCAACAACTAGAACAAGACCAAGGCACTTCAACAAAGGAGATGCAAGACTGCCTTGGTTGATGGTTCAAAGTAGAACCTCAAGGACTTGATTTCTTCAACACAAGCAGCAAACAACTCAACCAAGGGCTCTAATCCCTTCACAAGCTTGGTGTCAACAAGCTTGCAAGAGCTTATAGCTTATGGTTAAGGATTAGTACACAAAAATAAGCAAAATCAGAACCTCTTTTCAAGCTTATTCAAACTTGAAAAACCTTACCAAACCTAAATGTCCTTGAACCAAATGATTCAAGCACATTTATAACAATCAATGGAACTCAGAATCACCTTTAAACAACACCAACTTTCAAAAACATAAAAAGGAATTACAATTTTCTCAAAATACCAACTTTTATAAATTTCAAAAAGGAATTACAAGTTTAAAAGGCAAAGACTGGAACAAAGGGACTCTCACATGTTGAGGTCTCCTTTTATAGGCAAATGCCAGGCTACACTATTCACAAACCCTAGAAGTGAATTCTCTAAAATGCCCTTGATCTTTTGAGGCAGTTTGTTGTTGATGAGCTGTCCAAAATGATCCCAAGCGTTCATTTTAGCTTTGTGATGAAGCAATGAGTCATAGCTGCTGATTTTGCCACGTTGGATGACTTGGAGGGCAAGTAGCATTCTGATTGGTGGAAAGGGAATTGGGGGTGGGGTCCATTGTGAGTGGAGTGAGGGTTTTGTGTGTGGGATGTGTTTAAGGTGAGGTGAATCAAACGTGTGCCAGGGTAATTGCAAATTACCCTTTGTTTTAAGTGAGGTAATTCTGGGTGGGTAAAAGTGAACAGTAACACGTTTGATCCGAAATTGGGGGAAGTGGAGTTGTTTGGCGCAATTTCACATTTGAATGTTTCAGTTGCACACATTTGGCCCTTGTGTTTTGGGAAATTTGGTAAAACGTGTTTTCAGCCATCAAAACTTGGTTTCCTTTGTTATTAACTTTTAGCCTTTGACACTTTTGGCACAAAACTTTTCCAAAGTGTTTCAAGAGTTGTTTTTGCCACTTTTGCATATTTGAAGGACTGATTTTGGACATTCTTGATCTTCAAAGGTCTTCATTGTATCTTTGGCTTCATGAGGGACCATAATTGACAATTTGGAATTGTTGAGGGACTAATCTTGCCATTTCTTCAAAGTTGAAGGACCATTTGTGTAATTTTGACAAACTTAAAGGACCAAACTTGTAATTATCAATATACAAGGGTTTTAAGTGTCATTTCTTCAATAAATGAGGATCAATCTTGTATGACTTCAAGTCTTCAAGGGTATTTGTTGAATATTCCATGAATAGGGCCCGGTTCTTTGTACGGCTTCGTTTCTCGTGTCCATTTTTCCTTGTATCTTGTGATCTTTTGTCTTTTTCACGATATCCATACCTAAAATACACAAGTAAACAAACACAATCATATATATGGTATTTTATGACATTTTTATGCATTTAAAACCCGAAAAGAACGATGAGATCATGTATAAATGCCATCTCATCAGTAACAAACAACAAATCGAGCTTTTTATAAAAATGTTTCAACAAGTGCATTTTGATGTGAGTTTAGCCGACGCGTTGTTATATATGCCTCGTTTCGCTTCCACTTTTAAAAATATGATGAGCGATAAGGAAAAGCTTTCAAATCTTGCTAATTGTTCTTCGGTTTATCTTAACCGCATACCGGAAAAAGTTGGTGACCCCGGGAAGTTTCTCATTCCTTGTGACATACAAGATATGAAAGAATGCCTCGCCTTGGCCGATCTTGGTGCGAGAATTAATTTGATGCCATTTTCCATTTGGAAATCGCTTTCGCTTCCGGCTCTTATTCCTTCGAACATGTCTATCGAGATGGCCGATCATTCTACGATTATGGCATGTGGAGTAGCCGAAGATGTTTTCGTGAAAGTGGGGAAGTTCTACTATCCCGTTGATTTTATAGTAGTTGACATCCCCACGGATCCTCAAGTTCCTCTAATTTTAGGTCGTTCATTTTTAGACACTTCGAGATCGCTTATCGATGTTCATGCGAGAACTATCACTTTGAGATACAACGAAGAGGAACTTGTTATAAACGCTACTCAAAACTCGAAACCTTCTCATGTTTATGCAATCGCTACCATAAATCACATTGACATCGTCGATGTGGTTTGCGATGAGTTTTCACAAGAAGTGTTAGGTTTTTCCGATAGCTCGTCAAGTGGAAATCCCACTATTTTAGATTCGATTCTTGCTAATTCTACACCAAATCTCACTCCATTCCAAGGAGGCGATCTCACTTCAAATGAAATCGACAATGAAGATGAGGTGTTAATTAGCGATGATACTTCTATTCCACCATTTCTTCCACCGATGGAAGTTATGAGTGTTGAACCAAAATCTTCAATCGAGGAACCACCTATCCTTGAATTGAAAGATCTTCCTTCTCACCTTGAATACGCATTCTTGGAAGGTGATGACAAGTTGTCGGTTATTATTGCAAAAGGTCTTGCTAATGATGAAAAAACCGAGCTCTTGAAAGTTCTTAAAGCTCATAAAGGGGCAATTGCGTGGAAAATATCCGACATTAAGGGTATTGACCCAAAATTTTGTACTCACAAGATTTTAATGGAGGAGGACTACAAACCCGCAATTCAAAGTCAAAGAAGGGTGAATCCCAAAATTCACGATGTCATTAAAAAGGAGGTCCTTAAACTCCTTGACGCGGGAATGATTTATCCTATATCCGATAGCCCATGGGTGAGCCCAATCCATTGTGTCTCTAAAAAGGGAGGAATGACCGTTGTGCCTAATGAAAACAACGAGTTAATTCCCACTCGTGTTGTGACCGGTTGGAGGGTGTGTATTGACTACCGAAAGTTAAATGACGCCACTCGTAAAGACCACTTTCCTTTGCCCTTCATGGATCAAATGTTGGAGCGACTTGCGGGAAATGAATTCTATTGCTTTTTAGATGGTTTCTCCGGTTACTTTCAAATCCCTATCGACCCTCGTAATCAATAGAAGACTACGTTTACGTGTCCTTATGGAACGTTCGCTTATCGTAGGATGCCTTTCGGACTTTGTAATGCACCGGGTATGTTTCAACGGTGTATGATGGCGATTTTTCACGATATGATCTAGAAGTCGATGGAAGTGTTTATGGATGACTTCTCGGTGTTTGGCAATTTGTTCACGTCATGTTTATCTAATCTCGAGCAAATGTTAAAACGTTGTGAAGAAACCAATCTTGTGCTTAATTAGGAAAAATGTCATTTTATGTGTAAACAAGGAATCGTCTTAGGACATAAGGTGTCGAAAGCGGGGATTGAGGTCGATAAAGCTAAGGTAGACGTCATCGCCAAGTTACCTCATCCCAAAACCGTTAAGGGAGTTAGGAGTTTCCTAGGCCACGTGGGCTTTTATCGTCGTTTCATCAAGGACTTTTCGAAAATCTCTCGACCTATGACACACCTTCTCGAGAAGGATGCTCCTTTTAACTTCAATGAGGATTGTGTTAAAGCTTTCGAAACTCTTAAAAGGAAACTTACCGAAGCTCCCATTCTTGTTGCTCCTAATTGGGAATTACCCTTTGAAATCATGTGTGATGCAAGTGATTATGCTATAGGGGCTGTCTTAGGGCAACGTTATGACAAACATTTCCGTCCTATCCACTATGCTAGTAAGACGATGACCGAGGCTCAATTAAAGTACACCACAACGGAAAAGGAATTCCTTGCCGTGGTCTATGCTTTTGATAAATTTCGACCTTATCTCGTCTTGACTAAAAGCATCGTGTATACCGACCATTCGGTTATCAAGTATCTCTTAGCTAAGCAAGATGCTAAGCCGAGATTGCTTCGTTGGATGCTCCTCCTCCAAGAATTTGATGTCACCGTGCTTGACAAAAAAGGAGCCGAGAATCTAGCGGCCGATCATCTCTCTCGTCTAGAAGATCCTCACAAAGATGTTTTCGAGAACAAGGAAATCACCGAAACATTTCCTCTTGAGACTCTCGGTGTAGTGAATTCTAAAGACACCACCCCATGGTTTGCCGACATTGCAAATTACCATGCGGGCAATTTCATAATCAAGGGTATGACGACACAACAAAAACGAAAATTCTTTTGTGACGTCAAGTTCTATTTTTGGGACGACCCTTATCTCTTTCGGATTTGTGCGGATCAACTCGTTCGACGTTGTGTTTTTGGTGCCGAAGCTTCTAATATCCTTAGAGCTTGTCACGAGGGACCCACGGGTGGTCACCACGGTGCTAATCTCACGGCTAAGAAAGTGTTCGATGCCGGCTTCTTTTGGCCTTCTATCTATCGTGATGCACACGCACTTGTAAAGTCGTGTGATTCGTGCCAACGTCAAGGAAAATCGTCTCAACATGATGAAATGCCGCAAAATATAATTCAAGTGTGTGAGATTTTCGACATATGGGGAATAGACTTTATGGGGCCGTTCCCATCGTCTCATGGCAACAAATATATCCTCGTCGCGGTGGACTACCTTTCTAAGTGGGTGGAAGCTAAGGCTTTGCCTACTAATGATGCTCATGTGGTAGTGAAGTTTTTGAAGCAACTATTCTCTCGGTTCGGAACCCCTCGTGCTATTATAAGCGATCGTGGAACCCATTTTTGTAATGACCAATTCGAAAAGGTTCTAAAGAAATATGGAGTTACTCATCGTCTTTCTACGGCTTATCACCTGCAAACGAGTGGGCAAGTCGAGGTTTCGAACCGAGCTTTGAAGAGGATTTTAGAGAGGTCAATTGGAGAAAACCGTGCTTCATGGTCCGACAAACTCGATGACGCTTTATGGGCCTTTGGGACCGCTTATAAGACACCTATTGGTTGCACCCCTTATAAGTTAGTCTATGGGAAGAATTGTCATTTGCCCATTGAGTTGGAGCACAAGGCATATTGGGCCCTTAAGCATGCAAACTTTGACTTGAAGACCGCGGGAGATCACCGAAAAATACAATTGAATGAATTGGATGAATTAAGAGATAATGCTTATTAAAATTCATTAATTTTTAAAGAAAAGACTAAAAAGTTTCATGATTCAAAGATTAAAAACCGGGTTTTTAACGTTGGTGATCAAGTGTTACTTTTTAACTCTCGACTTAAGATATTTTCCGGGAAATTGAAATCTCGTTGGTCGGGTCTGTTCACCATTACACAAGTTGTAGAAACTAGAAGGGGGGTTGAATAGTTTCTTAAAATTTACTTGTTAAAATATGGTTTCCAAAAATCCTTTTTCAAAAAACTTGGGCTTGAGGAAATATGTGAAATCTTCTTATGCACAAATATGAACAATGATAGTGTAGCTAAACTAATACTAACAAAAATATATCCACAAAGAATAAAGAATAATAGTGTAGCTAATCTAATATTAACATATGTATATGCAAAAAGTAATAAGGAATGTAAAGAGTTAAGGGTAAAGAAAGATCAAACCGAACACCAAGGATTTATAGTGGTTCGGCAACGAAGCTCACTCCTCGTTCCTACTCCACTCCTCGAGTACTCCTTACTCGAGAGTTCACTACACAACAAGCTCCTTATGGTGGACAAAACCGTACACGTCGCTTAACCAATTTCCGACTCTAAGCTAAAAGTCGAGCCCTAATCGTAGCTAGGACCAATCTACACAACTATACTTAGTACATACACACTTCCAAATAGACACAACTACTTGGATCTTCACAACAATGACACAACTACAAGTATATAAAAATTGATCTTCAATAGATCTTTGGTGATGGACTCAACACTTCACTAGGATAGTGTTCTTCTCTTTGCACTTGGAGAGGAAGAGATGGAAGAACAAGATTCACTTCTTAAACAAGTAATAATCAAACAAATGATCAAAGATTTGAGTGATTAAAGAAGGGGTTTGAATCTGGAAATGAATGTGCAAAAGAGGTGAGGTGAAAAGCTGAGAATGGCCAACTATTTAAAGGACAAAGGAGCCAACGGCTAGTTCTGCCCGCGGTACCTTATCACAGCCCGCGGTACCTTATCGATAAGGTACCGCCTAGGCGCTAAGGTACCGCCGGACTAGACTCCGCTCCTTTTTGTCCTTTAGTGGTGGAGGTCTTATCTGGGTATAAAAATATCCTGAAAGGATATTCTTAACAGAATAAGAATATGCCATTTTCAAATTTCAAATAATTAATTTAATAAAACATTTTCTTAAAAATAAAGTTTAATAAAAACTTG
This sequence comes from Glebionis coronaria, assembly GCA_025667525.1. Lineage (NCBI taxonomy): Eukaryota > Viridiplantae > Streptophyta > Magnoliopsida > Asterales > Asteraceae > Glebionis > Glebionis coronaria. Next base: position 449,448 of record JANFOE010000885.1, read on the forward strand.
TCACATTTAATAAAAAGTGAGTTTTAAGAAAAGATTAAATCACTTGATCACTTGATTAAGGTTAGTACTTGTTTATCCATGCCTTAAGTGAAAATGGGTAAAATGAAAAATACTTGAACTCAAGAATTCGTTTTTCGTTGTTTTCGTAAATGCTTGTTTTTACATATTGTCGTAATCAAAACTAAGCGAGACCGAAAAATGCAAGTAACGTTTTTAGTCATTATTGCATTAACAATCTCCCCCTTTTTGATTCCGACAATACATAAACTCAATCACACAAAAAAACAAGATTTTCGAAGACGAGTTTATTCATTTCTCCCCCTTTGTCGAAGCAAAAAGGTTGCGTAAGCCGGTGTTGAAGAAACGGACTTTACAAAGACTCCCCCTTGGTGCTTACTCCCCCTAGCTGGGGCACCGGGGAATCGAGATATGATGACAAGCTACATAGAAGGGTTAGTTAAACAAAAGAAACAACCAACAATATATAGCAATAGGTCACAAAAAAAATTAAAATTAAAAGAGAAGAAAACACAATGACAAAGATCCAAGATAGGTTACTAAAGAAACATCATACAAGGAAGTATGAAAAGAAAAAAAAGGAAACAAGCCAAAAGCATAAATCTAATCCTAGTTATTCTAGAATTCTAAGATTTGCTTGAATTTGGTGTCTTGAGGATAAGCAACCAATGCTTATATGAAAGACAAGGTAATAGCAGAGGGTGGTGGCGGTGGCTTGTTGGAGATCTCATAATCAAAATGAAGAGGAGGCTTGATTAAGAGACTCTTAATGTAGCTCAACTCCTCATAGATGTGTGCCATAGCAAGATGTTGATATTGACAACAATGACAATATGTTCCATGATGCATGACATTATCATGAGAAGGAGGAAGAACACTAAAGGGTGGTGGTGGAAGGAAGGAAGTTCCACAATCAACATTCTTGGTAGGAGAAATGTGATTAAGAGTGTTCTTGGGTGGGTTTGGATTGAAAGCAATTGGAGAAAATGGAGGAGATTCAAGGCTTTCATTTGGAGAAAAAGACATTTTGGATATGAAGAATGCAAAATGCTTATGGTTTAAATAGGGAAGGCTTAGGGTATTTTTGGGGTGGTCAAAGGGTTTGAAACAATGATTCTCAAAAAGGTTGGAGCAAATCTGGAGTTTCAGACAAAAACCCGAAAAGGAAGGCCATTGTAGGCGGTTCCTTATCTATGGTGGCGGTACCTTATCAATAAGGTACCGCGGCTCACTTATGGAACCGCCTCCAGAAGCAGGGTTTGGTGTTTGGAGAAAGATTTTTCAGCAAATCTTATTTTTCTAGTCTAACTTATCATAGGGATGTGCTTAAAAGCTAAGATAGACAAGAAAAGTATATGCAATCTTACCAAATAGAGATTAGACTAAAATACAAGAAAAAATAAAATCAATGTAGGAGGTGTGTAAGACAAGACCTTATGACACAATGATCCTCCATGATTCAATCTTGTTCTTGCTATGTATGAGAGAATAATACATATGAATTATGTAAGCTCTATATTAATAGCGAGAATCTATGAAAAATCGTTTTTAGATTGAATTAAAAATGTTAAACGAGTTTCTCAACCGTTTTCGAAAGAGACTTTGAGAGTTTTGAAAAGAAGATGAGAAGATTTTTCAAAAGAATCTTAAAAGACTCAAGGACTCAAGGAGGTAGGAGAAAACACACAAGAAGGTAAGAATTTAAGGAAGATATTCCATTAATCCTAGACCTAGACGGAAGTAATAAAAAGGTTCCCTCTTAAGTGGCTTAGTGAAGATATCGGCTAAGTTATCCTCGGAGGGCACCTTTTCGATAGTAATGTTCCCCTTTTGAACATTATCTCTAAGGAAATGGTGTCTAATTTCTATGTGTTTGGTTCGCGAATGTTGCACGGGATTCTTGCTTAGGTCTATAGCGCCTTTATTATCGCACATGATGGGAACATCATCAAGAGAAATCTCGTAATCAACAAGCGCTTGCTTCATCCATAGAGCTTGTTGACATGCTTTACCGGCACTCACATACTCGGCTTCCGTGGTGGATATCGCAAGAGCGGTTTGTTTCTTGGAGAACCAAGAAGTTAAACAACAACCCATGAAGGTACAAACTCCACTAGTGCTTTTCCGGTCCACATAGTCTCCCGCATGATCCGAGTCCGCGTAGACAATGGTTTCTACACCGGTCCCTTTAGGATAGCATAATCCTAAATGTATAGTGCCTTTAATGTATCGGAAGATACGCTTAACCGCTTCAAGGTGAGAGGTTTTGGGAGCCTCTTGGAAGCGAGCACAAAGGCAAACACTAAACATGATATCCGGTCGACTTGCCGTTAGGTACAACAAACTACCAATCATACCTCTATATTTGGTGTTGTCTACCGACTCACAATCATCATCTACGGTGAGTTTAGTATCCGAGGCCATAGGAGTCTTCATTGGTCTAGATTCTTCTAATCCAAATTTCTTTAGCATTTCTTTAGCGTACTTAGATTGACTAAAGAAAATACCATCGTCCATTTGTTTAATTTGGAGTACTAAAAAGAAGTTAAGTTCTCCCATCATACTCATTTCAAACTCATCATGCATGATTTTGGCAAAGTCATCACACAATTCTTGACAAGTTGAGCCAAATATAATGTCGTCAACATATATTTGTACGATTATGAGATGAGGACCTTTCTTCTTTGTAAAGAGTGTATTGTCTACCATACCCATGGTATACTCATGTTTAACAAGAAACGCTTTAAGTCTATCATACCAAGCTTTGGGTGCTTGTTTGAGTCCATAAAGTGCTTTCTTAAGCTTGTAAACATGGTCCGGTTTCTCAAAATCAATGAAGCCGGGAGGTTGAGCCACATATACCTCCTCATTGATCAAACCGTTAAGAAATGCACTCTTTACATCCATTTGTAGAAGCTTAATATCTAAGGCACAAGCGTAGGCTAAAAGGATTCTAATTGATTCTAATCTAGCTACTGGTGCATATGTCTCGTCATAATCAATCCCTTCTTGTTGATTATAGCCTTGAGCTACAAGTCTAGCCTTGTTACGAGACACAACACCATTCTCATCTAGCTTATTCCTAAATACCCATTTGGTTCCTATAATGGTAGAACTTCTAGGTGGAGGAACAAGTTCCCAAACATCATTGGCAACGAATTGATTCAATTCTTCTTGCATCGCAATGACCCAACTCTCATCCGTCAAGGCTTCTTTAACATTCTTAGGTTCAATCAAGGAGACAAAACAAAAGAAGTTGCTTTGGTTTTGGACTTGAGATATTAGGGTCCTTTGATTTAAGTCACCAATGACATTATTGAGAGTATGATCCCTAGACTCCTTAATGTTTACTTCCTTTTCAACACTAAGGTCTTCAACTCCTATTTTTCTAACTTCTTTGGCTTTAACTACTTCTAATTCATCCAAGTCATCATCAACCAATGGTGGTGTCTTGGGTGAAGGAGGGGTTTCATCAAAGGTTACATTGAGTGATTCTTCAATAACCCCTGAGGTTCTATTTAGGACTATGTAGGCCTTACTAGTTTGGGAATAACCTAAAAGGATACCTTCGTAAGACTTTGGGTCAAACTTGGTAAGGTAGTATTTGGTGTTGAGGATAAAGCACTTGCTTCCAAACACCCTAAAGTATTCTAATGAGGGTTTCTTACCTTTAAGAATCTCATAGGGGGTCTTTCCTAGGAAAGGTCGAATAAGAATTTGGTTGAGAATATAAGTCGATGTATCTACGGTATTGCACCAAAACTTTTGAGGCAACGATTGCTCGTTTAACATCGTCCTACTCATCTCTTGGAGAGTCCTATTATTCCTTTCAACTACCCCATTTGATTGTGGAGTGCGAGGAGCCGAGAAGTTATGGGTAATACCATGAGCTTCACAAAAGGCACCAAATTGCACTTCATTATCAAATTCCCTACCATGATCCGTCCTAATAGAAACAATTGAACATCCTAGTTGATTTTGAATTCTCCGACTAAAGATTTCGAAGTGATCGAAAGCTTCATTCTTAGATGCCAAAAATCTAGTCCAAGTGAATCTAGAATAGTCGTCAACTATAACTAGGGTATAAAGGTTACCTCCATAACTCCGTATGGCGGAAGGTCCAAAGAGATCCATATGTAGGAGCTCTAAGCACCGAGAGGTCGAAACCAAATTCTTGGCTTTGTGACTTGAGTGAACTTGCTTTCTAACTTTGCAAGCATCACAAAAGTGACTATCAAACTTAATCTTAGGGAGGTGTCTTACCAACTCCTTAGAGACTAAAGATTGAATTAAACGCATATTAGCGTGACCTAATCTCCTATGCCAAAGAGTAGAACTATCATCTATAGTCGCAAGACATAAGTTGTCTTTTGACTTCTTATTAACCTTCATGACATAAAGCCCATGCTTTCTAACACCTTTTCCAATGACTTTTCCATCTTTTACGATTTCACTGTCATGTTCCGAAAAGATGACCTTACACTTATTATCACAAATTTGACCTATACTTAAAAGGTTAAAAACTAAGTTATCTACGTGCTCAACATTTTCAATGGTCATGGAGTCAAGAGAAACCGTACCTTTGCCAATGATATTACCACGTAGACTACTAGCGAATGTGACGTTACCTCCATCATATGCTTTGTAATGCGAGAACAAACTTCGATTACCCGTCATGTGTTTAGAACATCCACTATCCTTAATCCACTCACCGGGCTCCAAATCAATTCCCAAGCATATCTAGGTAACAATACTCAAGATCAAACATTTGGTCCCCAATATCTCATGGGTCCAAAATTGTTAGTTCCAAACATTCCTTGCATTTGGTTGGGATGAATGAATGAGGTGGGGATTCCCCATGGAGAACAGAATGGAGGAGGGTAGTAATTCATGTAACCATTTTGTTGTTTATTACTTCTCCTATGTGTGTATGATCTAGTTTTAGAATTATTATTATTTTTTCTAGGTGTTGGAGTTTTACCTTTAGTTCGTGAGTTGTTTTGATTATCTCTTGTAGGCGTTGTCGTTCTACTTCTAGGCTTAGACTCATTCCGTACTCTAGGTGGAGTAGAAGATAGTCTAGATAAACTTCTATTTCCCATGAGAGGTTTACTTAACGGCTTATAGAACTTACTAATAGCATTGTCGTCAAGTATGGGTAATTGAACCTTATTAACAGTAAGATGCTTTGGTTTTTCATTTAACTTAGATTTTTCAGAAAGTTCAGAGTTTTCACAAAAATCAGTTTCTGGCCGCGGTACCTTATCTATGGCCGCGGTTCCATAGTGATAAGGAACCGCGCCATACAATGTGGAACCGCGTCCAGAAGGTGTTTTCTGTGAAAACCTGACTTGTTTTGGTTCACTAGTTGAGGCTTCATTTGAGTTAAAACCTAGACCAAGTTTTTCCTTAGAATGAACTTGTTTGTTTAACATATCATCAAGAGCACTAGTATCTTTCATGAACTTTTCCAATTTAATGGAGGTGCTCTTGAGATCATCATTCTCTAATCTAAGCTTCTCACAACTTAAGCAACCTAAATCAACCTCTTTGTTTTTCTCAAGTTTAGTCAATTTCTCCCTAAGTTCATTGATCTCATTTTCAAGCGTAGTTTTGGTTGATTTTAAGGTTTTATTCTTTTCTATGAATTTAAGACTAAGTTTGTGTAAGCTATCATATTTGCCTTCAAATTCAATATCATCTAAAGTGGAACTATCATTGCTATAATATTCGGTTTCGGAATGTACCTCTTTAGAAGTGTGAGCCATAAGACATTTCTCCTCCTTGGGGTTGTCATCATCATCTTCACCGCTATCGCTCCAAGCGCCACTAACGAATGCCGTGTGGTTCTTATCACGAGCGGGCTTTGGACAATCACCAATGAAGTGATTTGGATCACCACATCTAAAGCAACTCCTATCACCTTTTTCGTTCTTGACAAACCGATTCTTTGACAATGGTTTCTTGTCATAGTTTGGTTGCCTAACGTGTTGACCTCGTCTCTTGAAGAACTTCTTGAAATCTCTCACCGCCAATGCATACTCCTCGTCATCACTTTTCGAGGAACTATCATGGTCACTTTGTGCCTTCTTGGCTTTAAGTGCAAGAGATTTCCTTTCACTCTTGGTTTTTACTAATTCCGAGTCCTTCAAAATTAACATCTCATGAACCTTCAAGTTTCCTATGAGTTCATCGAGTGATAAAGTTGAGAGATCTTTCGACTCTTCAATAGCCGTGACTTTTGCTCTCCACTTTGGATGTAAGGCCCTTAGAAACTTCCTAACATTGTTCTTGCTAGAAAAACCTTCATCAAGTGCTTTTAGACTAGTAATAATGGTGTTAAACCTAGCAAATGCACTATCAATAGTTTCATCTTCTAAGATGACAAATTGTTCATATTGTTGGACAAGAAGATCAATTTTACTTTCTTTGACTTGGCTATTACCTTGGTGGGTTACTAAAAGAGTGTTCCAAATATCTTTAGCGGTTTCACACATAAAAATTCTTTCATACTCTTTCTTAGGCAAAGCATTATAAATCACCATTTTAGCCTCATTATTTTTTGAGAGTTTCTTTTTAGTATCATCATTAGCTTTGTCAAAAGTGACTAATTCTTTTGTTTTAGAAACCTCATTAAATTGAAAGGGTAAAAAATCACCATTGGTAATAACATGCCAAAGATCTAAATCTTTTGATTTCACATAAGTTTCAAATATATTTTTCCAATAAATAAAACTATCGGTTTCAAAAAGTGGTGGTCTTTGCATAGATTGCCCTTCTAGGTACTTGTTGGAATCCATAGATCGATTCAAGTTTTAAAATACAATATACTTTAAAAATTCTTGAGCAACTCGCTCTGATACCAATTGTAGAAACTAGAAGGGGGGGTTGAATAGTTTCTTAAATTTTACTTGTTAAAATATGGTTTCCAAAAATCCTTTTTCAAAAAACTTAGGCTTGAGGAAATATGTGAAATCTTCTTATGCACAAATATGAACAATGATAGTGTAGCTAAACTAATACTAACAAAAATATATCCACAAAGAATAAAGAATAATAGTGTAGCTAATCTAATATTAACACATGTATATGCAAAAAGTAATAAGGAATGTAAAGAGTTAAGGGTAAAGAAAGATCAAACCGAACACCAAGGATTTATAGTGGTTCGGCAACGAAGCTCACTCCTCGTTCCTACTCCACTCCTCGAGTACTCCTTACTCGAGAGTTCACTACACAACAAGCTCCTTATGGTGGACAAAACCGTACACGTCGCTTAACCAATTTCCGACTCTAAGCTAAAAGTCGAGCCCTAATCGTAGCTAGGACCAATCTACACAACTATACTTAGTACATACACAACTTCCAAATAGACACAACTACTTGGATCTTCACAACAATGACACAACTACAAGTATATAAAAATTGATCTTCAATAGATCTTTGGTGGTGGACTCAACACTTCACTAGGATAGTGTTCTTCTCTTTGCACTTGGAGAGGAAGAGATGGAAGAACAAGATTCACTTCTTAAACAAGTAATAATCAAACAAATGATCAAAGATTTGAGTGATTAAAGAAGGGGTTTGAATCTGGAAATGAATGTGCAAAAGAGGTGAGGTGAAAAGCTGAGAATGGCCAACTATTTAAAGGACAAAGGAGCCAACGGCTAGTTCTGCCCGCGGTACCTTATCACAGCCCGCGGTACCTTATCGATAAGGTACCGCCTAGGCGCTAAGGTACCGCCGGACTAGACTCCGCTCCTTTTTGTCCTTTAGTGGTGGAGGTCTTATCTGGGTATAAAAATATCCTGAAAGGATATTCTTAACAGAATAAGAATATGCCATTTTCAAATTTCAGATAATTAATTTAATAAAACATTTTCCATGTCTGTGTTGTATCTGGTGACTGTTTGATCATTTGTGGCTTATTGTGTGAACCAAATTGTGATTTTCTTGCTATTGACTCCTTGTGGTTCACTAATCACAAGGGTGCCTTTGTTTCCAATTGAATCCAACGAGAACTCTCAAAAAAGCTCAGTCAAATAGTTAAAGCAGTGGGAACTCCTTTCCCCTGCTAGTTACCACTGCTAGTGTATTTTGGGTTTCAGCTTATCAATAAGCTATAATAGCTTATTTTAACCAGCAACAACTTGGATTTTGTAATAGGGGCTCATTATTTGACCCATTTGTTCATACTGGAGCATTTGGTGGGTTGACTTTAGGGTTTGACTAGAAAACCAACTTAATTGACTTTTTCATAAGTGCTTATTGGCTTATTCTGGCTTATTGGTTTTGCTTATTGGAATTTTGTTGATTGATTTGGCTTATTGAGTCCATTTGTGATCTTTTGCAAGTTGAATCAAGTCCTGAGGTGCCTTATTTCTCAAAAACGACTATTTTATCTTTTAGTGAAATAATACTTTGCTTATTTCTGCTTATTGAGTGTGCTTTTTCAAAATTTATTTTTACAGACCTCATAAGCATCCCAAAAGAAGGTTGTGTGTCAAATTAGAGCTTATGGCATTAGCTTATTGCTTAATGGGCTAAAAAGCCCAATAAGAATAAGTTGTTTGCTTATTAAGCTGTGATAAGCTCACATTCAGCTTTTGGGCCTTTAGAGTTTTGTTCTTAGAATTAAATTTTGAGTCAGATAGGGCTTTTCCAAGTCAATTGGACCAAGTTTGACTTTTTGGGCTAAAAAGCCCATTAGTGTTGACTGTTTTTGGTTTTGGCCCATTTGAGGGCCCAATAGGGGTATTCTGGTCATTTCACTTTGATTTTCTGTTTATTTAGGTTAAAATAAACTAGTTTGCAAGTTTTTAGAATTTTTTTTAATTTTTGGATTTTTAATATTATTTTATTATTATTTTTCAAATTTCACATTTTTCAACTTTTTACATTTTTCTTAGCTTTAATACATTAAAATAGGAATTTAGCAACTTTTAGAATAATTTTATCATCTTTAGATTAATTTTTATAATTATTTTAAGTTTTAATAGTTTTTAAATCATTTTAAATAGTTTTTATTAGTTTAAAAATTTCTAAAAATAGTTTTTAATCTCTTTAGGTCATTTTAGAGGTTTACCAATTGAAAAATGTTTATTTGGGCTTTTTGATAATTTATTTGATTTTTAGGGCTTTAATTAGCATTTAAAAATTGAATATTTAATTATTTAAAAGGTTTGAAAAAGTTTTGATCATTGGTAAACTCTTAGTTTATTTATTTTGATTTTTAGTGAATTTTTGGTAATTTTTAGAATTAATTTTTATTTTGGGAGTTTTTACGGTTTTACGTTTTGTCGTCGTGGTAGTATTTTCACGTCTTCGGCATCTTCTTTTCTCATCCCTTCTAAACCAAATATTAATCTCAAATCATTTACATCTTAGTCACACACATATACCTCCTTGGGAAACGAACTTTCACCTTAGGGTCATTAGTGCTTGATTTTCCTAAATCATCACTCGATACTTTCCCTATTTACTCTCTTTTCCTAAAGAGTAGTAAAACACTACAATCAGTGATCTTGTTGGAGCATCTCACTTAGAGACAGTGGATGATCGTGGTGATGATGATTGAGTAGAGTAGGTCTTTGGAGCACGAGAACTATAATCTGGGTATTGTTTAGTGGTAGACACCAAAGCAAGTGGATTTGCAACCTTTGCAACTCGTTCAGCTTGAAGTTCGTTTGCCTCATTCTGAAATTCTTTCAAAATGTCAAAGAGCGAGTGATATGAAACTTCGTCTAACTTTTGTTGTTGTTTCACCAAGGTGACAAACCGTGTCCAATCTGGTTGAAGTTGCTGTAGAAATTGGACATTGACTTGCATGGTGGAAACTTGCAAGTTGTTTCGAGTCATGTCATTCATCATTTTGTAGAATCGAGAGTAATATGAATCAATGGCATCCCCATCCTTTTAAGTAAACTTTCCAAAGTTCCAAAACATCTTTGTTTTCACATCTTGTTTGTTAAGTGATTCACCTTGTTGCAATCTTTCAATAGCCGTCCACATTTCTTTAGCAATAGGGCATGCATCAACCGTGGAATAAATATCATCTCCAATGCCACTGAGAATTAAGTAGATTGCTTCCTTCTCTGCATCAAACCAAGCACGATTCTCTAGTGTGAGATCGTTTCTCTTTTCATCACGTTCATATGCGGGTTCTTCGTCAGTTGTGTCAGTGGCTGGTACTGCATGAACTTTGACCTTTGAGAACATATAGGGTCCTTCAAAACTGCATTGCCTTAAAGCATCATCGTTAAATTTTGTATCAAGATAACGTAGAAAACGGGATTGCTATTGATCATATCGACCAGACACAAGCATTGGTGGTCTCTCTTTGTTACTCGCCATCATGATGTTGTTATTAGTAACACGATACTCAGTAGTAGAATCCATCTCGAAAATGAAACGAATAGGATCTTAAGTAGATGTTGTTGTGAGTAGGATGTGGTTGAGATTCCGAGAAACTTTGTGAAAAACCCTAAACAATGTCTTCGTAAGAAACCAAAAATTCTTAGACCAAAAAACTCGCGAAAAATTTTCAAAAACACGTTTTTGAAAATTTTATAACACAGAAATTCAGAATATGTTACTGTGTTAGATGTCGTAATAAGTTCCTTTTCAGAAGTCGGAAAATTTTACTGAAAATAAATTGGAATAACTTTCCTAACAAATGTCGGAATTCAGATCTTATGCTAAAGTCGGAATACTCAAACTGCCCAAAAGTCGGAATGTGTTGAAAGCAAATGTCGGAATCCAAATCGTGTAAGCCTAAAGTCGGAATCCAAATGTATTTTGAATGTCGGAATGTTTGCTTAACAGAAATTCGGAATCCATGTTATAAAATTAGGAATCCACAAGTGTAGAAGTCGGAATATAGTTTATGCACAAATGTCGGAATCTTCAATCTTCACGAAAGTCGGAATCTTTAATCTTCACAAAAATCGGAATCTTGAATCTTCACGAAAGTCGGAATGCTAAATCTTCACAAAAATCGGAATCTGAAATCTTTACGAAAGTCGGAATGTTGAATCTTCACAAAAGTCGGAATCTGAAATCTTCACAAAAGTCGGAATGTTGAATCTTCACGAAAGTCGGAATCCAAATCTTCTGAGAGGAAGTCGAAATCTGAAATTTATATGAAAGTCGGATTTCGAATTATGTTAAGATTTTGGAATGTGTGACCTTTCCAAATGTCAGAATGAAGAATTTTTATGGAAGTCGAAAAAACTTTAAAGTTTCAAATGTCGGAATACTGGAATGATAAATGTCGGAATACTAAACAGGATCAAATGTCGGAATATTTTGGGTGTTCAAAAGTCATAATATGCAATGAAGTACAAATGTCGGAATGATGAAAGTATCAAATGTCGGAATAATAAACCCTCTTATTCTGAAAACTTGCACTTCACAAGAACTTGATATTTCAAACTTTTTACCCAATAATCAAGCAAAAACTTCCAATTTTTTCATGAAAATCACCAAAATGAATTACACAAATTCCTACCACAACTTTGTAGGCAATTTGTATGAAGATTTAGAGCTCAAAAACACAAAAATTTTTTGAGACGAGATGATTTGATGATAAAATCACACGAATCAAAAACAATAACCACAAACTAAACACGAACCTACCCCATGGCGATTGATACCAATTATTGTTCCTAATAATATGATGATTAAACAAGAAAATAAGATGAAGATAGATGATTTCTAGAGAGAGAAAGTAGAGAGAGAAAATAGAGAGAATTGGTTGTAAACTTTGTGAATATTTGACTGATTGAGAGAGAAAATAGAATTTGTGACCAACACCCTTCCTAACATGCTAGGAAGGGTATATATATAGCCATGCCTTACATGTAAGCTTAATGGGCTATATGTTTGGGTCGGGCTTTAAGTAGCTTAAATACAAGCCCGTTAACCATGACTTTTCTACTACCTATTACAACGTTCTAATAATATTACAATAATAAACTATGACCGAGCATTCTTGTTTGACTAAATATTTTGAGGCTAACAATGTTTTTAGATTGAATTAACAATGCAAAAGCATTTCTTGACCATTTTCGAAAGACCTTTGAGAATTTTGAAGAAAAGAAGAGAAATTTTCCAAAAAGAGTTTTCAATACTCAACAACTAAAAGAAAGAAAAGACTCAAAAGAGAAAAAGACTCGATTAATAAAATGCGCATTAAGAAATAAGTTCTATTAAACCTAGACCTAGACGCAAGTAATTAAAAGGTTCCATCTTAAGTGGCTTAGTGAAGATGTCGGCTAAATTTTCTACTGAGGCTGCCATCTCAATCGAAATGTTCCCCTTTTGAACATTATCCCTAAGGAAATGGTGGCGAATCTCTATGTGCTTAGTTCGCGAATGTTGCACGGGATTCTTGCTAAGGTCTATTTCACCCTTATTATCGCACATGATGAGAACATCATCAAGATAAATCCCGTAATCAACAAGCGCTTGCTTCATCCATAGAGCTTGTTGACAAGCTTTACCGACACTCACATACTCGGCTTCCGTGGTGGATATTGCAAGAGCGGTTTGTTTCTTGGAGAACCAAGAAGTTAAACAACAACCCATGAAGGTACAAACTCCACTCATGTTTTTACGGTCCACATAGTCTCTCGCATGATCTGAGTCCGCATAGACAATGGTTTCTACGTCGGTCCCTTTAGGATACCATAATCCTAAATGTATAGTGTCCTTAATGTATCGGAAGATACGCTTAACCGCTTCAAGGTGAGAGGTTTTGGGAGCCTCTTGGAAGCGATCACAAAGGTAAACATAAACATGATATCCGGTCGACTTGCCGTTAGGTACAACAAACTACCAATCATACCTCTATATTTGGTGTTGTCTACCGACTCACAATCATCATCTACAATGAGTTTAGAATCCGAGGCCATAGGGGTCTTCATCGGTCTAGAGTCTTTTAATCCAAATTTCTTTAGCATTTTTTAACATACTTGGATTGATTAAAGAAAATACCATCGTTTATTTGTTTAATTTGAAGTCCTAAAAAGAAGTTAAGTTCTCCCATCATACTCATTTCAAACTCGTCATACATGATTTTGGAAAAGTCATCACACAATGATTGACAAGTTGAGCCAAATATAATGTCATCAACATATATTTGTACGATAATGAGGTGAGAACCTTTCTTCTTTGTAAAGCGCGTATTGTCTACCATTCCCATGGTATACTCATGTTTAACAAGAAACGTTGTAAGTCTATCATACCAAGCTTTGGGTGCTTGTTTAAGACCATAAAGAGCTTTCTTAAGCTTCTAAACATGATCCGGTTTCTCAAAATCAGTGAAGCCGGGAGGTTGAGCCACATATACCTCCCCATTGATCAAACCGTTAAGAAATGCACTCTTTACATACATTTGTAGAAGCTTAAAGTCTAAAGCACAAGCATAGGCTAAAAGGATTCTAATGGATTCTAATCTTGCTACGGGTGCGTATGTCTCGTCATAATCAATACCTTCTTGTTGATTATAGCCTTGAGCTACAAGTCTAGCCTTGTTACGAGACACAACAACATTCTCGTCTAACTTGTTCCTATATACCCATTTGGTTCCTATGATGGTCTAACTTCTAGGTGGAGGAACAAGTTCCCAAACGTCATTAGCAATGACCTGATTCAGTTCTTCTTGCATGGCGATGACCCAACTCTCATCCATCAAAGCTTCTTTAACATTCTTTGGTTCAATCAAGGAGACAAAACAAAAGAAGTTACTTTGATTTTGGACTTGAGACCTTAGGGTCCTTTGATTTAATTCGCCTATGACGTTGTCAAGAGCATGATCCTTTGACTCCTTAATGTTTACTCCCTTTTCAACATTAAGGTCTTCAACCCCTATGTTTCTAACATATTTGGCATTAACTATGTCTATTTCGTCCAAGTCATCATCTACTAAAGGTGATGTCTTAAATGAAGGAGGGGTTTCATCAAATGTCACGTTAAGTGATTCTTCAATTACACCTGAGGTTCTATTGAGGACTATGTAGGCTTTGCTAGTTTGGGAATAACCTAAAAAGATACCTTCGTAAGACTTTGGGTCAAACTTAGTAAGGTAATCTTTGGTGTTGAGAATGAAGCACTTGCTTCCAAACACCCTAAAGTATTCCAATGAGGGCTTCTTACCTTTAAGAATCTCATAGGGGGTCATTCCTAGGAAAGGTCGAATAAGAATTCAGTTGAGAATATAGGTCGATGTGTCCACGACATTGCACCAAAATTTTTGAGGCAAAGATTGCTCATTTAACATCGTCCTACTCATCTCTTGGATGGTCCTATTCTTCCTTTCAACTACCCCATTTGATTGTGGAGTGCAAGGAGCCGAGAAGTTATGGGTAATACCATGAGCTTCACAAAAGGCACCGAATTTTACTTCATTATCAAATTCCCTACCATGATCCGTCCTAATAGAGAAAATTGAACATCCTAGTTGATTTTGAATTCTTAGACTAAAGTTTTCGAATTGATCGAAAGCTTCATTCTTAGACGCCAAAAATCTAGTCCAAGTGAATCTAGAATAGTCATCAACTATAACTAGGGTATAAAGGTTACCTCCATAACTCCATATGGCGGAAGGTCCAAAGAGATCCATATGTAGGAGCTCTAAGCACCGAGAGGTCAAAACCAAATTATTGGCTTTGTGACTTGAGTGAACTTGCTTCCCAACTTTGCAAGCATCACAAAAGTGACTATCAAACTTCATCTTAGGAAGATGTCTTACCAACTCCTTAGAGACAAAAGATTGAATTAAACGCATATTAGCGTGACCTAATCTCCTATGCCAAAGAGTAGAACTATCATCTAAAGTCGCTAGACATAAGTTGTCTTTTGACTTCCTATTGACCTTCATGACATAAAGCCCATGCTTTCTAACACCTTTTCCAATGACCTTTCCATCTTTTACGATTTCACTGTCATATTCCGGAAAGATGACCTTACACTTATTGTCACAAATTTGACCTATACTTAGAAGGTTAAAACGTAAGTTATCTACGTGCTCTACATTTTCAATGGTCATGGAGTCAAGAGAAACCGTACCTTTGCCAATGATATTGCCACGTCGATTACTAGCGAAAGTAATGTTACCCCCATCATATGTTTTGTAGTGCGAGAACAAACTTCGATTACCCGTCATGTGTTTAGAACAACCACTATCCTTAATCCACTCGTCGGGTTCTAAATCGATTCCCAAGCATATCTAAGTAACAACACACAAGATCAAACATTTGGTCCCCAATATCTCATGGGTTCAAAGTTGTTAGTTCCAAACATTCCTTGCATTTGGTTGGGATGCATGAATGAATGAGACATTCCCCATGGGGAAAAGTATTATTGTTGAAAATTGTTCCAATTCATATGGCCATTTTGTTGTCCATAGTTTCTCCTAGGTGTCTTTGATCTTGATCTAGAATTATTGTTATTCCTTCTAGGTGTTGGAGTTTTACTTCTAGGTCGTGACTTAGCTTGATCATCTCTTTTTGGTGTAGGTGTTCTACTTCTGGGTTTTGAATCATTTCGTACTCTTGGAGGAGTAGATGTTTGTCTAGATAAATTTCTAGTTCCCATTAGAGGTTTACTCAAGGGCTTGTAGAATTTATCTAGAGTAGGCTTTTCAAGAATAGGTACTTTGACCTTGTTAACAAGAAGATGTTATGGCCCTTCACCTAAAATAGACTTTTTAGAAAGTTCAGGATTTTCACAAAAACTATCCTCTGTCCGCGGTTCTTTAGCTCCATCCGCGATTCCATAGTCATAAGGAACCGCGCCATATATTGGCGAACCGCGTACAGGGGTGCGTTTTCCTGAAAACCTAACTTGTTTTGGTTCACTAGTTGATGCTTCATTGGTGTTATATCCCAACCCAAGTCTTTCCCTAGAATGAATTTGTTTGTTCAACATATCATCAAGAGCACTAGTACCTTTCAAGAACTTTTCTAATTTAATGTAGGTACTCTTGAGATCTTCATTCTCTTTTCTAAGGTTTTCACAATTTACACAACCTAAATCAAATTCTTTGTTTTTCTCAAGCTTAGCTAATCTCTCTCTTAGCTCACTAATCTTAATTTCAAGCTTAGTTCTGGTTGATTTTAACACTTTGTTCTTTTCAATGAATTTAAGGCTAAGTTTATGTAAATTATTGTATTGGCCTTCTAATTTGTTAACATCTAGAGAAGAACTATCATTGCTATAATATTCGATTTCAGAATATACCTCTTTAGAAGTGTGAGCCATGAGACATTTCTCATCTTTGGGGTTGTCATCAACATCTTCACCGCTATCACTCCATGAACCTCCAACGAATGCCGTGTGGTTCTTTTCGCGTGAAGGCATAGGACAATCACCGATGAAATGATTCGGATCACCACATCTAAAGCATTTCCTATCACCTTTATCATCTTTGGAAAATCGGTTTTTGGAGAAGGGTTTCTTGTCGTTGTTTGGTTGCCTCACGTGTTGACCTCGTCTCTTGAAGAACTTCTTAAAGTCTCTAACCGCAATGGCATATTCCTCATCATCACTATCCGAGGAGCTTTCATGGTCACTTTACGCCTTCTTGGCCTTAAGTGCAAGAGACTTTCTTTCACTCTTGGTTTTCACCATTTCCGAGTCCTTCAAAATTATCATCTCATGAACTTTCAAGTTGCCAATGAGTTCATCGAGTGATAATTTGGCGAGATCCTTTGATTCTTCAATCGCCGTGACTTTAGCTCTACATTTTGGATGCAACGCCCTAAGAAACTTCCTAACATTGTTCTTGCTAGAAAAATCTTCATCAAGTGCTTTTAGACTAGTAATAATAGTGTTAAATCTAGCAAATGCACTATCAATAATTTCATCTTCTAAGATGACAAATTGTTCATATTGTTGAACAAGAAGATCGATTTTACTTTCTTTGACTTGGCTATTACCTTGGTGGGTTACTAAAAGAGTGTTCCAAATATCGTTAGCGGTTTCACACATAAAAATCCTTTCGTACTCTTTCTTTGGTAAAGCATTATAAATCACCATTTTAGCCTCATTATATTTAGCAAGTTTCCTTTTAGTGTCATCATTAGCTTTGTCAAAAGTGACTATCTCTTTACTTTGAAACTTCATTATATTGATAAGGCAAAAAGTCACAATGGGTAATAATATGCCAAAGATCTAAATCTTTTAATTTCACATAAATCTCAAATCTATTTTTCCAATAAATAAAATTATCGGTTTCAAAAAGAGGTGGTCTTTGCATAGATTGCCCTTCTAGATACTTGTTTGAATCCATAGATCGATTAAAGTTTTAAAATACAATATATTTAAAAAAGGCTTGAGCAACCACGCTCTGATACCAATTGTAGAAACTAGAAGGGGGGGTTGAATAGTTTCTTAAAATTTACTTGTTAAAAGATGGTTTTTAAAAATCCTTTTAAAAAACTTAGGCTTGAGTAATTATGTGAAACCTTCTTATACACAATATGAACAAGGTATAGTGAAACTAAACTAATAATCACAAGTATAAAGAATAATGAATGTAAAGAGATAACGGAAGGAAAGATTAAACCAAATACCAAAGATTTATAGTGGTTCGGCAACGAAGCTCACTCCTCGTTCCTACTCCACTCCTCGAGTAATCCTTACTCGAGATTTCACTAATCAACAAGCTCCTTAAGGTGGAGAAACCGTGCATAACGTCGCTTATCCAATTTCCGACTCTAAGCTAAAAGTCGAGCCCTAATCTTAGCTAGGACCAATCTACACCAAAATACTTTAAGGACCAAGTATTAACCTTAATACATACACAAATTCCAAATATACACAACTACTTGGATCTTCACAACAATGAATAAATAAGTTAGGATCTTCAATGGATCTTTGAGATAGACACAACACTTCAAGGATGAAGTATTCTTCTCTTTTCACTTTGAGAGGAAGAGATGGGAGGAGAAAGATTCAATTCTAAACAAGTAGTAATCGACCAATGACCAAGGATTTGAGTAAGAAGTATAAAGAATCTAGAAATGTATGTGCAAAAGAGGTGAAGAGAAAATCTGAGAATGGTCCACTATTTATAAGACAAACTTCCAACGGCTATATCTGCCCGCGGTTCTTTATTGCAGCCCGCGGTTGCTTATCGATAAGGAACCGCCATACCCACTTAAGGAACCACCAGAGTAGACTCCGCTCCTTTCTGTCTTTTAGTGGTATGGTTCGAATCTGGAGATTAAAATATCCTGAAAGGATATTCTAAACCTAGATAGAATATGTCATTTTTAAATTTTCAAATAATTAATTTAATAAAACATTTTCTTAAAAAGAAAGTTTAATAAACACTTGTCACAGTTAATAAAAAGTGAGTTTTAAGAAAAGATTAAATCCTTGATCACTTAATTAGGATGAGTACTTGTTGTACATACCTTAAGTGATAATGGTTGAAATGAAAAATACTTGAACTCAAGAATTTGTTTTTTGTTGTTTTCGTAAATGCTTGTTTTTACATATTGCCATAATCAAAACAAAGCGAGACCGAAAAATGCAAGTAACGTTTTTAGGCATCATTGCATTAACATATGATATTTAATTTACTTCTTCAATTATCTTTTCTTATTTTTTGTTGTAACAAGATGGCCTCATCCGCGCTTCGCTGCGGGTAGCACTTTTTTCGTTTCGCCGTTGTACTCAAATGGGGCAACCTTCACAGAAAGAGGATACACGCACCACAGCTGCAACCGTAGTATGATGACATGCCTAGGTATGTGTGATATCCCTTTTAAGAGGCCACTTTGAATTCACCATAGCCTGAAAGAACAAAACATAGATACAAACGTCAGACCAAACAGACACACAATAGATGGAAAAAGAAAAGGATATAAGCGTTATGGCTGCAAATGCCTGCACTTATACATTGTTTCATTACCATACTAAACTCCTCACAACAAACCTCACGCAAACGTATATTAATAGGCTCGTGAAGGCTTTTTTGCGAAAAGGGGACAAACTCGCCATGGCTGCAACGTTAACGCGATGCCGAGCCAAGAAACGCGGCGTCTCGCCTTTACCGCAACCTGTCTAAATTCATCATAGCCATTATAAATGCGTCACCCTCTTATAGTTTTCTTTGCCTTTGGCGGGAAAGAAAAAAAGAAGACACGTGTGTGTGTACGTAGGGAATATACACATAGAACCACAGACAAATTATCAAGCATAGAACCACAGACACACAAACACTTTTTGTCAACATCGTTTGAAAAATCTTTTATAAAACAAATAATGATAGGCCCGTGAAGGTTTTTTTGCGAAAAGGGGACAAACGCGCCATGGCTGCAACGTTAACACGTTGGCCAGCCAAGAAACGTGTCATCTCGCCTTTACGTGACCTGTCTATATTCATCATAGCCATTATCGACGTGTAAAACCCGCATGCTTTTACCATGAATAGTACCCTTAAGATCGTACGTACTAGATTAAAACTTTCCTTTTATAGTATGATTATGTTCACGTGTTAGAATTTTACGTATTACGTACGTGTTAGAACACGATAAGTATTTATTACGTACGAACACACAGTAATTATTTAAACAATAATTAATCACGAACATGCGATCATGAAATCATGAACGTAATTTAATCACGAGCTAATATTAATTACGTATATATACTTATTACGAACACGAATAAATACATTAAGTCACGGTTAATATTTAACGAGAACACATAAAACACGAACACGACTAAACACGAACGAACACTATAATAATTAGACTCGAGAAAAGGTACGGGTACCCCATGTGGGGCCCCTACCCGCGGCTACACAAAGGCCATGGGCCAAGCCCATTTAAATTTTACTAAGAAAAGGGGTTAAGGTAAATCTTTTTTTTCACTTTTCACTTTACAGTAAATTTATCAAAAACCTAAAAAGAGTTTTTCTCCTTCCTTCTTGCTCTCTCTTGGCCGCCGCATATAAACACAAGAAAGGGGGTGTTTGTTTGATTTTGATCTTGATTTTTGTGCAAATGTTCGTGTGTGTTCATCCTCGTTTGATCCACGCATTCGGTATTCCATTTTAATCCTTTTTCTTTTGTTTTGATTTAATAAATTAAATAAGAACATGATGTTTTTAAAAAGCTAATTAAAAACATTATTTAAACATGTAAAGGGTTATGGGGTAAATCAAAACATGGGATTTAGGTGTGTTTGTTCTAGCCGATGCCTACACCGAACCCCCAAGGGGTCTCGGTTTGGCTTATGAACCACCACCGAGACCTCAAGGTCTCGGTTTGGTGGTGTGAGTCCCACGGCAGCAGCAAACAAGGGGGAACCCCGAAGTGGTTCGGGGTATGGTGTTGATTACGGGTCTGGTTCACGATTTCTTGTCACGATCCGGTTCATGGTTTATGTTAAGGTTATGTTTTTAATAATCATATGTTAAAATTAAATTAATAATATATGACATGATTAATTTAATAAAACATGACTTAGGTTATAATTTAATTATTAGATCATGGATTTTAACCTAAGTAATTATATTTTTCTAGACTTTATAATTAATTAATTATTAAAAACCATGGCTATAATTAATTAATTAACGTGACTTAGGTTATATTAATAAAAATTAATAATACATGTTTTAACCTAAGTATTTAACTTTATTTAATTAAAAACATGATATATTTAATTAAATACTTTTAACCTATAGTTTATTTAAATTACATGTAATAATTAATAAACTATACCTTATATCAATATGACTTAGAAAAATAATCAGAAAACACTTAAGCTTATATACTTAGCTTATTTAACCAGCTTATATCTAATTATGGAAACTTTCTATTTTTAGAAACTTATTTAATTAAGGTAGCTAGTCTATTTATGGAAACTTTCTATTTTTA
Organism: Glebionis coronaria; assembly: GCA_025667525.1. Classification (NCBI taxonomy): domain Eukaryota; kingdom Viridiplantae; phylum Streptophyta; class Magnoliopsida; order Asterales; family Asteraceae; genus Glebionis; species Glebionis coronaria. Next base: position 470,357 of record JANFOE010000885.1, read on the forward strand.
GAAACTTATCTATTTTAAGCAGTAATTCTATTTTTGGAAACTTTCTATTTTTGGAAACTTTCTATTTTTGGAAACTTTCTATTTTTGGAAACTTTCTATTTTTGGAAACTTTCTATTTTTGGTAACTTTCTATTTTTGGAAACTTTCTATTTTAGGAAACCTGCTATTTTTAGAAAGTTACTTATTATTACACAGTAAGTATAATAATACATGAAATACAAGTAATACTTAATCAGAATAGGCAGAATATAAGATAAACATAGTTTAAAGCTTAAAACAATAAAACATGACATGAATGTATAAAATAAGCTAAGACATGACATAAAACCAGTTACGTATTTAGTAATCAGATACTTATACACGTATGTATTTATGTAGCATTAGTGATACCGAAGTAGGACTCTCCTCAGTTCATCTTCTTCGTTCACTGGACATAAGGTACGGATTCCCGTCCTTTCAGTATGGACATTCTTTCCTCATTAGGGTTCCCCGTATGCAGCCAACTGTTTTCCTGTAGTATAAGTTTATATGTTTGATTTGCTTATGTTTAATTTAGAATACCTATAGCCATATACATGCATGACCAGTTTCACCTAGTTATGGAGGTACCATAACCATAACATTAGAGGCGCTAATGTTATGACTTCTCCACGGCGGAGTGATTGCTCGTGGCGTCCCTTCAACTTTTGGCCATATTATTATATTTATCATGTGGGGCATATGGGTGCATCCTAGTTACATGTTTTCAGCAGATTACTTAGTGTGAATGTGGTGTGTGCCTTGCATCCTTCACAAGGAGCTGATCCCTCCTACCCAAACCAGTATATTAAATTAGAGGCAGTCCCTCTAATTTGCATGATGAGGTTAACCCTCCTAGTATTCATGCACGGTGGATTTTCATGACCTATATTGGCTAATGGTAGAATATGTTAAACAGTTTTTATAAGATAAACATAAGGCTTTTCAAACTATAAAACCAGTTTTACCAAGACTTAACCAGGTTATTCGGGACTTAGTTTCTTCCGCTGTTATATGCTTATATGCTTATACTATTCATGCTTTATTGTACATCCGTGCAC